>LPNX010220984.1:263281-293312 GCA_001517045.1 Pseudotsuga menziesii | reverse complement strand
CCAGATGTTGCTCACAAGTGCATTGATAAGTTCCAAGGGAATTCACATGATGGGGGTGGTAATTATAATCATGCAGTCACAACACTTCCAAAATGAGTTGTAATTAAACTTACAATATTTTGAGCATCAATGTGGCTCTGTCAAGGTTCAAACCATATTTCCAAGACCCTTTGGTTAGAAGTTGGATGTGATTCTCGATCCTCATAGGGTTTGCATTTGCACATGGCGAAGCTTACTACCAAATACCCAAAAATAAAATAATTTGATGCATCACAAGCATCCACACATGCTTGAATGAGTTTGTCTATAAAGAATTGGCACCAATTCAATTGAGTACCCTAAACTCAAAATTCAACCATGGAGAGTGCATCCAAGGTGCAATTTCCTATGGTGTACTTTGCATGACCCTAGTAGATATTAGTTGGCATGCAAATTTCACCTGTGGGATTTTGGTTAATGAAATTACCTCACTTCACCCACCTCTTTGAGTACAGTACTGCTCATATAAGCTAGGATTTTATTTCTTCCAACCAATTTTAATCCCCCTAGGAAATATAATGAAACATTGTGCCCCTCCATGGACAATCCCATTAGTAAATGGATATCATTGACATGGATGACATAAGAATAGTCTATCCACAAGGAGCGCCAATGCACCTTGCTTATAAAAAATTGCATGCACCCATAATCACGCTAGTGGTACTAAACAATTGTAGGTATCATAGAATGACTAGATTTAAGTTAAGAAGGGGTTCAAAAGAAGGATTAAACACTATAAAAAACTCCCCTATCTCTAATACTAGCACATAATCTAGCTGGTTGTCTGGTTTCATGTCATGAAATATGTCTCCATTTGAAAAATCACTATCTATCAATTGAGTAAGCTCCACTTTCCTGTGTAGTTCACATATAACCTACGCCATTGGATCTTAGATGTTGGATAGTACCTCGTGTTTAGGTCTAGGAGATTCTATAAAGGAGTAATCTTTATTATTCAAATATTTACCCATGGATTTTCAATCTCAATGATATATATATTGAATTTGTTGGTTATATTCTCACACTAGATGTTTTATTACACTTTGCAAAAGTCTGAGAAGGATCCATTGTGATGATCAATGGCTACACAAAAAAATAGTGAATGGTTAGAAAATTAGGGAGTTTTAACCATTCCATTGTGTTAATGACAAGACATAGAAAGTTCATTTAATGGAAAGAAAAAAATATACATATTGTGTAAAGTTGTATTTTATGAGGAAAAAATCTAAGGCTTTTGAGAAGTTTTAAGAGTTTTAAAATCCCTTGTGGAGAATCATACTGGTAAAAGGATCAAGATGTTCAGAATTGATAACATAGGAGAGTTCTATGTAAAATTGTTCAACAAGTTCTATGTTGATAATATAGTTGTCATTGATGTCAAAGGAGTTCAGGAATGAGAAAGGAATAACCAGTAAACATGATGACAGGGAACACTCATTGACAAAAGAATTAACAAATTTGGATGGTAGATCATTGAAGGGAGAAATATTCACAAAGTAAGCAATGGAAGATAACATTCCAAAGTGATAAAGAATATTTGGATGACCCATATCATTCGAGAGGAAGAGATTAATGGTCTATAATAGCCTCCACAATACGAAAGTGCAAGATATTTTAGCTGTGGAAAGACAATTACGTAAGAGAAATTGCAGAAGTTGGTTTTGAGAAGATTGGAGGTGTTGAATGATCCGTGCATAAGAAAAGTGAATATCCACAATCTGGATTTGATAGTTGATCAAAGATATGAAGTGAACCCAAAAGAAAATCAACGATCCAAAAAATTGCGGAAATAAAGTTGCATTCGAAAATTGCGAAGGTCCAAAATGGAAAGTGTGGCTCCACATTTCTCAATCCACAATCCAAAGATCGACGGTCAATAAAGAATCCACAAGAAATAAATGGTTCAAAGAGTTGCAGAAAACAATTTGCAAAAATATATTTGCGGAAGCCCATTTCAAAAATATTAGAAGGCACTCTGCAATCCGTAATCCACAAGATCTAGGGTCAGGAAAGACTCTGCAAGAGATCGATGACACGGAAGAAAAATTGTGAAAAGTGAATTGCGCAAGTAGTTTGAAATTTTTTTGGAAAAACCCGCAATCCAAAATCCGCATTTGATATAAGATCGACGGTCGGGAAAGAGTTTGTAAGAAATCGACGATGCAAATTTTTTTTTGCGGAAGTCATTTTTGAGATTTTACTGTAATCTGCAATCCACAATCTACATTTGACTTTAGATCAATGGCAAGGGAAGAATATGTAACCCATAATTGCAAAAATTTCATTGCGAAAATATAATTATGGAAGTAATTTTAGAGAAGAGTCAAAATGCACATTCGCAGTCCACAACCTGCAATTGTGGAAGGAATGAGTTCCCGCAAATTATGGAAAGGGAAATGCGAAAAGTTCTATTGCAGAAATATTGTTGTGGAAAGGATGTTAAGAAAGGTCACGACTAATAAATATAAACATATTTAAAATGATAAATAGAGAGACATGATTTAGTCCTTGGAGTAATATGATTAACAAAGGTATGAGATTATGTGAAAAGAAACAATGAATTTGTGTCATGGTTTGATGAAAGGGCACGATGATGGATAATATTTAAACAGAAGATGGATTTGATAGTAATGTGTCTCTATGATCCAAATCTATGTAGCAACAGAAGTCGACAAAGACCAAAGAAGAAAAACTAATGACAGGGTTGAAAACATAAATAATATATGGAAGTCTGATGAAATAAAATTAGGGTGGTAGGGTTGTGCTAGGGCACGCTACTGCCTTCAAGGGGTTTGTATCTTCTTTCTAGTTGTAGATGGTAAATAGGGTGTTGTAGCATCCTTTCAATAGAAGCCAATAAACCAAGCGGTTGTAGCTTCCTTCCATTAGTACCTGGGTGAAATCATGAATCTGGGTGTCTATTTGCGGGGGGGTATGAGAAAAGTAGTGTTGTTTTTCCAAGTTTGTCAACTTCAGGAAAACAAAAATTAGATTTGTATTTAGAATTTCATTTTGTATTAAAAACAAAAGTTGTATTGAATTGTGTTAGCTTTCTATCGGTTATTTAAAAAAAAAAATTATTGGAATTTGATATGTCTTTTTTGCAAGTGTTTGATATTATGTTATTAATTAATGAAATTATGATAAATAGTCATGTTTTTTGACACCAGTTTATTCATTATTCAACTATTGTTCGTTAAAAACAAAATATGTTATGATGCTCTAGATAGATTGTACTAAAGGCTGTCTATAAGTTTCTATACAACAGCCGCATGCAATAATTATTAGAATTTTTTGAGGTGGACCAATCTAAAAAACTAGCATAAAACTGACATGTTTAGTTTGACACAACATTTTCCCTAATTTCCAATTCAAAAAAAAAAGGTACCCTTTTGAATACAACACATCAATGTTGGGCACCATGATTTTTCCAAATTTCTTTATTGTGTCTTTAAGAAGTCATTGAATTTTCATTTCAATGAATTCTATTAAATTTTGAAGCAATCCACACACCTTCTACGAAATATAATAAATAAAATTAGTTGATCACACCAAATTAAAAAAAAATAGCATATATAGAAAGTAGATTGAATTATGCAACTAATGGTATTATTTGTGAAGAGAAATTGTAAGTGTTTGATATGATCCGATCTATCCAAAATTGGAAGAAGAGTAAAAAATGAAATGGAATTCCATTTCTGAAAACTTATAGGTTTTCTCCTGAACAAATGTTTTGGCCAAAAGTTACTTATAACGAATACCGTTAATTTTAAAATTAGAAAGTTAGAAAATTTAGGTCTTTCTAACTTTAAAGTTAACAGTATCCGTTAAAAGCAACTTTCAGCCGAACTATTTTTTCAGCTGAAAGTTAGTTCTATGTTTTCGGCCGAAATATTACAGAATATGAATTAAGAAAAATTATTCACATGGAATAGATACCTAGATTATGATTTCACCCAGTTGGTAAATAAGGTTTCGTAGCATCCTTTCAGTAGAATTTGATAAACTAGGGGGTCGTATCCTCCTTCCCATAGAAGATGGTAAATATGGTGTAGTAGCATCCTTTTAGTAGAAGATGATAAAACTAGGGGGTCGTAGCCTCCTTCCAGTAGATGCTGGTAAATAGGGTGTAGTACCATCCTTTCCTATAGTAGCAGGAAGAAACTATTGTAAATATAATTTTTCACTAATAGGAAGTATTGGCAGTTTACCCAATTGGGATTCCATGATAAATTTGTGTTCCATTTGTTCTTGTTGATCATGTGTGTTAATGAATAAATTAAAAGTGGTTTAAATTGTTAAAAAATTAACAATAGTAATTCACCCCCCACAACCCCCCCCCCCCAAGTATTGTCCAATATTCCAATAATTGCTATTAGAGAAGGTTCCTTCACTACAGTTCAACCATTGGAAGGAAGATCCTACTTAAAAACCACTATGGATCAACAACAAGAAGGGTTAGCCACAAACAGACCTCTATTATTCATAAGAGAAAATTATGCATACTGGAGTGTGAGAATGAAGCGCCATCTGATGTCTCTTGCATGGAAGGTTTGGCTAGGAAATGAAAAGATGTATACAATAGAAGATGGCCTACCTACAGAGAGGTTGAAACTAGACCAATATGAGGGTAATGCAAAATCCCTAAAATCCCATCTTGAGTGGATTGACAAACTCTGCATTTGTAAAGGTCATGCCATGTAAGACTTGCAAACAAGCTTAAGATAAGTTAAAGATTGTCTATGAAGGGGAATACTAAGTCAATAAATACAAGCTTCAAACATATAAAGGACAGTTTGAAATATTAAAAATGAAAGAAGAAGAAAATATTGGAGAATACCTTCTAAGAGTAGATGAAGTTGTAAACTCTATTCGAAGCCTTGGAGAATAATTAAAAGAAAGACAAGTAGTTGGCAAGGTACTAAGAGCATTTCCAATGAAGTATGACTCAAAGGTGTCCACTCTAGAATAAGAAGATGAACTTGATTTCATAACAATAGATGAATTAGATGGGATCTTCACTGCATATGAGATGAGAAGAGGACAGAATAGTCCTTCAAGAAAAGAGGCAACATTTAAAGACATAAAAGAATCAAAGAATTACAAAGATCCATCTAAAAACCATTCAAAGATCTCAGATGATGAAGAGTCCCTTTTTATTAAAAAACTTGAGATAGGTACTGGCAAGTAAAAAGGAAATATACCTTTGAAATTCTTTAATTTTGGAAGGACTGGTCGCGTTGCCTTAAAGTGTCCTTACCCAAAACAAGAAGATAGTGATGATGATGAAGAACTTTGCTGTCATAAGAAATATCAAAAGAATAAAACCATATACAAGAGGAAATTTAAGAAAAAAACAAAAAATTCTATTCCAAGGAAGACAGTGAAGATGAAGAGATAAGTGAAGATGAAATCCTATTCATGGTACCAGTAACTCAATATTTAGAAGACGATTAAAATGTGGAAGTAGAGGTGGACCTAAAAGATGAACTCATAAGTTCGCTTGAAGAATTGAGGAAGAATAGAATGAAGAACAAATCTTTGAAAGAAAAATTATCAAAAGATAAAGAGTCAACTCAAATGATTATTGATGTGAAAAAATAGCTTCAAGAGGCCAAAAGGATTGAATAAGACCTAGTATTGTATCTTAAAAAGAAAAATCAATATTTTGAAAGACTTGAAGTAGAAATTATCTTGTTTAGGAAGATACTTGATGAGAAAACTGTTCAATCAAAATTTGAGAAGAACTCAAGGAATTTAGATGACATCTTAAGTAGCCAAAGACCATTAAATGATTAAATTGGATTAGGATATGACAAAGAAAAGAAGCCAAAATGTTTTCCTTTTACATTCCAAGATAGAGATAAAACAATCTATGATGTTGCACTCAAAAGGCCAACTAAGAAGGATACTGAGAAATATGCTCCTTCCTTTTATGATAAAGATAAAACTGATATGATTCCTAAAAGATCAAATACAAGCATATATCGGCAGATCATTTTTTTTCATTGCTACTCTTGTAATAATTTTGGACATATGGCTAATGAATGTAAGCTGAGAAAAACTGCTTCAGTAAAAGTTCCAAAACAAAGGAAGGGATGGAAGAAGATGGAAGTTGTGAAGCATAAAGATCAAATATTACTCAAACATAAAGGAAATTTGTATGGATATTTCCATTGTTGCCATAAGTTTGTCACAAGGTGACCGATTGCATAACCAAGGGAAAATATCAACGTCTGAAAATTTGGGGTCTAAAATGGGCCTTATAAGAAAACACACCAACAATAAATTTTGTGAGTTGGAATTCAAGAACCAATATAATTTCAATAAAATGAGTCAACCATAATGGTTAAGTTGACATATTTTTCATAAAAGAAGACTACTTTTTTTGTTTGTATCTTCGACATATCTCCCTGTGTTTTTACTCAAATTTCAAGTGGGAGAGCTTGTTGGATGCGGAATTTAATTCCACATCCAATGAGTACCCACACTACATACTTTTAAAGGACCCTGCTACCCGAAAAACAAGAAATACCTGAAAAAATGTGATGATGTTTTTGGGGTAGCGGGGTCTGTCAAAGTTATGCAGTGTGGGTACTCGTTGGATGCAGAATTAAATTCTGCATCCAACGAGCTCTCCCGCTTGAAATTTGAGTAAAAATAGAGGGGGATATGTTGAAGATACAAACAAAAAAAGTAATTTTGTTTTCATTATTCCTCCAAAATTAATAACTATTATTTTATTATTTTAACTATTATTTTATTATTTTCCTTAGGAGGCCCATTTTAGACCTCAAATTTCCTCTAATGGGAAACAATACATTAAAACATCAAATGATAGAATATCAGTAAGCAGGGTACCTCATGGAAATATGTGGATTAGAAAGTCAGATCACAAAGACTCATAAGGAACATAAATTTCAAACATCAGTGAAGGTTCTAGAGATGATGCTGAGCATAATAGTGTTATAAATATAAGTGGCATCCATCATGAGGGAAAGAAACATGAATATGTAAAAGAATACACTGATAGAGATGAATATGATGAAGAAGAATATAATGGTGGATTCCTTTTCTAAAAATGTTTCTTATTACCTAGAAGAGAACCCTCGAATTAGCATTACAAGGGATCATATACTTAGGAGGAGTTAATATCAGAAAATTGAAATTAATATTTGAAAAATATCAGTGGCAAAGAAGAAAATAATGTTTTGTGGTTGAAATCAAAATAAGAAGTAGAAGAGTCATATGAAATAATTGGTAAAATCTATCTTCCTCAAATACAAGAGATGATTAGGGTTAAATGATAAGCCTAGTGCATGGTTAACATAGATAAAAGGGTACGACCTATAAATAACATGAAAATTATTCTTATTACTCAGAATATGAAGTCATGACACATAAATCCTAAGGACTATATGAGAAGGAAGTTATGCATAGTCATTTCTGTGAGCTTCAGTGGTTCTTCTAAAATATAGATCCTGGCCCTATTATGTATCAGTGCATAGAATTAGCTTGAAGTAAACTGAGAGAGACTCCAATAATGGAGCAGAAGGAAGTGCAATGATAGGTGGAGTCTATGAATTTATCATTCAGGTTATTATTCAAAGACTTGAAGCAAGAAGGAAAATGAGGATGATAACTAATACTTTCATTCCTCAAGAAATTATTAGTACCAAGTCCAATTAACAAGGGGAATATAAGGAAATAACTTAAAAGAAGAGATATGTTTTGGAAGGGCAGTTACCAACAAGAAGAAAGACAAGAAATCTTGTATCAAAATGGGTACAACAATGGCATAACACACTATCCTTTGTCATTGTTTTCAAAGGGGGAGAATGTTTATATGTTTCCATTAATTCCAAAGGGGGTTAATTTTGTAATTTCCCTTTTTGAATTTTTTTTTAAATGACAAATGTTTTCACTTTTTCCCTAATTTTGACCTTAACTAGTTTTGATGTCTAGACCTACAAATTGACATAAATGCTTCCAACTTTTCTCTAAAGGTAAATGAATGATAATAGAACTTAAATATGATGTTGATGTATTTTTTTGAGCTAAAAATTACTTCTTCAAACTTGTTTAATTTTTTGTTCAAAGCAGGAGTCTTTACTAGGAAATTGGGGCTCCAATTCCCCTCGGGTAATTGTCAGAAATGGCTTCTCAAATGATCCCAAAGTTGCCTGAATTGATGAAAAGAGGTAGGGGATGAGTGGGATTTTTTTTTTGATATCTGATATGGATCATGGTTCTGTTTATACATGCTATTATTACTCTCTCCCTAACAACTCCCAAATCACAATTTCGACCCTTGGGGAAAAGGCACCAAATCTTCTCCCAATGCAATTAAAATGAGTAAAATGGATTCCTATGATTAATTACTGAACATGAGACATAAAATACACATTAATGAAATTACATCCATCATACATTTACCATATATGCATTCCTCTATTCGAAATAATAAGAATTACCATGACATATATCAAAATAGAGTGGAAATGGTCATTGTTTGCTCTTTAAAAGTCATTTTGACGTACAAATATTGGGAATTTCAAATTGAAAATTTCTGAGAATGAATACAATATATTATTTAATGGATTAAAATCAGAAATGGAAAATTAAAGGCTCTCCCAATTTGAAATCATCACCATTACAATGGTTCACAGCAAGATAGTGGGGAAATGACACTATTTCTTCATTGTTCAACATTTTACATTAATTATTTTAGGTATTTCAACCTGAGAGTCTTATGAACAAGAAATAAAGAGAATATACACCATAATATTGGATAATTGGAGTTATAATCTTTCCCAAAGAGATCAATAGCTAACCCAAAGCGCAATCCCTCCATTGGCATGAATATGGTGTGAAAACTGGAAATAGTTGAGAGAGATGGTGCAATAGAAGAATCCACATGATTTCCTATAGCTTACAACTACAAATAAGACCCCATTAAATCTTCATGAAATACCTTAGTGGCCTCTCCAAACACTAGCTTGGATGGGAATCGTTCACCCTTGAAATTGGCTAAGGCAAGAAAACTAGTCATCCACTAGCTGTCACAATTCACAAATGATCAAAATCCATTCACTTGGTTTATTCCTGTATTTTATAAACATACTTAGCCTTCTAAGGTTCCCAATCCATCCAAAAACTCAATCCAATTCGAATTAGGGTGTGTGCTCATGAATTGACATGTGTCCCCTCTTTTCTAGCCTTTCCACCTTCCCCAAATTTAAGTAGGAGCCCATTGAGCTTCCAAAAATGACATGAGAGCTCTCTTGGATGGTATATTTTGACCTAACATGTCATATATGTCAAATGTCAGCCTTCAGATCTAACTTCTATCATAACTGTCATAGAATATCCATCATTGGTGTCATAGATGTCATACATGCAAGGGGAATCTATCCAAGTGTCCATGAAACTCCCATTTGGCTCTTCCTTTCCCCATGTAAGTTAAAATTCATCCAAAATTTGACCTGTGAAGTATATTGACAAGTATATTAACCTTATAATCAACTTAAAAACATTAATATTTCCATAGATTCGAGATTGCAAGAGGAGGATGCCATTTAACATAGGAATTATAGCTTGAGTGGGCCCCATATTCTCCATGTGTCTCCATTCTCCATAGCCATTTCATTTTTCACCTGCATTCATTAAATAAATATTTATTCCTTCTAATGTCTAAACACCATTTATTATATCCATTATTAACTTCCCAATGTTTCCACCCAACCTAGGGAACTAGTAGGATTGATGAAGTTGTCCTACTATGCAATTATTAAAATGTCCATGAACTGTAATGTCCCTTTTTGAATTTTTTTTAAATGACCATTTTTTCATTATTTTCCCAATTTTGGCCTTAACTAGTTTTTATGTCTAGACCTCCAAATTGACCCAAATTCTTTCAAATTTTATATGAAGGTAAATGAATGATAATCAAACTTAAATATTATGTTCATGTATGTTTTGTGACCTTCCAATTACTTCTTCAAACTTGTTTACTGTTTTGTTCAAAGTAGGATTCTTTACTGGCAAATTGGGGCTCCAATTCCCCCTGGGTAATTACCGGAAATGGATTCTCAAATGATCCCAAAGTCAATAGAATTGATGAATGGAGAGTGTGGAATTTTTTTTAATATCTCATATGCACCATGGTTCATTTTATACATTCTGTTATGACTCTCTCCCAAACAGCTCCCAAATCACAATTTCAACCCTTGGGGAAAAGGCGCCAAATCTTCTCCCAATGCAATTAAAATGAGTAAAATGGCATCCGATGCTTAGTTAATAAACATGAGAATTGAAATAAACATTAATTACAGTCCATCCATCATACATTTATTAGAGATGCATTCCTCCATTTGAAAGAATAAGCATTACCATGGCATATATCAAAATAGAGTGGAAATGGTCATTGCTTGCTCATTAAAAGTCATTTTGACATACAAATATTGGGAATTTCGACTTGAAAATTTATGAAAATTAAAAACATAGAATATTGAACTGATTCAAATCATAAATGGACAATTAAAGGCTCTCCCAATTCTAAATCATCAGCATTACAATGGTTCACAACAAGATAGTGGGGAAATGGCACTATTTCTTCATTGTTCAACATTTTTACATGAGTTCTTTTGGGTATTTAGACCTGATAGTATTATGAACATGAAATACAGAGAATATACATCAAAAAATAATATAATGGGAACTATAAGATTCCCCAAATAGATCAATAGCTCACCCAAAGTGCAATTCTTCCATTGGCATGAATATGGTGTGAAAACTGGAAATAGTTGAGAAAGATGGTGCGATAGAAGAATGCAAATGATTTCCTATAGCTTACAACTACAAATAAGAATTCATTAAAGCTCCATGAAATACATGACTGGCCTCTCCAAACACCAAATTGGATGGAAATCTTTAACCCTCGAAATTGGCTAAAGCAAGAAAACTAGTCATCCACTAGCTCTTACAATTCACAAATGACAATTTCGCAAAATGATAAAAAGATATTCTCTTGGTTTATTCCTATATTTTATAAACATAATTAGCCTTATAAGGTTCCAAATCCATCCAAAAACTCAATCCAAGTCGAATTAGAGTGTGTTCTCATGAATTGTCATGTGTCCCCTCTTTCCTAGCCTTCCACCTTCCCCAAATTTAAGTAGGAGCCCATTGAGCTTCTGAAAATGACATGAGAGCTCTATTGGATGGTATATTTCGACCTGACATGTCATATATGTCATATGTAATCCTTCATA
Source organism: Pseudotsuga menziesii (assembly GCA_001517045.1). Taxonomy (NCBI): domain Eukaryota; kingdom Viridiplantae; phylum Streptophyta; class Pinopsida; order Pinales; family Pinaceae; genus Pseudotsuga; species Pseudotsuga menziesii. Next base: position 282,000 of record LPNX010220984.1, on the reverse strand, counting down.
TCTGACTTGTTTCATAAATGTCATAGAATACCCATCATTGGTGTCATAGATGTCATAAATGTAGGGAGAATCTAGCTAAGTGTCCATGAAACTCCCATTTGGATATTCCTCTCCCCATGTAAGTTAAAATTCATCCCAAATTTGACCTATGAAGTACATGGACAATTATATTAACCTTATAATCTACCAAAAAACATTAGGTTTCCCATATATTCGATATTACAAGAGGGGGATGCCATTTAACTTAGGAATTCTAGCTTCAGTGGGCCCCATAGTCTCCATGTGTCTCCATTCTCCATAGCCATTTCATTTTTCACTTGAATTAAATTAATTAAATCCATTAAATAAATATTCATTCCTTATAATATCTAAACACCATTTATTATCTCCCTTATTAACTTCCCAATGTTTCCACCCAACCTAGGGAACTAGTAGGATTGATGAAATTGTCTTGCTATGCAATTATTAAAAATGGGGACATTATAAATTTTGAGAATATTGTCATTGATGTCAAAGGAGTTTATGAATGGAAAAGGAATAACCAGTAAAAATGATGATAGGGAAACTCAGTGTAAGACAAAGGAATCAACAAAGTCGGATGGTAGATTGATGAAAGGTTTAATATCCACAAAGTAAGTAGTGGAAGACAACATTCCAAAGCATCAAAGAAGATTTGGACAACCCAGATTGTTATATTTTTATCATTTAAGCTAGAATTATCTTAGGATATTTAACTAAGAGAATAACAAGCACACCAATCAAACATAAGAGACAATGAACACAAAGTTTTTCCTTGAGGAAACCGTAAAGGAGAAAACCCTACAACTTCCTCAAGGATAGAATCAACACCAAAAGAAAAACCCCAAAACAGTAAGATGATCTCTTGACAATAGTAGTCTCTCTCTCTCTTTCCCCATCAACTTATTCTCTTTCATTTATGCGCTACAATTGAGTGTGAGTAAATGTGTGATAAATATAGAGGCTCGCTTTCTATTTATACTAATTCTTGACTTGACAATAACTCACTAGGGTCGAATTATCTAGGTCAGTGTAATAACCCTAGGGCCCCACAATTACGGGGAATTTAACCCTTTATCAATAGGAGGGTTACCCAAAATGACTTGACATGACTTGTTTACATTATTGAATCTCTCAATAGGAACATTGGGGCATGACATGACTCAAATACATTACAGACACTTCCTGGAATAAACATCGGGGTACAAGATTGTCAAACCCCAAATTTTCCGAAAAAATTTAAAATTTTTAAATTACAGTTAAATATCATAAATGCAGTCACTAATTGTTTAATTAGTTATATGTTACTAGATTCATATCTGAATTTATCTTTTGATTATGCTTATCTTTAAAGAAACAGTTTTATTTTCAGTTACTAATTTGTTTCATTTTTGCGACCACAAGGTGGGGCTATCATGAAAAGCTGGGCTTACTTAGCTTTCGAGCTAATGCAGAAAGTTTCTCCTGTCCTTACAGATTACAGGTAAGAAGATTGGTTGCTGCATGTAAAAAAAATTCTAAATTTTTTATGTACAAGTTTGTTGCAAATCAAAAGTTCAGTAAGACAATAATTGCTAAGCACATATCAATGCTTATTGAGGTAAATCCATTAACTGTTCTTCTTTCTAGTAGAGGTAGATTTATAGTTCTTAAAGATTACTGGATTGTAAATATTACTGAACTGTCCGATATCTATCATAGTTGTCAGTGTCAAAAGATCTTAATTAAAATTACTTACAAGTAGAGTAAGAAATGGCAGGGTTGTAAAATCAAAAGTTTACGCTTAAGAATGCATAAATACATTTACATCGTAAAGTGTATTAATAAGGGGGTTTACAATTTACTGTTACCAATTTCAAATTACCCACTGATAGGGATATACTCATGCTGATGCACCAAGTCTTATTTACACTACAACTGAATCAAAGCATACTAAAGCTTAGCTTAGGTTTGATAGATAACCTACTGTAACCGATTTTTATTCTATCCCTTTATTTATATAGAAGGGGTTTATTCTTATTGGATTAATATTTCCTTTTGTATGTATTTATCAAACTTATATAAATATGGCAAGACCAAAGGGTTAACATTATTAATAGAATAATTACTATAGTTGAATCTACAACACCCTTAATAATGACCATTTATATATTCTATAATTAAAATGATATCGTTGTTGGTTGAATACTTGTGTAAGACTTATTCTTACTTACATATGTATTATTATCTTCCTTCTATAATCGAGTTACAAAATTTATTCTTATTAAGGTTGTAATTTGTTGAAAGAAGAATAGTTATTCACATGGATGGAGAGGTCATGAACGAGACCATAACATAATAAGTTTATGGATTTTAACTCCAAAGAAAAATCTTAAAAATCCTTTACTTCATTCTTTCCAAGCTTGTATATAAGTTATGTCATGCACTTATCACCCTTGATAGAGTATAGCCTTTGATCAATTGTTTATTATATAAGAAATAACGTGTTTGAAGTCCTAGGTTGTAGTGTTAACTACACCCATGATGAAAATAGGGTTATACCTCAATTATATTGCATGAATGATGATATACCATAATGTATTATAATGAGTTGCTAAAATCTCACGTCGGTGGTAAGCTCTATGGTATAGTTTACGTGTTAAAAAAATCTTATTATTATGCTCGAATGATAGGTTGACTTCGGCTGGGACTATAGTATAACCCTCGAGATAGCCAAATGATTGACAATATTGTTTCTTGTGATTTGCTCGTCGATGACTATGGAAAAATACCCACCGTTAGCAAATAATTTGCATGGAGACGTGTCTTCGTTTTGGCCAAGCATCGCAAGATTTAAAAGGGTCATCTCCAACCCTAGCTCATTGTCTTTCCTTGCCTTCGGGCACTCATCCATCTTCTGCGAAATAACCGGTTGCTCTGTCACCTATGTAGTGCTGCGACTGTCTTTGGCTTATTCCTCCCTAGTAAGCTTTCCCTAATTAACAATAGTGAAGGATGTGTCATAGTATTTTTGTTCGTTATACGTTACTTGTTCTCCTTTAGATTTTTGTTGCTTCATCAGCTTAACCCTGAACCCTTGACTGTAACGGCCCTCACCCTTCTCGTTTAGTTTATCAAATCGAGAGTGGTTCCTCCTTTCAGAGTGTTGTGTCTTGAGTTTCATCATAAACTGTGTGTTTTTTGGAAAAGAGTAACAGCACAGCTTTAGGTTTTTACCTTGTTAGCGGAAATAACTGGGGTTCTCTGCTGTTAATGGTTGATGAAGTGTCATCCCACCGTTTCCTTTGCAGCTGAAGACAGACCTCCATCTTGTGTTGGTTGCTGTGTTACTGGTTATCAGTGATTATCATTTTATGAAGCTTGAGGTAAGAATATCATTCGTATTCTTAATATTACTGCTGATTTCATGGTTTAAATAACTCTTCACGTTTAATATACAATTAATAGCAGGATGTGTGATGGTCTTGCAGGTGCGACTTGTCTCTCTCCTCTGTCTACACAACGAGTACGAGGTTGCGACGATAAAAAGGCCACGGTAAGCCCTGGTTTTTCCATGGCTATTCTACCTTGTGCAAACCCTTATGGGGTATTAAGGGTTGGTCATTGTGGCCTGAAAGATCCTCATGGGTTTTGGTTGTTTTGGTTGTTTACTTCGTTGTTTTTCATGGTTTGTTAAGACCCTCGCTTAACGCAGGGCTCTCTGGATTTTGCCGTGAGTGTACATTTTTTTTTGTATATAATACTGTGTTCAAAGTAAAAGAACAGGATATGAAAGCCTCCCTATGTAAATTTTCATTACGACTGTGAGTTATTATTACTGAACTGGATTTTAAAGTTATAATCTTTGTATATTTTGGATTAATAGGGTTTTTACCCTAATTTTTGACAGTAAAGAAAGTAACTTCGTCCCTTTTTACATTACTGCTAAGTTGCATTGCGCTTCTACAAATGTGGGGGTTACTAGATATAAATTTAAGCTCGATAGTCGAGCATATTACGATTTTGTTATTTATTTCCTGCTCAAATATGCATTGATTTTTACTATTAATAATATCATTAGGGTTTCTGTACCTGTTTTATAAATTGACTTACTTGTTAATAAGAACTGTAAGTATTGATATATAGTTTATATCCTTCAATGATATAGGCTTTTTATGTTTCCCTTTTAATAATATTTTGAAGTACTGACAGTTTACCTTGTAGCGTAGAAAGCATAATTAGTTCAGGGTTGTAATTAAAGTAATAAGAACACTACTTTAGGTTAAAATAATAATATTCCTATAATGTATAAAATAAAAAGTATATTATTATTAATGTAATAAGGATATTATCTTTCTTGAGAGTACTAATGCTGCTATGGTTATTATTCTTAATTTATTTTATAAGCACATAGAAAGATAGTATTTTGTTGTTTATTTCCTATGCTATTTATGCTAATACTATATATGTTCTTTAGTATTTAGTTTGTCTTATTAGTTATGATATTTATATATATACAAAAGCAATAAAATAACACTATCTAGGACCTATCCCATAAACATAGATATTAACATTCATTTACACTTTAATAAAATAGATTAACAGCTCTGAAAACTGTTCGAGCTTAGTCTAAATAAAAAGGAAGAAAGATAAGGAAATGATTACATTACTAATCATACATAAAATATAAACTAGTTTGCTTTGATTGTAGAATTTAATCAACATTTAATTACTCCTACTTTTAGTGTTGTTATTTGGACCTATAACAGTTAAATTATTTTAATCTGGAAGAAAGAAGTTGTATGTTTTAAACAGCAGAAAAATCTAGTCTAACCCTTCTCTAGTGCGACTATTATATTCTTCTATTTGTTTTTAAAATGATAAAACTACTGAGAGTAATTACTGTACAAGGAAGTAGTTTTCTCTATGAACGCATGCTATTGTCGGTAAAAATAATACCTCTTCTGATAACAAATAAAGAAACAAATTACTATTCTACAATCTCATCATATCATCTTTATTATGATTTTACCCCTATGCTGGAATACGGTCTGGTAAACCTAGATGAAGAAAAATACAGTGGGTTCTTTATTTTCATCAAAAGATTCTATTACTGATAAACTAAAACATTTACATCACTAAACCATCTAAGCCTTTATATCATAAACTACAAACATAACATTCAACCATTCACAGTTATTAAAACAAACACAATTAGGTGATAGAACCTGTTTTGAACTTGGACAACAACAGCAATGGGAGGCCGTTCCTCCCTACCAACTCTTGGGGAGCACTCAAACAGTGACTCCTCAAGACCCGTGAGCTTTCTTTGGTCTCCCTGGCTGGAACTAGGTGCAGCAATAGTCAAATACCAGTCTTCAAACTCAGTATCAACCCTGAACTTATCAGTAAGTTCTCCTAGATAACAAGCTGTAATAGACCAAGTTACTGCAACATTTCTCTCAGAACAACTTCCTTACTGTTTTTCCCTTTTTCCCCAATGAATTTCCTGAATAGCATTCCACCTGAATTATTCTTCTCTGGAAAATATCTGAGCAACCTCAGCTCTATTCATTGGGTACTTTTAAAAGATTGCCTAGGTCTTTTTGGGTTAGTTGTCATTTATTGAGCCACCTGCTCTGATCCCACTTTCTTGGGGGATCATGACCCCAAATGTAGGGAAGTTTCCACCTGTAACATAGGAAGTGTTTGAGGATGTTGCCACTTGTCTTTTTCCCTCCACCTAGTTCCTTCCAACAGTTTGACCAGTAACCTCTTATTAACAGCTCTACCAATGTTGTTGTCTCCACTTTTTATTTATTAATAATAAAATATTCAGAATTACATTTCACTTCTTTTGACTCTGCTGAGTCATCAGTTCCTACTTTACATTAAATTTAACATAATGTATTAGGAAATGTAATTAAAATAATTAACATTATTTTACAAAATTGGGGTATTTGACATACACACCCCCTTAAAATGTAACATCGTCCTCGATGTTACTTATTCCTCATCTTCTGTAGCCTCCTGGAACATATTCGTGTATGCCTCCCGCATCTTACTTTCCAGTTCCCAGGTAGCCTCTTCACGACTAAGGTGCTTCCATTGCACCTTCACCTGTCCAATGGTGCGGTTCCGCAGAGTAATTTCCCTCCTCCCCAGGATACAGTCCAGTTCCACCAGAATTTCTCCTTTTGGTTCCACCTGTACAACATTCCAATCAACCACATGAGTAGCATCATGAACTTACTTTTTCAAAACAGAGATATGAAAAACATTATGCACTTTCAAGTTAGGTGGTAACGCCCGCTGATATGCAACTTGACCAATTCTGGATAAAATTTCAAACGGACCACAATAACGTGGTGCTAGCTTTGCACAACTCCCCAGTCTTAGAGAGCTTTTCTTCGGTCTTACCTTTAGAGGAAATTTCAACTCAAAATGGACCTCCTAAAATGAACTAATAAAATAATAGTTAAAATAATAAAATAATATTTATTAATTTTGGAGGAAGAAAATAAAAAAACTACTTTTTTGTTTGTATTTTTGACATATCTCTCTATGTTTTCACTCAAATTTCGATCGGGAGAGCTCGTTGGATGTGGAATTAAATTCTTCATCCAACGAGTACCCACTCGGCATACTTTTGATGGACCTTGCTATCCTAAAAACAAGAAATAACTGAAAAAATGGAATGATGACATCATCATTCCATTTTTTCAGGTATTTCTTATTTTTGGGGTAGTGGGGTCCATCAAAAGTATTCTGAGTGGGTTCTCATTGGATGAGGAATTTAATTTCGCATCCAACAAGCTCTCTTGATCGAAATTTGAGCAAAAACACAGGGAGATATGTCAAAAATACAAACAAAAAAAGTAGTTTTTTATGATACCTATCCCCAAATTTATATTAAAAAAGTGTTTGACCTATACGGTATTTCAAATTTAAAGCAATTTCATTGGCTAACACATGATGACATGGAATTTGAATAAAAGTTAAAAGGCCCATTTTGAGTTGAAATTTCCTCTAATGCACGTGCTCACCTACCTGGAACTCTTTGGGAGTTCTTTTCAAATCTGCTTGGCTCTTTTGCTGATCTTGCGCCACCTTCAAATTTTCCTGCATTTGTTTCACAATATTTTCCATTTCTTTCAATAATTTTGGTCCTAACACCAATCTATCTACTGGATTATTCCAGGAGATAGGAGTGTTGCATTTACGTCCATACAAAATTTCAAATGGACTGAACCGTTAGCTGATGACTGGTAGTTATTATTATATGCAAACTTTGCTAGATGCAAGTAGTCTTCCCACTTAACTAGATGATCTTTAACATACATCCTTAACAAATCCTCCAGTACCTGATTCACTCTTTATGTTTGTCCATCTGTTTGAGGATGGAAGGAGGTGCTGAAATTCAGTGTTGTATTTAATCCCTTAAATAAGGACTTCCAAAAATTCTCTGTGAATTTAGGATCCCTGTTTGAAATGATAACCTTCAGTACTCCATGTAACCGAAAAATCTGCTTTAAGAATATATCAGCTATATTGGCATCCTTGTAAGTAGTTTTGACAGGAATGAAGTGTGCTGCTTTACTTAACTTGTCAACCACCACCATAATAGAGTCATTTTGATTCTGATTTCTGGGAAGTCCAGTAATGAAATCTAAGCTAATCACTTCCCATTTCCAGCTAGGAATGGGTAAAGGTTGCAACAAACTGGCTGGATGTTGGTGTTCGGTTTTCACTTGTCGATATTCCAAACATCTAGCAATGTACTTAGCTACTTCAGATTTCATATTAGGCCAAAAATATTCTTTTCTTAGCATGGTTACAGTCTTTTGGTAACCTGGATGTCCTGAGTTAGGTGTTTTATGGACTTCATCTAGAATCAACAACTTAACCTCAGGCACATTAGGCACATACAGTTTGTCCTTAAATAATAAAAATCCATCTTTATTTAGACTATAACCTTTTATTAAGCTTTCTGTAGGTGTCTCTTTAGCTGTAACTTGTAATTTTTGATAAATTTCATCCAGTTTTACCCCTTTGAGTAAGCTTTTCATTTAAATCAGAAGCATAAGTGTTGATTGCTGCTGTAAAATTTAGCTTTGCGTTTCTGCTTAAAGCATCAGCCACCTTATTTTCCTTGCCCTTTATGTGTTGGATTTCGAAATCATATTCACTCAAGAAGGCTAACCACCTTGCTTGTTTTGCATTTAAGTTAGGCTGATCTAAAAGATATTTCAGTCCTTTATTATCAGTCATTAAAATAAACTTTCTGCCTATTACATGATGCCGCCACATTTTTAAGGCATGTATAATAGCTGCAAGTTCTAAATCATAAGTTGCGTAATTCTTTTCATGAATTTTTAACTCCCTGGACTCATAAGCAATGACATGCCCGTCTTGAGTCAGCACACCGCCTAAACCATCATTACAAGCATCAGTGCATACCACGAAATCCTTATTAGGATCTGCTATTCTTAGAATAGGCGCACTTGTTAATAAGGTTTTTAATTTCTTAAAACTTTCTTCACACTTTAAGTTCCAATCGAATTTCTTGCCTTTCTTTTGCAAGGAAGTGATTGGACTTCATATATTTGAAAAGCCTTCAATGAATCTTCGGTAATAACCGGTAATTCCCATGAATGACCTAACATCTGTTACATCTTTTGGAACTGGCCGATCTTCAATTGCCCGAATCTTTTCAGGATCGACTGAAATCCCTTCCTTAGTCACTACGTGACCTAAGTACTGGATTTCATACTTAAAGAAGTCACACTTGATAAACTTCGCGAAGAGCTGTTGCTCTCGCAACTCTTGTAAAACTATCCTTAGGTGTTCTTTATGTTTTGCTTCAGTTTTAGAGTAAATTAAGATGTCATCGATAAACATGACAACAAATTTATTTAAGTATTTATGCATTATATTATTCATTAAACACATAAAGACAGCTAGGGCATTGGTAAGCGCAAATGGCATTACGACAAATTCTTAATGTCCATACCTTGTTCTGAAGGCTATCTTGAAGATATCTTCATCTTTAATTCTTACCTGATGATATCTTGACCTCAGGTCTATCTTTGAGAACACCGTAGCTCCACGTAGCTGATCAAACATATCATCTATGCGAGGCAATAGATATCTGTTTTTAATAGTCATCTTATTTAGTTGCCAGTAGTCTATGCATAGTCACATAGTTTTGTCTTTCTTTTTGACAAAGATGACCGGTGCTCCCCAAGGGGACACACTAGGTCGAATGTACTTCTTATCTATTAACTCTTTTAACTGTGATTTTAATTCGTTAAGTTCTAAGATATTCATATGATACGAAGCTTTCAAGCTAGGTACCGCATCTGGCACCAGCTCAATAGTGAAATGCAGTTCCCTCCTAGGAGGTAATCCTGGAATTTCCTCTGGGAACACGTTAGTAAATTCATTTAAAATAGGAATGTCTTCTATTTTTAACTTATCTATTTCAGACTTACTTGCCTCATCTGTAATAGTTACAGCATAGGATTTACACCCTTTTCTAACTTCTCTTTTAAGTTGTAAAGAAGAAATTTGATGGATTACAGTTTTCCTAGGAATGCCCTTAACTTTTACGGGTTGTTCATTACTACTTACGCACGTAAAGGTTTTATTGTAACAATTTAAAACTACCTTATGCTGTTCTAACCAATCCATGCCAATCAATAAATCGTATGAGCCAAGTGGTAAAACATTAAGTTTAACCATAGTTTTAAATTCATCCATAAGCAAAGCACATTCTTTCACATAACAGGTTACTTTTCTTTTTTCCCCCGTGGCTAATTGAACTAACTAGGAATTATCAAATTTATCTACAGACAAATTACATTTTTCCACTATCTGCGGTGCAATGTAACTAAGACTGGATCTTGGATCAATTTGAATGGTTATAGGGGTTTGGTTAATCATACCTTCCACTTCCACCATGGAAGTCTGATAGTCAGCTTGGCGGTTCTCCAATGCTCCATTTATTCTAGGCATAGTCCTCGCAAATTCTCCAACGGTCATTTCCTCTTGCACAGTGTGAATATTGCTAACTGACTTTTTCGGTTTGGGCAGACCGAGGCATAGTGCGGGCCATTACATTTCCAGCGCTTAACAGGCTCCTTTAGTTCAAAACTCTTAGTGAAATTCCCATGATTGTTTGCAGCTTCCTTGCCCTTAAAGTTATTGGAATGATTGGAAGCACCATTTCTATTTCCCTGGAAATTCTTACTGTTAGAATAATTTTTATTTTTATTATTCTTGAAATTATTCTGGGGTAGAAATTCTTTCTTCTTGAACTCAGGCTGATGGTTGTTCTTCTTAGCCTTCCAGTTGGCTATGCCTTCTTTCTTCTTGTTCTGCTCAAAATAGAAATTAGTCTTCCGCATGGCTTCCTCCAGATTCTTCGGGTTATCAAACTCAATTCTGTCCTTGATGTGATATGGTAGGTAGCTAAGAAAGCGCTGTACTTTAGGCTCTTCATCTACTAGGTAAGGTACATACCTCAGCAAGCTTAAGAATTTACTGTTTAAATCCCTCATAGTCATTGAACCTAACTTCAATTTGTAAAATTCTTTATCTCCCTCTTCATAATATTGTTCGGACAGAAAATTCTTCTTGAATTACCTTTTAAAGGTACTCCAATTAACTTCTTTTTCCTTGATACCCTTGACTCTCTTTAGATCTTTCCACCATATGTCTGCTTTTCCAAAGAGATTATAGATTGCCATTCTTTCCTTCAGCTGATTTGAATAGTTGTATATATGAAAATACTTCCTCATCCCGGATAACCATGACTCTGCTTCTTCCCCTTTTTCAGTCTCTCCATTAAAAGTTGGGGGCTTTATCTTTTTAAACTCCCCTGAAATCTCCTCATATGGTCTATACTTCTTCTTTCTGTCATACAACTCAGCCTCACTACTGTCACTAGTAGAGTGGTAGCTTTGTTTTTCTCCGAACCCTTCAGATGATGAACTGCTGTCAGTTTTCACCAACTTCACCTTTTTAGACTTTCTTTGATGACTGGCCTCCTCAGATTCTGACCTTTTACTCCTTCCTTCAGTTTGGAACTTTTCCATCAAAATTTGGTTCAACTCTTCTTGAGTCTTCAAAATCCTCTCATTGTCCTTCTTGACTGATTCCATTTCAGTCTTCAAATCCTTTATAGTCTGCATCAGCTGTGTGGAGTGATCAGCTACCTCTTCTAGCATAGGTTCTCTGGACAATTACCTTGTCTTTGTGTTTGGAGACTCCTCCTGAGCATATTCGTCTAGTTTCTCCATACCTGCTTGTTAAATTTCAGAAAAAAGAAATTTTCTGTTCTTTTCATAAAACAGAATATAGGTTAGTACATTATTTTACTATTCTATAGAAACTAGTTGGGCCGCATCAAGGCCTAGTATTTGAACCATGCTCTGATACCACATGTCAAACCCCAAATATTTTGAAAAAAATTAAAATGTTTAAATTACAATTAAATATCATAAATGTAGTCACTAATTGTTTAATTAGTTATATGTTACTAGATTCATATCTGAATTTATCTTTTGATTATGCTTATCTTTAAAGAAATAGTTTTCTTTTCAGTTACTGATTTGTTTCCTTTTTGCGATTACAAGGTGGGGCTGTCATGAAAAGCTTGGCTTACTTAGCTTTCGAGCTAATGTAGAAAGTTCCTCCTGTACTTACAGATTACAGGTAAGAATATTGGTTTCTACATGTAAAAAAAATTCTAAAGTCTTTATGTACAAGTTTGTTGCAAATCAAAAGTTTAGTAAGACAATAATTGCTAAGCACACATCAATGCTTATTGAGGTAAATCCATTAACTGTTCTTCTTTCTAGTAGAGGTAGATTTATATTTCTTAAAGATTACTAGACTGTAAATATTACTGAACTGTCCAATATCTATCATAGTTGTTAGTGTCAAAAGATCTTAATTAAAATTACTTACAAGTAGAGTAAGAAATGGTAGGGTTGTAAAATCAAAAGTTTACGCTTAAGAATGCATAAATACATTTACATCGTAAAGTGTATTAATAAGGGGGTTTACAATTTACTGTTACCAATTTCAAATTACCCACTGATAGGGATATACTCATGCTGATGCACCAAGTCTTATTTACACTACAACTGAATCAAAGCATACTAAAGCTTATCTTAGGTCTGATAGATAACCTACTGTAACCAATTTTTATTCTATCCCTTTATTTATATAAAAGGGGCTTATTCTTATTGGATTACTATTTCCTTTTGTATGTATTTATCAAACTTAGATAAATATGGCAAGACCAAAGGGTTAACATTATTAATAGAATAATTACTATAGTTGAATCTACAACACCCTTAATAATGACCATTTATATATTCTATAATTAAAAGGATATCGTTGTTGGTTGAATACTTGTGTAAGCATTATTCTTACTTACATATGTATTATTATCTTCCTTCTATAATCGAGTTACAAAATTTATTCTTATTAAGGTTGTAATTTGTTGAAAGAGGAATAGTTATTCACTTGGATGGAGAGGTCATGAATGAGACCATAACATAATTAGTTTATGGATTTTAACTCCAAAGAAAAATCTTAAAAAACCTTTACTTCATTCTTTCCAAGCTTGTATATAAGTTATGTCATGCACTTATCACCCTTGATAGAGTATAGCCTTTGATCAGTTGTTTATTATATAAGAAATAACGTGTTTGAAGTCCTAGGTTGTAGTGTTAACTACACCCACGATGAACATAGGGTTATACCTCGATTATATTGCATGAATGATGATATACCATAATGTATTATAATGAGTTGCTAAAATCTCATGTCGGTGGTAAGCTCTATGGTATAGTTTACGTGTTAACAAAATTCTTATTATTATGCTCCAATGATAGGTTGACTTCGGCCGGGACTATAGTATAACCCTCGAGACAGCCAAATGATTGACAATATTGTTTCTCGTGATTTGTTCATCGATGACTATGGAAAAATACCCATCGTGAGAAAATAATTTGCATGGAGATGTGTCTTCGTTTTGGCCAAGCATCGCAAGATTTAAAAGGGTCATCTCCAATCATAGCTCATTGTATTTCCTTGCCTTTGGGAACTTGTCCATCTTCTGTGAAATAACTGGCTTCTTTGTCACCTGTGTAGTGCTGCGACTATCTTTGGCTTATTCCTCCCTCGTTAGTTTTCCCTAATGAACAATAGTGAAGGCCATTTCATAGTATTTATGTTCGTCATACGTTACTTGTTCACCTTTATATTTTTGTTTCTTCATCAGCTTAACCCCGAGCCCTTGACTGTAACGGCCCTCACCCTTCTCCTTTAGTTTATCAAATCGGGAGTGGTTCCTCCTTTCAGAGTGTTGTGGCTTGAGTTCCATCGTAAACTGTGTGTTGTTTGGAAAATAGTAATAGCATGGATTTAGGGTTTTACCTTGTCATCTGAAATAAGTGGGGTTCTCTGCTGTTAGTGGTTGATGAAGTATCATCCCGTCGTTTCCTTTGTAGCTGAAGATAGACCTCCTTCTTGTGCTGGTCGCTGCGTTACTGGTTATCAGTGATTATCTTTTTATGAAGCTCTAGGTAAGAATATCATTCGTATTCTTAATATTACTGCTCATTTCATGGTTTAAATAAATCTTCATGTTTGATATACAATTAACAGTAGGATGTGTGATGGTCTTGCAGGTGCGACTTGTCTCTCTCCTCCGTTTGCGCAGCAAGTACGAGGTTGCGGCGATAAAAAGGACACGATAAGCCCTGGTTTTTCCATGGCTGTTCTACCTTGTGCAAACCCTTATAGGGTATTAAGGGTTGGTCATTGCGGCCTGAAAGACCCTCATTGGTTTTGGTTGTTTTGGTTGTCTACTTCGTTGTTTTTCATGGTTAGTTAAGACGCTCGCTTACCACAGGGCTCTCCGGCTTTGGCCATGAGTATACATTTTGTTTTGTATATAATACTGTGTTTAAAGTAAAAGAACAAGCTGTGAAATCCTCCCTATGTAAATTTTCAGTACGGTCGTGGGTTATTATTACTGAACGGGATTCTACAGTGATAATCTTTGTATATTTTGGATGAATAGGGTTTTTACCCTAATTTTTGACAGTAAAGAAAGTAACTTCGTCCCTTTTTACATTGCTGTTAAGTTGTATTGCGCTTCTACAAATGTGTGGGTTACTAGATATTTTTTTATAATATAAAGTTAAGCTCGATAGTCGAGCATATTACCATTCTGTTATTTATTTATTGCTCAAATATGCATTGATTTTTACTGTTAATAATATCATTAGGGTTTCTGTACCTGTTTTATAAATTGGCTTACTTTTTAATAAGAACTGTAAGTATTGATATATAGTTTATATCCTTCAATGATATAGGGTTTTTAAGTTTCCCTTTTAACAATATTTTGAAGTACTGACAGTTTACCTTGTAGCGCAGAAAGCATAATTAGTTCAGGGTTGTAGTTAAAGTAATAAGAACACTACTTTAGGTTAAAATAATAATATTCCTATAATGTATAAAATAAAAAGTATATTATTATTAATGTAATAAGGATATTATCTTTCTTGAGAGTACTAATGCTGCTATGGTTATTATTCTTAATTTATTTTATAAGCACATAGAAAGATAGTATTTTGTTGTTTGTTTCTTGTGCTATTTATGCTAATACTATATATGTTTTTTAGTATTTAGTTTGTCTTATTAGTTATGATATTTATATATATACAAAAGAAATAAAATAACACTATCTAGGACCTATCCCATAAACATAGATATTAACATTCATTTACACTTTAAGAAAATGGATTAACAGCTCTGAAAATTGTTCGAGCTTAGTCTAATTAAAAAGGAAGAAAGATAAGGAAATGATTACATTACTAATCATACATAAAATATAAACCAGTTTTCTTTGATTGTAGAATTTAATCAACATTTAATTACTCCTACTTTCAGTGTTGTTATTTGGACATATAATAGTTAAATTATTTTAATTTGGAAGAAAGAAGCTGTATGTTTTAAACAACAAAAAAATCTAGTCTAACCCTACTCTAGTGCGACTATGATATTCTTCTATCTGTTTTTAAAATGATAAAACTACTGAAAGTAATTACTGTACAAGGAAGTAATTTTATCTATGAACGCATGCTACTGTCAGTAAAAATAATACCTCTTCTGATAACAAATAAAGACACAAATTACTATTCCACAATCTCATCATACCATCTTTATTATGATTTTACCCCTATGCTGGAGTATGGTCTGGTAAACCCAGATGAGGAAAAACATAGTGGGTTCTTAATTTTCATCAAAAGATTCTATTATTGATAAACTAAAACATTTACATCACTAAACCATATAAATATTTATATCATAAACTACAAACATAACATTCAACCATTCACAGCTTTTAAAACAAAGACAGTTAGGTGATAGAACCTGTTTTGAACTTGGAAAACAACAGCAATGGGATGTCGTTCCTCCCTACCAACTCCTGGAGAGCGCTCAAACAACGACTCCTCATGACCCAGTCTTCAACATTCGTATCAACCCTGAACATATCAATAAGATCTCCCAGCTAATAATCTATAATATACCAAGTTATTGTAGAATTCCTCTCATAACAACTTCCTTACTGTTTTTCCCTTTTTCCCCAATGAATTTCTTGAATAGCATTCCACCTGAATGATTCTTCTTTGGAAAATATCTGAGCAACCTTAGCTCTATTCATTAGGTACTTTTAAAAGATTGCCTAGGTCTTTTTGGGTTAGTTGTCATTTATTGAGCCACCTGCTCTGATCCCACTTTCTTGGGGGATCATGACCCCAAATGTAGGGAAGTTTCCACCTGCAACACAGGAAGTGTTTGAGGATGCTGCCACTTGTCTTTTTCCCTCCACCTAGTTGCTTCCACCAGTTTGACTAGTAACCTCTTATTAACAGCTCTCCCAATGCTGTTGTCTCCACTTTTTATTTATTAATAATAAAATATTCAGAATTACATTCCACTTCTTTTGACTCTGTTGATTCATCAGTTCCTACTTTACATTAAATTTAACATAATGTCTTAGGAAATGTAATTAAAATAATTAACATTATTTTACAAAATTGGGGTATGTGACAAAGACATAAGATATTAGGTGAATACATTCTGAAGTTACAAATACATCGACACAGATCATTTGAGAGACACATATCAATGGTCTATAATAGTCTTTGCTATACAAAAGTGCAAGATCTTTTAGTTGTGGAAAGACTATTACGAAAGATAAATTGTGGAAGCTGGTTTTGAGAAGAATGACGGTGGTGAATTATTTCCGCACAAGAAAAGTAAATATCTACAATCCACATTTGATCATAGATCGATGGTTAGGAGTGAATTCACAAGAAATTAAATTAGGGTGGCAAGGTGGTGTTAGGGAAGGCTATAGGCTTGCATGGGGATTGTAGCTTCCTTCTAGTAGTAGCTGGTAAATAAGGTGTCATAGCATCATTTCTATAGAAGCTGATAAATCAAAGGGTCGTAGATTCCTTCCAGTAGTAGCTGATAAATAGGGTGTCGTAGCATCCATTCAGTATAAGCTGATAAACTAGGGGGTCATAGCATCCTTTCAGTAGGAGCTGGTAAATATGGTGTAGTACCATACTTTCAGTAGCATCTGATAAAACTAGGGGGTTGTAGCCTCCTTCCAGTAGTTGTTGTTAAATAGGGTGTAGTACCATCCTTGTTTGTAGTAGCAGGAATAAACTATTTGTAAATATAATTTTGCAATAATATGAAGCATTGGTGGTTTACCCAATTGGGATTCCATGATAAATTTGTGTTCTTTCTATAGATCCTACGTTGTTTAAAATACTTGTTAGCATCCTTATGTATTTAACAACAATAATAACATACATCACATATGGAGTAAGTCTAATCTCACTATTCATAGAGTCACCAAAGTAATCTCATTCGAAAGCAGGTAAAAGAATTTTGAGGTATGTAAGTGGCACAAAATACCTTGGCATAATGTATTCAACCTCAGAAATTTTAAACTCATTGGATACACAGCCAATAAAAATGGAGGCAACACAGAGGATAGAAAAAACATGTCTGGGAACACATTTCATTTTGGTTCAGGTGTTGTGTCATTGGATTCAAAAAAATAACCTATATTAAATATATATTCAGCAGAAGCAGAGTATGTCACAGCTACAGGGACTGCATGCCAGGTTTTTTGAATGCAGAGAATGTTAAAAGACCTACCGCAGAACCAGGAAGAACCAACAACCATTTTGTGTGACAACAATTCAGCCATTGAATTATCAAAGAATCATGTGTTTCACAAGAAAGATAAACAAATAACCACAAGGTATCATTTTATAAGAGAATTGGTGAACAACAAAGAAATTTGTTTAGAATTTTGCAGGTCTGAAAATAAGCTTGTAGACATCTTTGCAAAATTGTTGGAAAGGGATACATTCTAGTATCTATGAAGTTATTTAGGAATGATAAGTTCTGTGCAATTAATTATGTCATAAATAGGGCAAGTTTCAACTTTGAAGCATTTTGTAATATTTTTTTTAATTCTGATGTGCACATGTACTAGTGTGTAAATTATCTTAACAAAGTATATGCTCTTAATTGATTCAATAAATTGAATATACAAATAGAATATGTATGATATATATAAATAAAAGTAAATAGTCAAATGTATTATATTAGTTAACATCCACTAGCTATTACTTACCTTTCACCTTCCTCGATCTACCTTTCCCCTTCAGGTACTCCCCTTCAAAATTGTTATTGGAGTTTGGATCACAAATGCGACGTAAATTGAAATTTGAAGCTAAATTAGGAATATATTCACTAACATAAAACATGTTTTGGTATACCATATATCCCTCCATCATAGAAACCTTAGCACATGCTCATTGTCTAACCAAAACCTTCAAAAATTTCAAGTTCTTCTCAACCATCCACATAGACCTTGACTGCACAGGTCAACACAATTAAATATCCTCAACTTGGTGTATAAGGTAGTGTTCATGTGCATTGAAAAATGTCGAAGGTAGATGCTTCTTCATTTCACACATGAGACGAAGAATTTCTCTCATCCAATACTCTATATCTTCTTTAAGGATTTATTTAGATGACAACCATCTACAAGTGATGCAAACCAATAATGATATTTAACAAAAAAAAACATTAAATTACATAAGATGAATTAGTTCACAAAAAACAAATATAAATTATACGATGAATTAAAGAAACACTAAGCACATACAAATAATCTCTAGTTACCTCATATATTTACCAAGATTATATATAACTTGTTTTCCATTATTGTCGAAGTTGTCTGAGAGAGACAGAGAGGTAGAATATACTATAATAATATACAAATCACATAATTTTTTAAACAAAGAGTAGACAAACAAAATAACAACAATATGCAATGGAATTAAAAAACAATAATTATATGGATATAACAATAAAAATTACCTCCATGAAGACGTTCCAATCATGCATTTTTAACCCCATGAAATCATCTTTCTTTTTTATGATATTATTCATGTTCACACAAAATTGTAATGTCCCCTTTTTAAATTTTTCCTAAAAGGACCAATTTTCCAATTCTTCACAATTTTTGCTCTTGACTAGTCTTAGTGTCTTTGTCTCCAAATTGGCCCAATTCCTCCCAAATATTCAGAGAAGGTGTATTA
>LPNX010220984.1:223144-262162 GCA_001517045.1 Pseudotsuga menziesii | reverse complement strand
AACCTAGGGAACTAGTAGGATTGATGGAATTTTCCCACTATGCAATTATTTTAAAATGGGGACATTACAGTCCTCCCCACCCAATATTTCTTGTCCTCAAGAAATTTCAGATTTTTATGCTACAAAAAATTCTCCTCTTCCCATGTGGAATATTCACTCAGTAGATCCTTCCATTGCACCAAGTATTCTTTGATTGTCCTACTCCTCAATCTTCTTCCCTTGTCTTCAAAACCTTTTTCCAGAATAAGTGTGAGTTGTCCTTCATCATCCATAGGAGGGAGTGTATTTGAAATGAAAATTTTCTAACCAATATGTTTCTTGAGAGGAGAAACATGAAATAAATTATGAATCTTACTCCCTTCCGGAAGTTCCAACTCATATGCTACTTCTCCAATTTTCTGGATCACCTTGTAGGGCTCATAGTATCTTGGCTTTAACTTTTCTACTCCAGTATTTTTTAGAGATGATTTTTTGTATGGATGAAACCTTAATTACACTAAATCACCCAATTGGAAAGTCCTTTCCTCTCTGTGTTTATATGCATATTGTTTTTGCTGATTTTGGGCAACCTGCAAATTGTCTTTTAAAAGATTTAAAATTTCTTGGCTTTCCTCCACCCATGTTTAGATTTTGGAGCTCTACTATCACCAAATACCATATCCTAAAATGTAAGTGCATCATAACCATATAATTATTTTAAAGGAGACATTCCTATTGACATGTGAAAGGTGGTGTTGTAGCAAAACTCACCCAAATGTAGCCATTTTGTCCAAGCTTTTTGCTGTTCTCCCACATAGTTTTGGAGGTACCCTTCCAACCATTTGTTCACCCTATATGTTTGTCAATAAGTTTAGGGATGGTATCTTGTACTTGGAGTCAACTGAGTTCCCACCAATCTGAAAATTTCTTTCCAAAAAGCACTCAAGAATCTACCATCTCTATCACTCACAATGCTCTTGGGGAGCCCATGCAATCTGAAGATTTCTCTGAAAAAAAGGTCAGACAATTGTGCAGCACTAAAAAAGGATGTAACAGAAAATAAATGAGCAAACTTATTCAATCTATCCACTAACACATGTATGCAATCCTTGCCAAA
This sequence comes from Pseudotsuga menziesii, assembly GCA_001517045.1. NCBI lineage: Eukaryota > Viridiplantae > Streptophyta > Pinopsida > Pinales > Pinaceae > Pseudotsuga > Pseudotsuga menziesii. The sequence continues at coordinate 261,066 of LPNX010220984.1, read as the reverse complement.
ATATTTGGGCAAACTAATGATGAAATCCATCGATATACTGTCCCCTTTTTGCTCTGGAATGGGCAAAGGTTGTAGTAACCCAGCTGGATATGTGAGTTCTGAGTTGTTTTCTTGAAATAACTTACATTAATGCACATAATTTTTAACATATTCCTTCATCCCCTTCTAATATAAACTTTTCCTTAGTTTCCTATAGGTTTTGAAGATCCCTGGATGGCCTGCTATTGGGGAATCATGTGCTTCCTACAAAACTTTGTACTTAAACTATGAATCTAGAACCAAATAAATTCTTCCCTTATAGTATATCATCCCCTCCAAAATTATGTAGTTATAATCTCCCATGATTCCATATAAAACATCACAAACAAACTTATCTTTGGCATGGTTAACTAGTAGCATGTCCTTCCAATTTTTAGCAATGGCCATGAGAGAAAAAGAAGGTTTTCAAGATAATACATCTGCTAAAATGTTATTATTTCCTTTCAAATATTCAATATCAAAATAATAAGATTGGATATTTCTTACCCACTTTTTTTTCCTTTCATTTAGATCCTTTTTGGTAAGGAAGTGTCTTAGACTATTGTGGTTCGTTTTCCCCACAAATTTGTTGCCTACCAAGTATTGTTGGAATTTCGACAAGGAATGCATGATGGCTAACATATATTTGTCATATATGGAGTAAATATTTTCATGAGGCTGAAACTTTATTCTCTCAAAGGCTATAGGGTTTTGGCCTTGCTTTAGTACAGCCCCTACTCCTCCACCTGAGGCATCACATTCAACAACAAAAGGCTTAGAAAAATCAGGTAATGCAAGTATGGGACAACTATTAATTACCTATTTCATATTTTGTATGGAATTTTCAATATCATCTACAAACTTCTTGGGATGTATATAAGGTGATATCTGAATGGGTTTAGTACCTTCCTCCAAAAGAATGTTATGCTCAACCCCCTATCAGGTGATCTACCATGTGGAAGATCTCTGAAAACTTTTTCATATTTGTGTAGAAGTGTATCTATCTCTTTTGGGTGTTTAAAAACTGTGATTTTTGTCTTGGGAGAGATGAAATAACATTCAGCAGTCCATTCTACATCACCATGCCTCAACATATATCTCATACTTTTGCAATTTACTACCTGTTGTGGGTAAGTGTGCTACCCTCTCACAACCCTTAATGCACCTATTGAATCTTGAAATTTCATTTTAGGAATTTGATAATTTATTGAATGATATCCTATATAATACAACCATTTCACTCCCAAGACTATATTAGTATCAGCAACATCAACCACATAAAAACTATCAACAAAATTATAGTTACCTATGGTGACTTGCAGCTTTGGAATCCACGTGTTGCATTGCATTGTGATGTGACCTGGGATGACAACTATGAAGCCATCAAATGATTCACTTGGTATTTTTATTTTCTCCACCATATATGAATCAATGAAATTATGTGTAGCTCCTCAATCTACCAAAACTGAATCTCTTTTTCCTAATATCACACCCTTGCATCGAATAGTGTGATAGCGAGGCACTACTGAAACTGCTTCCATTTTTTCCTTTTTCGGTGATGGCTGATTTTATTCTTGTTTGTATTCTTCAGATTTTGTCTCATATGACTCCTCCTGATATGCAATGTGCTCTTCTTCATCCATACCCCCCTCATAGTCATCATTATCAGAAAATACTTCTATGCATTCAGCTTTTCCTTTAGCACATTTATGCCCCGGTGTCCATGGTTGGAAGCATGTAAAGAATAATGTTTTCCTTCGATGTTCATCCTTATTTATTTATTTATTTATTATTCTTTTCATATGTATCTCTTTTCCAACTCTTGTTATCAGTTTCATCCTTTCTCCAAGTCTTTCTTTCAAATTTGGAGTTAGGCTTGAGAGGAAATCTTGTTCTAGGGAGCACATTTCGAAAGTCTCTAGTCAAGCTCATTGCATAATTTAAGTTAGTAGGCTTGTGGGATTTGACCAAAACTTTAAAGGTATTTTACAAACCTTTAGTAAATAGAAATACTAACCTTTCCATAGATACATCATCCACCTTAACTGATATTCTTTGGAATTCCAACATATACTCAATAGGAGTCCCTACCTGCTTCAATTGTGCTAGTTCTCCGAAATACAATTTTGGGTATTTTTGCTCGAACATTTATAATACCCCGTCAACAAATTTCCCATATGTTTTGACCTGATCATGACCCAAGGTTTTCAGGACATGGAAGCACAATTCATTGGAATCTCCCTCCAAGTGCAAAATAGCCATTTTTAAATCATCTTCTTCCACCATTGGATTGAGCTAGAAATACCCATCCAATTTTTGCACCCAAGTGTTAGAAAAGATTTGAGATGAACCATCGAAAGTAGGAAGTGGCACTTTACCTATGGAAAAATTCAATTCTTTATTTTGGCACAAATACTTATTTCCCTCCTTCTTTCTGAATTTTTTTTCCATAGTGAAGTATTGTTCAAATGTTATACTCCTCCTACAGTACTCTTCATCCAATTTATCCCAATATTTTGTTATTGTATCAATTTCAAATTGAATGTTAGTATATTATTTGGGAATAAGAAGTTTATGTGCAGTATGAATTGGTGTGCTTTGTAATTCATGGGTTCTATTACGAGGTCTTGTCTGTGAGAAGATGTGCTCACCCATTGTCTTCTTTTCTGCTGATTTTGAACTACCACTATTTCTCGTTATCCCTTTGATTCCCATTTGACTAGCCATCAATTCAAATCCTTTTTTTATCTGTTGGGACATGAATACTATATTTTGGTTCATTTATTCAAACAAAGGTCTTATAAGTTGGATATACTCCATTTTCTCCTTAGTGTGGTCTTCTCCCTCATGAACCATAGTTTTAGTCCAAGGTGCCCTTTATTTTTCCCAATTCTTCTTCTACAAGCCAATCACCTTCAAATTCGGATTCTAAAAATGATAGTTTATTACTTTGAATCCTAGTTAACATGATAAGGTTCCAATGCCATGCTCTTATACCACTTGTAATTTCCCTTTTTTAATTTTTTTCTAAAATGCCCAATTTTCCAATTTTTCACAATTTTTGCTCTTGACTAGTCTCAGTGTCTTGGTCTCCAAATTTTTCCAATTTCTCCCAAATATTTAGATAAGGTGTAAGAATGATATAATAACTTAATTATTATGTTCATGGATGTATTATGGCCCTCCAATCACCTCTTTAAGTTTGTACTAAATTCTGAATGTTGGAATGGCCTCCAAAATGTAGAGAGACCCACTAGAATTCTCAAATTGAGGTAGGTTATGTGTAGAGGAAATAAAAAGGGACTCATATGTTGAACCAATTCAACTCCCATTATTATTATCACTTCTTTCAATCAGATATATAAAAACTAGTTTTGAACCCTTGGGGAAATGAGATGCAATTTAATCCAATGGTTATGGAATTCGACCCAATGGCCACAAAATATCAGTTAATGAATATGAAACCTAAAATATGCTTTAGTGACAGTCCATTCATTTATGAATAATCCATATTTTACACATCCATTCAAATCTACCAATATTATAAGAGTTTGCAACAAAGAAGTGGGAAATGGTACTGTTTTTTTTATTATTGATCAATAATAAATAAAATATCTTGGATTTTTTACCTGATAAATTTATGAAAAGAGAGATAATATTATTTATATCGTAATAAAAAATTATAGAGAAATACGAGCTTCCTCAAAAAGATAAATGGCTCACCAAGTGTGCCTCACTGCACCAGGCTGGAATATGGTCAAAGACTGTGAGATGGGAGGGGGAATGAGTTGAATCCTGAAGTGCCCATGAGAGTATGTATATGCAATTGTATATTATAACTCCATTGAAGCTCCTTTAAATACCTTACTGGCCTCTCCAATCACCAATTAGGATGGGAATCTTTCACCCTCAAAATTGGCTCAAGCATGAACTAGTCACTCACTAGCTCTCTCTCTTCACAACAACAAATTTCACAATTGATAAAAAAACTCCTTCTCATGGATGTTCCTTGTATTTTAAAAGCATTAATGGTATCCTCAGCTTCCAAATACATCCATAAACCAAATCCAAGTCGAATTGGTGTGGCTGCTCATGTTTTGCCATGTGGCCTCTCTCTTCACCTTCCATCTTCTCACAAATTGAGTAGGAACCCATTAGGCCTTCTCCAAATCACATGAGAGATCTATTGGATCCTCTATTTCGACCTGATATGTCATATATGTCATATTTCGGCATTCATATCTTCTTGTGTCATAACTGTCATAAAATCTCCATTATTGGTGTCATAGGTGTCATAAGTGTAAGGGGAATCTAGCCAAGTTTACACAAAACTCCCCATTTGCCTCTTCCTTGATCATTTAAGCTACAATTCATCCCAAATTCTACCTATGAAGTATATGGACAAGTATATTGACCTTATAATCCATCCAAAACATTAGGCTTTCCATAGATTTGAGATTTCAAGAGGTGGATTTGATTTAACATAAGAATTCTAGCTTGAGTGGGCCCCATAATCTCCATATGTCTCCATTTTCCCTACCCATTTATTCTTCACTTGAATTCATTTAATTGACCTTAATAAATAAATATTTTATTCCTTCTAATTTCTAAACATCATTTATTAGCTCCCTTATTAACTTCCCAATGTTTCCACGCAGCCTAGGTAACTAGTAGGATTGATGGAATTTTCCCACTATGCAATTACTTTAAAATGGGGACATTACAAAAATCCAGTGGGAAATTTAATTTTCTGCATGAATTCTTTTACAACATTACTTTTTTTCTTCGTAAACATCCATGGAATTAAGTTTATATTAATTTGGTCTTCGTTGCTATGAAATTGAATGATGTCTTTCATTTCATGGTTGCCTTTTTTAATGTCTTTGCAAAATTTCACAAATTTTTCTTTGTCTCTCCTTATCTCCATTAGTCTCCATAATGTTCCAGTCACATTCTTTCTGAAACGCATTGTATCAAACATATGATAAATTTGTAGGTTCTCATAGTAGGGAAACATGTTGAATTGTTTAGGATAACTTTTCATTCATCGTGGAATCCCATTAATGACTTCATGATCACAGTGGACATCATGAATATTGGTTTATAAATAAAATATAGAAATCAATTATGGCCACTATAGTAAACAAAACACAATAAAAAAATACGTAACAATTCATATACGATGATCCATATGTACCAGCTTGACGATTTCTATTATATTGCAACTTCCAAAGGTGAGGTGTCATTCCATGTGGTTTTAATGCAGTCTCTTGCTTCCCATTGAAAATATTGTTTTTGGTTGTTCTATAACTATGAGTCTTATAGCGGAAGTGCCTATACTTATCAAACACCTCCTTTCTTAAGCTTTTTGAGCGACAAGATTTGATCTTAGGACCACAAATTGGACATGCAAATTTTCCCTTTGTATGAATACCTACAATATATAGATATTGAATACCTATGTTAATTATAATTATATATAAAAACTATATTAACTACTTCATAAAATAAAATTCAATTAAAGCCGAACTTAAAAATACAAACCACAAAAATGGGTTAATCCTGGGCCATCATGTATTGTCCATACAAGCATTGAATGGAATTGAAATTTCATGTGTCATATTGGTCTAGATATGTCATACATACTGATGCCAATCCATAACTTCGGTATCTTGTCTATAAGATGTTCGATATATACATTCATATCTTTGACCTAGAACTTACTTGATTGATTTGAAGTACATATAAAATATAAAATTATGAGCACAATTAAGATATATAAACTATGCACAAGAGTAAAATAAAAAATATATATTTGACATTAGGAAACAAAATATGACAAATGAGATGCCACAACTACATTACAAATAAAATGGTTGTAGACACAATATACCTGGAATAATCATTGACAACATTATGGGCTCTCTCTTTATTGAAAACCATGGAGGAATGATATTGTTGATAAAAAAAATAGGCCATATCGTGTAAATGGATCTCATCTGTGCAAATGTACTAACACCATCTCTTTACAAAGAAATACTAAGATTATGGGGTTCTTCTTTAAAGTAAGGCCACTTTTCCTCCACATATCTAAATGTAGAACCATCTGCAGGCATTCAAATAACGTCATCTTGAATTCTATTCCTTGCAAGGTAATCCATAAATTGCTCTATGTTATTGCCCCTGAACAATCGTTTAAAATGTGGAATGATGGGAATATAATGAAGAACCTTGTGACGGACATTTTTTGTTACTTGATTTGTTCGATATCTAATTATATGGCATTATGAACATTCTGTTGCAAATTCATGCCGATTATAATATATAACATGGTCATTTGGGAATGCATGAATTGCTTCGTAATGCATTCTAATATCTTTCATGATGGAAGATAAATCTTGATATGTGCGAGGTAAAATATTTAATGGTGTTAACAAAAACTTAGCTATTAAGCTATATCAAATAAAAATAAAAATATAATATTAACGAAACACATTTCATCCATAGTAATTATATCATGAATTAACAGTACAATTATTATAGGAACAAATATAACATTTATCATGATCATATATATATATATGTTATGGATTATTTTAGATACCTTAACATCCATGGGATCGATATGTTTGAAATACCATTCATAACCTTCAAGTTCATTATCAACAATATAACAGAGAGAAGATTTGTTTTGGAGCCTTCATAAAGGGCTTCATATGTCTTCTGAAGAAGAGGTATATCACGAACATCATCAAAGTTAGCAATATTTTCATGATCATGATCATCATCATCATCCATTCTAATACTAAATGAATTAGAGATCAATGTATTTGTACCATCATCTTCAACTATGTTATTAGCATGATCATTTTCTTCAATAGGAATATTAACTTGTTCTCCATTAAGCATAGATCCATGTTCCTTTGGTACTTTTTCTGAAAGAACTTCTTTTGGACGATATGTCATAGGATGTATTTTCTTTATAATTGCATGAAGACATCAATAGATATAATTTAATGTAGGAAATATTAAAATAATACATACATTTAACAATGCAAAAAATATAAAAAACTTTATAATGCTAAACTTACAAATGGATGATATTTGTTTCCCCCCTCAGCTTGTCCATGTTCCCTACAATGTTTTGTGGTTGTTATGGTCAATATTCTTCTCCTCTTAAAGCCCCTACATTGGCTACATGGACAATAACTTTTTCCATTACCCCTTCTTTTCGCTACATCCCACAGTCTAGCAAGCAATTGTTGATTTTGTTTGTTTGGATCAGGAATATTGATATTTGACATTTTGTCACAAAAATATTGAATTAATACTATCTAAAACCTTAAAAAATCAAGGTTCACACATCACTATTTCCACAAACGGTGGTTTGTCAAAGAATAAAATAATTTCCGCAAACAGTGGTTTGTCAAATAATAAAATAATTTCTGCAAACCACCTGTCGATAAATTGATGTTCACAAATAGTGCGTTGATAAACAAAATAATTCTGCAAACAATCTGTCGAGGAATAAAACAATCCCTCAAACCATCTGTCGAGGAATAAAATAATTTCCGCAAACCATCCATCGCTTCTATAGACAAAATGTCAGAATTTTTTTGTAATTTATACATTTTCAAATTCAATAGTCATCGAATAACTGACAATGTTAACCTAGTTACCATTGCAAACAAAAATGGAAATTTCATCGCCAATCCAATGATTCTTCATCGCATATCAGATGACAGTGTGGTCGAAAATATGACAAATTTGGAGTAAAAAATCTGACATCCTTGACATCGAATATCATACCCATTAGAATCAAAACTTTTACAATAGAAATAAACGTCAAAATTTTGACAACCGATTCTACAATTTAAAAAAAATAATAATCAAAATTGTTGGAATATATTAAACCCACTCATAACTTAGGATAAAATAATTAATCATTATTTGATTAATTATTCACCCACTAGCTTAATTAGTTGGCATCCACTTGCATCTTAAAGTCAATACATGCCATCTATATCCTAGGAATGATTTATTTCTAATTCTAAGTTGATCTTCACCACCTCTTGACCATCCATAACTAGTATACAACACTTTACAACAGATTCTGCTTTATTCTTCTTTTCCCGCTTTTCTATGGATAAGATAAAAGCTAGTCAACTAGGAAACTAGCAGCTTTTGTTTCCAACCCATCCTCCATTAGTTTTTCTCCATTTTCTAGGATTATCATATTTTTTCCATATCCTTGACAACTCAATCATGATTTTTCCAACTCATGAGGTCCTTGATAGATTGGGAAAGTGCATTAGGCATCTATGGGGGTTTTCTATATTTTGGTAAGTCATCATTTTTTAGCTTTATGAGTTGTTTCCATACAATTCGATTTTCCTATGAGGGATGTACTATTTATGTACACTATTATTCATCATTATTCAATGGAATAATACACACCAATATTCATCTCTTCATTCATGTGATTTAGTCTCTTTTCTTCTCTCTATTTTTACTATGTATGCTTGTGAGAATTCTTAGTAGAAAGATCTATTTCTTGTGCTTCTTCTTAGCATTATTTGTGATAGCATTGATCTATTATTTCTACAAAAAATAGAAATTTCAAATTGAAATCCGACAAAACAATACTTTTCGTCAGGTGTTGTCATTGGATTTTGGGTTGAAATCTTGTTATGTTCTGAGGTGCATAATTTCTTCTTTAATCCTTTCATATTCTTGTATTCTCATTTTGAGCTATTGTTCTATATTTTTTTCAGCCTTTTTGGCTACTAGAAACTGATTTTTTAAGTCAGCAGTAATTCTTTCTGCATCATTGTTTTTCTCTTCAAATTTTGTCATATGAGGTTTTTATTTTTTGTACATAATTTTATACTTCCCTAATTCTTCAAGATAATTTACAAGTTTTGCTTCAAGATCTACCACACCTTATATTTCTTCTTTAGATATTTCGCTCTCTAATCCCATGAATAGGACTTCAACATCTTCACTTGTCTCTTTATCTTCATCATCTTCCTTGGAATAGAAGCTTTCTTATTTTTCTTAAACTTATTATTGTACATGGTCTTGCACTTTTCATCTTTCTTATGAAAACAAGGTTCTTCATCATCATTATCCTCTTGTTTTGGGTAAGGAAACTTATTGGAAAAATGTCCAATCCTTCCACAGCTAAAACATTTCAAGGGTATATTTCCTTTGTACTTTCCAGTACCTTTCCGAAGTTTGTTAATGGAAAGAGATTCATCATCTTCTATGTTGTCATATTGGTTCTTGGAAAGGATTTAAATGTTTCTTCTTTCTTTGATGATCCATTTTTTCCTGTTCTAATCTCATAGGTAGTGAAGATCCCATGTAATTCATCTACTATAATGAGTTTAATATCATATCTTTCTTCTAGAGTGGACACCTTTGAGTGATACTTCACTCACAGGGTTTTTAGTACTTTGTCTACCACTTCTTTCTTCTTCATTTCTCCTCCAATGCCTCCAATAGAATTAACAATTTCACCTACTCTTAGAATATATTCTGCAATATTTTCTTCCTCTTTTATTTTTAAGATTTCAAAATATCCTTTATATGTTTGACGTTTGGATTCTTTGACTTTGGGTGCTCCTTGATAGACACATTTTAGTTTTTCCCATGCATATTTGGATGTCTTTCATTGCATTAACTTTACAAATACTGAATTTGTTAAGCCACTCAAAATTGCATTCAGGTATTTTGCATTGGCCTCATATTGGTCTAGGTCCCTTTTGTCTATAGGTAGGTTGTCTAGTATTTCATTTTCTTTTATAAACAGACATCCAAACTTTGTATCCAAGAGAAATTAAATGGCACTTCATTCTTACACTCCAGGATGTATAGTGATCTCCCCTAAATAATGGAGGTTTGTAAGTGGCTAACCCTTCTTATTGATCCATAGTGGTTTTAAATAGGATCTTCCTTCCAGTGATTAAGCTGTAGTGAAGGATCCCACTTTGATACCAATTGTTGGAATATTAGACAATACTTAGAGTGGGGGTGAATCAATATTGATAACTTTTAACAATCAAACTTATTTTTAATTTATTTATTAACACACATGATCAACAAAAAAAATACTAGACAAAAATTTATCATTGAAGACCAATTGAGTAAACCACCAATACTTCTTACTATTGGAAAATTATATTTACAAATAGTTTTTTCCTACTACTATAGACAAGGATGGAACCACAACCTATTTATCAGCAACTACTAGAAGGAGGATATAACCCCATGTTTTATCAACTGTTGTTGAAAGGATGTTGCAATCCCCTATTTACCAGATACTATTGGAAGGAGGATACAAGCCCCTTGCAGCAATATAGATTTCTCTAGCACCACCCTACCGCCCTTGCATGTTAATTCGATCTCTTGCTGATCTATAACAATGGATATTCCAATTGAATGTCCAAAGACTGTTATTTTAAAGTTTAAATCATTTTTTAAATACCCTCAAATAGATCTCTTCATCTAATAGTCATGTATATTCATAGCGACTCTTCACAAAAAAAAACTAATTTGGAATTACCTCTATGCTTTTCATTTTTAACTCTAATTAAATTTTAATAGTCGTGACTTTTTGTAGTTGCCTTTCCACAACAATCTTTCTACAATCTAGGCCTTTGCACATTTGACCTTTCTACAATTTGCAGGAACTCATTCCTTCCACAATTGCGGATTTTGGGTTGCAAGTGTGCATTTCGAATTCTCTCAAAATAGATTCTGCATTACAGATTACAAATTGCGGGTCTGCATTTATACTTTTCTCAAACTTTCTTCCACAATTCAACTTTTGTAAATCATGTGGAACGTCGATCACTTTGTGAAATCCTCCTTGTTTGTTGATCAGTTATCAAAAACATAACTTCACTTTGGCACTCTAGAATGTTATTTTCCACACACATTTACTTTACGTGTCCTTTTCCTGTTGTCAATCTATTCTCTTGATACAATATGAGCCATCCAACCTATGATAAATAAGTTGGTTGAAACTCTATGTATTTTCATTGATTGATGAGAGGATTGATCAATGAATCAAGCTTGATCGGACGTAACCCCCTTGCTTGATCCCCTCATGCTTCTTTCCATCCTCATCACATATGCCATCTCTTGCCCTTTCATCGTGCCATCGCTTATTACTTTGTCATTATTTAACCCATTTTGACATCAATGAAAACTCCATTCAATAACCATCCTATAGTAAGGACGGGTAATGTTGTAGGTAAGTCCCTTCAACAATCTATACCAACAAACAATTCTTGAACAAACACTCTAGCTACAACATGGGTGGATGCTAAAAGGTAAAGAGTGAATTCATTTGTAAAGTTTGGGGGGAATAATAAATGGTGATGAAATAAAACAATTTAAGGGCATCAAAATATGCTTGATCTTGCTTTTCGCATACAAAAGGGATACTAGAACAAAGAAAACACAAGAATCCATGAACACTATTGGTATAATATGGAATGAATTGATGCAAGAAGTTTACATTGCCTTGAAGGATTTGTAATTAGTTCAAAGTACTAAGAGGGAGGAGTTCAATCATGTATCTCAAGTTTGAATTATAAATGGTGATACCTTGTATAGAAACAATGAATCCTAACAATAATCTAGTAGGAATGCAGAATATGCACTTAAAATGGTTCAAGCGAATGTTGTAGTTGTGATGCTTAAGGAATAATTTGTAAAAATGTCCCAGGTGATACGATAATTGTTTGAACAAATGGTGAGGGCATCCAAATATGCTAGGATAATATTGACCATGCCATTGAATTATTATGACATGGCATGCTAGAAATTGTATTTGTAATTCTAGAGTCTAAATTGCATGACTCGATAGGGAAATATCCCCCCATTTCTCTTAAAGGTAGTTTTGTACTAGTATTGAGGACAAGTTTGAGTTTGATTATATCATGGGAAATGATCCATGAAGGATATAATTTCATGTTTTCTACATGCATTCGAATTTTATAGATGAAGGGGGTGGGGAGTTGTCCTTAAGACAATATTTGATGATATCACAATAGTTAGTATAGACATGAATGGTGTCTTACCTCTCGCTAAATAGAACTAGGTATGATACCCTTATGGTGTACCCAATTGGATAAATGAAACTTTCACTTTTAAGCTTATGTACATCGACTTTAACTCCTAGATATTTGAAAAGGGAATCAATCTCTCATTTTGGAACATTGGCTCAACATCAAGCCAAGTATCAAGATGTTTTTCCACGATGAAAAGGTCGATAATTACCATTTCCATGTAATACCATGAAAATATAGCATGTAACTCATTAAAATGTGCTTTATAGGATGTAAAATTCTTAGAAGTAAATGAATCACCAAGAGATATGTTCTCAGTGACACCGAGGTTAACTCAAATATCCACCTATTTGGTAGGATATATGTTTCTCATATTACACTCCTCAAAGGAAACTAGCACAAGGACTGGATTTTTGAACAAATAAAAAAATCAAATAAGAATGATGATGCATATCACCCTACTAGAATTTAGGGTTAATAAGTTCTTCAATAATTTTCTAATAACTTCAAAAGGTTGGGATTGATGGAAAGGTTCAGAGGGTCCACTACCATGAAGGGATTATGTGGGCATAGAAGGGGTGGAAGAGGAGGTCTTAGTAGAGGAGTAAATGTACATTAAATGGAAATCATTCCAAATAATCGAGTAGGTGGAGATACACAACTCCGAGAAAACCATTTTTAGGGTAAGGGGAGAAGGCCCTAAACATTTTCCAAGGAGAGAGGTATATTTTAAAAACCCAATACCCACACTAGTGAATGAAGGAATAAAAATAATACCCTCGAATACTAGTAGGATATGGTATAGAAAAGTCAACCCTGTGGGATGGAAAGACTAACCCTCAAATTATGGTAGGATATGACCTAAGAAAGTCAACCCCTTGGGAGCATAGTAGGTGAGTTGATAAAGTGTGGTGATTTCCCTATCATGAGAGAACACCATGAGTTTAAAAAAAATTTAGGCGATTGAGTTCCTAGTGCCATGCATGTAGCTACTACTAAGGAGGGTATTGTAATCTAACTCAACATCTACAACCTTAATGTTTATCAATACTATATTACCAATGAGTTAAACAAAAGGTTATTGAGAAGAAATTATAACTTATAAGGTTAACCATCATACATGTGAAATTTCATAAGGGATATGACTAACTCAAGGGAGCATAATTATTCCAAACATGGGTGTACATGACACAAGTAGAAGCACCTTCATAAATGATGCATCAATGAATAATTAAATTCTTAATAGTGACAAGAACTTGGAAACAAAGTAAAATAGGGCTCAACTCTATCTAAGTAAAAGGTCATTAGATGAGTGTTTGCAGGATCAATTGCACCTAAGGAAAACAACATAATTTTGTGTTGCATCGAGATTATTTGGAGAAATTCCATCGTATACTTGGTAGCTAGAGACTATGACAAGTCATCCACAACTCTAGCATCGGGGTTCCAGGTAGTTTACCATAAAGGGGTCTTAGGGATATTTAGCGGAGGGTTTGAATTATTGTGTATTAAATGTAAGGGTCCTTTCAACATAGGTGTATCCTTATCCTTATTGATATTGGTGAGTTTAACTAACATGCCATATTGATTATGTTGTGTCATTAGGTTGACATAGGTGGAGTTCATGAGAATGTTTTGGAAGGAAGGATCACTAGGTTGACCTGTTGTAGATATTTGGGGAGGATAAGGTATTGTTGGCTATGTTATGGCCGCTCCTTGAGATGGAAAGGTTCCTTATTTGGATCCCTCTAATGCCTTGTGATTTGGAGAGTCTCCACCAAATTTTGTATGTACTTATTTAGATTCATTTGCAATGCCATCGATTAAGGTGTGATAGTATGACGGGGTGGAAAAACATTTTGACCTTGAGAATAATCGATTTCCTATCATTTATTGGTCTCATCCCATAATTAGAAATCCTTCATAAGATGCAGATAATGGTGAGTGTAGTGTCCACATCCTACTTGGGGGGTTTATTCAGATTCATATTTTTTGGGTTATGAGTACCTCCAATATTACCAAGAGGATTAGGGGGTTGGTCCCTTCTTGATTTTGATTGTTTACCTTGTTCTTTTTCATAGTGTGATGGGTTATTTTTGGTGATTATTGGTTGTAGGTGGATTAAGGGTGAATCCGCGGACCTGGGTAACACTTTTTAGCAAGCGCATTTTGGCAAAAACAGAAAAACGCACCTTAGTCGAGGGCTTGTTAAGCCCTTGACTGAGGTCTTAATATCTCGACCGAGGTTTTATCAAGCCCTCGACCGAGGTATCTAAATACCTTCCCATGAGAAAAAGAGGGAGGATGGGGGTGAGGCTGGTTTGGAGGTCCTAGTGAAGCATCAAGGAATGGATAATATGGATTAATGGTTTGTGGAGTCACATATCTTGTAGAAACATAAACAAACTTATTGCCTCTATATGAGGGACCATAAATGTGGAAGGGTTGAGGAGGAAGTAAGAAGTACTCATTCTTACATGAGAGGATGAGTGTTTGGGGTCAGTAGGATAGTAGGACGTTGAAGGTGGCCTTGGGTTGGAGCACTCATATTTAACCCTTCTATATTTATGAAACATTTTTCCCAAACACTTGAATGAAAATCAATGTGGAATGTAGTTTATGGAGCATTGATTAAGAGTTCGAAAGAATAGGATTTCATTAAATACAATGTTGTTAATTGAGTGTTATTAAAACTTTGAAAGAGGAGGATTTAGTTCAAATATGATAACAAACATGTTCTTATAACTAAAATGTAGTGTAAGGCATAAATAAAGCACTACACCTTAGCGCAACACGTTTTAATTTTTCCACATTATCCCTTGAACAAATTCCTATGTGAACAAGTATGATGCTAAGTACATGATCGATGCACTAAGCATAGGTTTAATCACCAATGTTCCTAGAAACCAAAGTGAATAACCCATGCATTTAATTTCATTTATTTTGATAGTAGAGGGAAGAAAAATGGACAATAGATCATAAATGAGACAATTTGTTCTATACAAAATTGAGGTATAAACATCATGTATAGAGCGAAACTATAGGATCAATGTGATAAGGATAGGTTCAATCACCAGAGTTCCTAAAAACTATAGTGAATACTACCCCATCCATATAATTTCCTATATTTTGGGAGTAGAGAGAAGCAAGCATGAGAAAATATACAGAAACCTTGTAAATAAGGGAAAGAACAATCACCTATGCAATAGCCTAAATTCAAAATAGTGTCTATTTTCAACTTTGAAAAAAAATGCTTCCCAAACATTCACTTGCAAAGGGTCAAACAAAATTTAAATTCAGTATTATTAGACTTTCAAAATAGTCCAACAATATATATTTTTTTATTTGAACAATTAATCCCATATGGGGCATATAATACATGTTTTGAAATCTAAGCATGAAAATCTATTTTTGACATTGATTGAATGAATTCCAATCACTCCTTAAGTTCTTTTACTTTCTCATGATTCCTCAAAGTCCCATAGGTTACCCTCATTTCCAAATTATCTTGTCTCCTTTGCTATATGTGAATTTAAGGAGATGGCAAGCGCTCAAGTTCTCTTAATTTCTCATGATCCCTGGAAGTCCCATAGGTTACCCCCATTTCCAACTTGCCTTGTTGCCTTTTCTATATGTGAATTTGAGGAGATGGCAATCACACCTTATGTTCTCTTAATTTCTTGAAGTCCCACAGGTTACCCTCATTTCCAACGTGCCTTGTCTCCTTTGCTATTTGTGAATTTAAGGAGATGGCATGATAATAGATGGATGTGCCTCAAGTTTAACCTTCCTCCCATTTCAGTGGAATGGCATTGAAGAGACATCAAAGTGGTGATAGATAGAAAAATAAAATGGTTTTTTATACAACTAATGAATTTTCTCATCTTGCTTACAGTTGGACAACATAGCATTTGGGAGTTCCTAAGTAGGAAGGAGAATTGCACAAGGACGTAGAATGATTTTAGTAGGGTTGAATGATAGGCTTGCAAACTGATATCATTTTTACTTATTACTTATCTATTTGTATGATCCTTATCCTCATGAAAATCCATTATGATGTTACAAAACCATCGCCAGGTATCTTCTCGTTCAATTTCTCTCAAACAAGTGAAGGGGATGAAAGATGAATCCTCTTCAAAATTAATTTCTCTCAAGCAATAGAAGGAATAAAAATTGAATCCTCTTCTCTATCTATTTCTCTTAAGCAATTGAAGGGAATAATAGCTAATATCTAACAAACATGCAAAGAATAGAAAAGAAGTTTATCAACCAACCACATAAATAAATTTCAAGCAAATCAAGAAAACTAAGTAATTAATGCTTAGTTCAATTTTTTTGTTAAAGTCTAAAAAATTCTAAAACTGAATCCAAAATAAAACCCTGAAGGAAATAGATAATTATATTTTTCAAACTATTCTCCACTTACATTAAAATAATTTCAATTCAATCACACAAATAAGAAACCCACCCAAAAAAAACTATCTAAATCAAACCAAATAACAATCTAAAAACATAAATCTGGTTTGAATCTGAATCAAACAAAAAAAGAGGCTAACGACTTTTGTCTCACTCCACTAAACAATGCCCATGCCTATGGACCCAAGTAGCATTCCTTTGCAATTTCCCAAAGTCTCATTCCTTTGCAACTTTCCAAATCACTTTAATTGCACTCCTCAACTACTCAATTTATGTTGCCATGTCAAATTTGGGTGCATTCATGATATGCAGTTACTTTAGCTATAACAATGTTCAATATGGTGTCTATGCTTTCCTTTGCATCTAGACTAAGAGTCCATGCTTTATAAATGAAATGTATCATTTTTTCCAGTTGAGTTCATGTGTAAGTCCTTAGCGAAAGCCGACCAAACGTCAAGAAAAACTTAATCATGAGCGATTAGTTTGTCATTCTAATCCAAAAGGCATCATGATTCATTGGAAGCTCTTGGATGAGAATAAAATCTCAAATGAAACATAAACGAAGTGAGGGGTTGCAACCATTATTGATAACTGTACTTAAAAAAAATTGTGGTAGTGACCATTCAAACAATTATAAGTGAAGGAGCATTTAGAATCATTGGATAATTAGGATATGCTCTGTCTTTAATGATCCATTTTTTCTTGTTCTCATCTCATAGGCAATGAAGATCCCATGTAGCTCATCTACTATCATGAGTTTAAGATCATCTCTTTCTTCTAGAGTGGACACCTTTGAGTCATACTTCACTAGTAGGGTTTCTAGTACTTTGTCTACCACTTCTTTCTCCTTTATTTCTCCTCCAATGCCTCAAATAGAATTAACAATTTCATCTACCCTTAGAATATATTCTTCAATATTTTCTTCCTCGTTCATTTTTAAAATTTCAAAATATCCTTTGTATGTTTGAAGTTTGGATTCTTTGACTTTGGGCACTCCTTCATAGAAAAATTTTAGTTTTTCCCATGCATGTTTGGATGTCTTTCATTGCATGAATTTTTCAAATACTAAATTTGTTAAGCCACTCAAAATTGCATTCAGGGCTTTTGCATTAGGCTCATATTGGTCTAGGTCACTTTTTTCTATAGGTAGGTTGTATGGTATTTCATTTTCTTTCTAAACAGACCTCCAAACTTTGTATCCAAGAGACATTAAATGGCACTTCATTCTTACACTCCAGCATGCATAATTATCTCCCCTAAATAATGGAGGTTTGTAACTGGCTAACCCTTCTTGTTGATCCATAGTGGTTTTTAATAGGATCTTCCTTCCAGTGATTAAGCCGTAGTGAAGGATCCCACTTTGATACCAATTGTTGTAATATTGGACAATACTTAGAGTGGGGTGAATCAATATTGATAAATTTTAACAATCAAAACTATTTTTAATTTATTTATTAACACACATGATCAACAAAAATACATAGAACACAAATTTATCATGGAAGACCAATTGGGTAAACCACCAATACTTCTTATCATTGGAAAATTATATTTACAAATAGTTTTTTCCTGCTACTATAGACAAGGATGGAACCACAACCTATTTATTAGTAACTACTGGAAGGAGGCTACAACCCCATATTTTATCAATTGTTCTTGAAAGGATGTTGCAATCCTCTATTTACCAGCTACCACTGGAAGGAGGATACAAGCCCCTTGTAGCAATATAGATTTCTCTAGCACCACCCTTGCATGTTAATTTGATCTCTTACTGATCTATAACAATGGATCTTCCAACTGAATGTCCAGAGACTGTTATTTGAAAGTTTAAAGCATTGTTTAAATACACTCAAACATATCTCTTCATCTAATAGTCATGTATCTTCATAGTGACTCTTGACAAAAATAACTAATTCGAATTACCTCTTTGTTTTTCATTTTTAACTCTATTTAAATTTTAATAATCGTGACTTTCTGCAGTTTCCTTTCTGCAACATCCTTTCCGCAACAATCTTTCTACTATAGGCCTTTGCGCATTTAACCTTTATGCACTTTGTAGGAACTCATTGCTTCCGCAATTGCGGATTTTGGGAAGTGTCCATTTTGACTTCTCTCAAAATAGCTTTCACAAGACTTCTTCTGCACTTTATGGATTGTGAATTCCTTCTGCATTGCGGATTGCAGATTGCGGGTCTCCATTTATACTTTTCTCGAAATTTCTTCTGCAATTCAACTTTCGTAAATCATGTGGAACGCCGATCACTTTGTAAAATCCTCCTTGTTCGTTGATTAGTTATCAAACACATAACTTCACTTTGGCACTCCAGAATGTTATTTTCCACATACATTTATTTTGCGGGTCCTTTTCCTATCGTCGATCTATTCTATTGATACAATCTGAGTTGTCCAACCTCTGCTAAATAAGTTGGTTGAAACTCTATGAATTTGCATTGATTGATCAGAGGATTGATCAATCAATCAAGTTCGATCGGACATAACCCCCTCGCTTGATCCCCTCATGTTTCTTTCCATCCTCATCACATATGCCATCTCTTGCCCTGTCATCATGCCATCGCTTATTACTTTTTCATTATTGAACTCCTTTTGAAATCAATGAAAACTCCATTCAATAACCACCCTATAGTAAGGATAGTTACTATTGTAGGTAAGTCCCTTCAACAATCTATACCAACAAACAATTATTGAACAAGCACTCTAGCTACAACATGGGTGGATTCTAAAAGGTAAAGAATGAATTCATTTGTAAAGTTTGGGGGGAATAATAAATCGTGATGAAATAAAAGAATTTAAGGGCATCAAAATATGCTTGATCTTGCTTGTCGCATACAAAATGGATACTAGAACAAAGAAAACACAATAATGCATGAACAATATTGGTATAATATGGAATGAATTGATGCAAGAAGTTTGCATTGCCTTGAAGGGTTTGTAATTAGTTCAAATTCCTAAGAAGGAGGAGTTCAATCATGTATCTAAAATTTGAAGGATAAATGGTGATCCCTTGTATAGAAACAATGAATCCTAACAATAATCTAGTAGGAATGTAGAATATGCACTTTAAATGGTTCAAGCGAATGTTGTAGTTGTGATGCTTAAGGAAGAATTTGCAAAGATGTCCCAAGTGATACGATCACTGTTTGAAAAAAGGGTGAGGGCATCCAAATATGATAGGATAATATTGACCATACCATTGAAGTATTATGACATGGCATTCTAGAAATTGTATTTGTAATTCTAGATTCTAAATTGCATGACTTGATAGGGAAATGTCCTCCAATTCGTCTTAAAGGTAGTTTTGTACTAATATTGAGGACAAATTTGAATTTGATTATATCATGAGAAACAATCCATGAAGGATAGAAATTCATGTTTGCTACATGCAATAAAATTTTATGGATGAAGGGGGTGGGGAGTTGTCCTTAAGACAATCTTTGATGATATCACAATAGTTAGTATAGACATGAATGGTGTCTTACCTCTCGCTAAATAGAACTAGGTATGATACCCTTATGGTGTATGCAATTGGATAAATGAAACTTACACTTTTAAGCTTATGGATTTCGAATTTAACTCCTAAATATTTGAAAGGTGAATCAATCTCTCATTTTGGCACATTGGCCCAACATCAAGCCAAGTATCAAGACGGTTTTCCATGAGGGAAAGGTTGATACTTATCATTTCCATGTAAGACCATGAAAATACATCATGTAACTTGTCAAAATGTTCTTTATAGGATATGAATTTCTTAGAAGTAAATGAAGCACCAAGAGAGATGTTCTCAGTGACACCGAGGTTAACTCAAATATCCACCTAGTTGGTAGGATATATGTTTCTCATATTACCTTCCTCAAAGGAAACTAGCACAAGGATTGGATTGTTCAACAAATCGGCATTTCTCGAGGGCATAAAATATTTTGATTCAATGGTGAACTGATTTGAATATTGGTCTTCTATTGAGTATCCATACAGGAGGAAATAAGCATGATGATGAATATCATCCTACTAGAATTTAGGGTTAATAAGTTCTTCAATAATTTTCTAATAACTTTAAAACGTTGGGATTCATGGAAAGGTTCACAGGGTCCACTACCATGAGGGGATGATGTGGGAATAGAAGGGGTGGAAGAGGAGGTCTTACTAGAGGAATAAATGTACATTAAATGGAAATCATTCCAAATAAACGAGTAGGTGGATATACACAACTCTGAGACAACCACATTTAGGGTAAGGGTAGGAGGTCCTAAATATTTTCCAAGGAGAGAGGCATATTTTAAAAATCCAATACCCACACTAGTGAATTAAGGAATAAAAATAATACCGTCAAATACTAGTAGGATATGGTGTAGAAAAGTCAATCCCATGGGATGGAAATACTAACCCTCAAATTATGGTAGGATATGGTCTAAGAAAGTTGACCCCTTGGGAGCATAGTAGGTGAGTTGATAAAGTGTGTTGATTTCCCTATCATGAGAGAACACCATGAGTTTAAAAACTTTTGAGGCAATTGATTTCATAGTGCCATGAATGTAGCTACTACTAAGGAGGATATTGTAATCTAACTCAACATCTACAACCTCAATGTTTATCAATACTATATCACCAATTAGTTAAACAAAAATGTTATGGAGAAGAACATATAGATTATAAGGTTAACCATCATACATGTGAAATGTCATAAGGGATATGACTAACCAAAGGGAGCATAATTATTCCAAACATGGGTGTACATGACACAAGTAGAAGCACCTTCATAAATGATGCATCAATGAATAATTAAATTCTTAATAGTGACAACAACTTGGAAACAAAATAAAATAGGGCTCAACTCTATCTAAGTCAAAGGTGTCTGAAGGATCAATTGCACCTAAGGAAAACAAGATATTTCTGTGTTGCACTGAGATTATTTGGAGAAATTCCGTTGTATACTTAGTAGTTAGAGACTAGGACAGATCATCCACAACACTATATATAGTTACAAGTGACTCTAGCATCGGGGTTTCGGGTAGCGTACCATAAAGGGGTCTCAAGGATATTTAGGGGAGGGTTTGAATTATTGTGTGCTAAATGTAAGGGTCCTTTAAACATAGGTGTATCCTTGTCCTTATTGAGATTGGTTAGTTCAACTAACCAAGGATAATTTAGGGGCGAAATTTAGCCCAAGGGCTATTTTTAGGGGATTTTCTCCAAAAAACGATTTGCCATTTTGCATTTTTTTGAAGCCTTGTTTTGCCTAATTTCGATGGGGTAAACTTTTTTCACCCTAAAAATTGCCAAATTATTATATAAATGATATAGAATCCTTGAAAATTAAAATATTTTTTGATAAATATCGCCAAACATTTTACAGTGGGCATTTTAAGAATTGGTAAGATTCACCAACATTTATACACTTTTAAATAAGTATGGTTCCTTAAAATCATCCTTGCAACTAACATGCCATATTGATTATGTTGTGTCATTAGGTTGACATAGGTGTATTTTATGTGAATGTTTTGGAAGGAAGGATCACTAGGGTGACCTATTGTAGATAGTTGGGGAGGATAAGGTATCCTTGGCTATCTTATGGCCGCCCCTTGAGATGGAAAGGTTCCTTATTTGCATCCCTCTAATGCCTTGCGATTATGAGAGTCTCCACCAAATTTTGTATGTAGTTATTTAGATTCATTTGCATTGCCATTGATTAAGGTGTGATAGTATGAGGGGACATAAAAACATTTTGACCTCGAGAATAATTGATTTCCTAGCATTTATTGGTCTCATCCCATAATTGGAAATCCTTCAGAAGATACATATAATGGTGAGTGTAGTGTCCACATCCTACTTGGGGGGGTTATTCATATCCATATTTTTTGGGTTCTGAGTACCTCCAATATTACCAATAGGATTAGGGGGTTGGTCCCTTCTTGATTTTTATTGTTTACCTTATTCTTCTTCATAGTGTGTTGGGTTATGCTTGGTGGTTATTGGTTGTAGGTGGAGTGAGCATCTTTTTTTAAGCATAAACCTTCCCATGAGAAATAGAGGGAGGATGGGGGTGAGGCCGGATTGGAGGTCCTAGTCAAGGGTCAGGGAATGGGTAATATGGATTAATGGTTTGTGGAGTCACATATCTTGTAGAAACATAAACAGACTTAACGCCTCTCTATGAGGGACCATGAATGTGGAAGGGTTGAGGAGGAAATAAGAGGTACTCATTCTTACATGAGAGGATGAGTGTTAGGGGTCAGTAGGATAGTAGTATGTTGAAGGTGGCCTTGGGTTGGAGCGCTTAGATTTAACCCTTCTATCTTTATGAAACATTTTTCCCAAACACTTGAATGAAAATCAACATGGAATGTATTTTATGGAACATTGATTAAGAGTTCAAAAGAATAGGATTTCATTAAATACAATGTTGTTAATCGAGTGTTATTAAAACTTTGAAAGAGGAGGATTTAGTTCAAATATGATAACAAACATGTTCTTATAACTAAAATGTAGTGTAAGGCATAAATAAAGCACTACACCTTAGCACAACATGTTTTAATTTTTCCACATTATCGAGTGAACAAATTCCTACTTGAACCGGTACGATGCTAAGTACATGATCGATGCACTAAGCATAGGTTCAATCACCAATGTTCCTAGAAACCAAAGTGAATAACCCATGCATTTAATTTCATGTATTTTGAGAGTATAGAGAAGAAAAATGGAAAATAGATCATAAATCACACAACTTGTTCTATACAAAATTGAGGTATAAACATCACATATAGAGCAAAACTATAGGATCGATGTGATAAGGATAGGTTCAATCACTAGATTTCCTAACAACTATAGTGAATACCACCCCATCCATATAATTTCCTATATTTTGGGAGTAGAGAGAAGCAAGCATGAGAAAATATAAAGAAACCTTGTAAATAAGGGAAAGAGCAATCACCTATGCAATAGCCTAAATTCAAAATAGTGTCTATTTTCAACTTTGAAAAAAATGCTTCCCAAACATTCACTTGCAAAGGGTCAAACACAATTTAAATTCAGTATTATTAGACTTTCAAAATAGTCTAACAATATATATTTTTTTATTTGAACAATTAATCCCATATGGGGCATATAATACATGTTTTGAAATCTAAGCATGAAAATCTATTTTTGACATTGATTGAATGACTGCCAATCACTCAAGTTCTTTTAATATCTCATGATTCCTCGAAGTCTCCTAGGTTACCCTCATTTCCAACTTGTCTTGTATCCTTTGCTATATGTGAATTTAAGGAGATGCCAATTACTCCTTAAGTTCTCTTAATTTCTTATGATTCATGGAAGTCCCATAGGTTACCCTCATTTCCAACTTGCCTTGTCTCCTTTTCTATATGTGAATTTAAGGAGATGGCAATCACTCCTTAAGTTCTCTTAATTTCTTGAAGTCCCATAGGTTACCCTCATTTCCAACTTGCCTTACATGTCCTTTGCTATTTGTGAATTTAAGGAGATGGCATGATAATAGATGGATGTGCCTCAAGTTCCACTTTCCTCCCATTTTAGTGGCATGCCATTGAAGAGACACCACAATGGTGATAGATAGAAAAAAAATGGTTTTTTATACAACTAATGAATTTTCTCATCTTGCTTATAGTTGGACAACATTGCATTTGGGGGTTCCTAAGTAGGGAGGAGAATTGCACAGGACATAGAATGATTTTAGTAGGGTTTAATGATGGGCTCCCAAACTGATATCATTTTTGCTTATTACTTGTCTATTTTGATGATCTTTATCCTCATTAAAAGCCATTATGATCTTACAAAACCCTCACCGGGTATCTTCTAATTCAATTTCTCTCAAACAAGTGAAGATGATGAAAGATGAATCCTCTTCAAAATTAATCTCTCTCAAGCAATAGAAGGAACAAAAGTTGAACCCTCTTCTCTATCAATTTCTCTTAAGCAATTGAAGAGAATAATAGCTAATCTCTAACAAACATGTAAAGAATAGAAAAGAAGTTTATCAACCAACCACATTAAGAAATTTCAAACAAATCAAGAAAACTAATTAATTAATGCTTAGTTCAATTTTTATGTTAAAGCCTAAAAGATATTAAAATTGAATCCAAAATAAAACCTAAAAGAAATAGATAACTATATTTTTCAAACTATTCTCCACTTACATTAAAAGAATAGCAATTCAACCACACAAATAAGAAACCCACCAAAAAAACTATCTAAGCATTCCTTTCCAACTTTCCAAATCACTTTAATTACACCCCTTAACTACTCAATTTATCTTGCCATGTCAAATTTGGGTGCCTTCATGATATGCAGTTACTTTAGCTATAACAATGTTCAATATGGTGTCTATGCTTTCTTTTGCATCTAGACTAAGAGTCCATGCTTTATAAATGAAATTAATCATTTTTTTCAGTTGAGGTCATGTGTAAGTCCTCATAGAAAGCCGACCGAACGTCAAGCAAAACTTAATCAAAAGCGATTAGTTCGTCATTCTAATCGGAAAGGCATCATGATTCGTTGGAAGCTCTTGGATGAGAATAAAATCTCAAATGAAACATAAAAGGAGTGAGGGGTTGCAACCATTGTTGATAATTGTACTCGAGCAAACAAAAAAGAAGTGTGGTAGCGACCACTCAAACAATTATAAGCGAAGGACCATTCAGAATCATTGGATAATTAGGAGCTGCTCTGTCGGTTGCATACAATGAAGAATTATAATTCTCGGCCTCCGTTTACCAGTAGCAGTGACAGCAGCAGCAGTAGCAGTGACAGTGACGAAGAGAACTATGGTTCAGATTTTCCTAGCAATACCAATCTTCCAGGCTTTGGAGATTTCGGTAATTTTGATTCAGACTCTTTTTTTCCGCCGCCTCCTCCTCATCTACGACGCTTGGTGGCTGAGGGCGAGGATGGTGGCTGTGCTGATGCTGGTGGTTGTAATGGTCATGGGGGCCCCAGCTCCGGCTCCAGCTATGGCGGCGGTGGTGATGATGATAATGGCCATAACCATAACCAGCACGGTTATCGAGATTACGCGAATCGTCTTGTGGATCTTATCTTTGGCAGTGTTAAGGGGAACAATAACCCTAATAACAAGAACCCTAACAACAATGGCGACGATGACGGAGACGAAGACAGCCATCGGCATCCTCGAGTAGGAAGCTATTTGGACATTGGCGATGGTTCAGGCACTTACTCTTATGGCCGTGCTTATTTGCACTTCTTGCTTGACGCTTTAACCAATCATCCGGATACTGTGCATGTCGTGGACGGCTCTTATTTCGAAAATATGGATTTGCAATATAGGGCAGATCCTAGGTACCTCTTCCGCTTTGCCTCCAATGGCAAGGTTTTTGCAAGGCTATACGTTGATCTGCCTCCCCATACGTTGCCCCCTCAGTCTTCTATTGTAGATCCTCGTCTTACGCGGGATCCTGGAAGTAGCTGCACAATCTGTCCAACATGTCATCGCACTCGCTCATTTGATAGTGCAAACTCAGAAGAGAAGGAAGGCACTAGAGAAAATGAAGCGCACGCAGAGGCAGAGGAAAATAAGAAAAGCAAGGGACTACAGGCCGATCAAGAAATGAAGCAATGCAGCAGTGAGCAAAAGACTCAGCAAAGTTCCACTGACAAGAAGCAAGACACCGTTAATGAGGCAGATGAGAAGCGAAATACCAATGACCAACAGAAGCAAAACCCGAATGACCCTCAGAATAAATAAGCCTGCCCTGCTCGATTAGACGCATTCGGTTTCCAACGACCTCGTTATTATTATTTAGAATAATCATAATGTCTTATATATTCAATGTATATCAAATAAATTATCTCTATATTTGATAAGAATATATGTAAAACAAGGAAAATAGCTGCAAAGCAGCTAGTTCCTGCCTTAAATTTATGTTTATAATTGAAATATGATATATGTTTATTGAAAAGAAAATATTTATGATATTAGTTTTGTTGTTTATTTATTATTGTAAATATTTGTATAAAGAATTAATAGGTAAACATCAATAAGACTTTCATAAATATAAAATTTATTAATATATTTAACAAGTAAATTAAGAGCAAAGCTACTTAGTACCTGTCTCTTAAAAAATGTTTGAAAAAATAGTAATAAAATCCTGAAGTTATTTATTAAGATATATTATTTTATATTACAAGAAATTGGTTGGAAAATGGTTAAAGGATGTATGGGTTTGCCACATATGTATGGGTGGGTTAGTAGCATCAATCATAGATACTGATATTCCACTATAGTTTATTATGTTCGACTATAATCATAGTGACCCATAGTAGTTAAGGAAATGAGGGATTAGTTGTCAAGGCATACTAGTGGGTTGGTTGCTCAATGATTAGTGGGTTTGTGTGTTACTAATTGATGGTTAGAAAGTATCAATCATAAAGAGGTTGATATATTAGTGGTTAATGTTATTTTAGGTTAATGATTTCAGAGAAAATGGAACTTTACCCATATTGAACAAGTCAAATTGATTTAAATAGACATTAACTAAATAATTTTCCCTATTATCATTTAGCTAATAAAATAACATTACAAAAATTGAAAAAGTTTCAATATATCTTTAATTTAGACCATCAATAAAAACTTGATTTTTTTATATCTTTATGTAATAATGAAAACTTGATCTTTATCATTTTTTTAATTCTCCCAACAATTATAAAAATAATTACTTTAAAGTTATTGAATAAATACATTCATTTCATTCCAATATAATGTATGATTTAATTTTTACATGAAACTTTAACAAATCACATCAAAGTTTCAATATATCTTTAATTTAGACCATCAATAAAAACTTGATTTTTTTATATCTTTATGTAATAATGAAAACTTGATCTTTATCATTTTTTTAATTCTCCCAACAATTATAAAAATAATTACTTTAAAGTTATTGAATAAATACATTCATTTCATTCCAATATAATGTATGATTTAATTTTTACATGAAACTTTAACAAATCACATCTATATTTTTTTTAAATAATAAATAACTAATAGTTACAACAAAATTTTCAAAAGTGAAAGTTTAACAAATCTATATAACTAATAGTTACAATAAAATTATGAAAAGTGAAAAAAAATAATGTAACGTGACTCCAAGTTATTAAACTTATTAAAAAAATGATTGACTTTCCTGCCATTTGCCTACTTGACAACCACCAGTACTAAGAATGTAGATAATCACTAATAACTAAAGTAAAAAAAAAAATCATTGAGTTTTGTGCCATTTGCCTACTGGACAATTACTAGTACTAAGAGTATACATAATCACTAATAACTAAGGTATAATAAAAAATTCTAATATCATTAACAAATAAAAACTTATAAATACTATTACTTTTAAAAATAAAAATATAGCATAAGAAATAAAATTAATTTTAAATTAAAATAATAAATTTTTATTTATTTATTGCTAATTTAAAGAAATTTAACATTATTAAAATAAAAAAATAAAACTAAAAGTTAATTATACTTAATCTAATTTTTATTGTTATTGAAAACTAAATAATTATTGTTTATTGAAAATTAAATTTACTTTTATCTTAAATACTTTTCTAACTTTTTCTAAAAAAACAAAAAGAACTTTTTTCTAAAAAACAAAAAAAAGAATTTATATATATTTAACCAAAAAAAAGAGTTTATATGTATTTAGCAATGATATAATGAACAAACTAAATTAACTTTCATGCCTAAATGAAGTGGCATTAGTTTTTTTTTAATGATAATTTTGATAAGTCCAAAGACTCTGAAGTGTTATATAGACTATCAACCTGTACATCGTTAAGAATTATGTGGCTGAGTCTTGACTCCACATAGGTTTGGAGTAGATTTTTCTCCTTGAAGAATCAGGTTCATACAGTATCCTATATCCCAATGTTTGGACACGTCAACTCTAGAATCAAAACATAATGTGTGGTTGAATACATGTAGCCGAAACGCCAGTCTAGTCCCATGGATGGTGCGCGTCTCGGCGCATTAACAACCGCAATTTAGATGGAGCAAAGCACCCGCACAAAGAAAATTCATCCCTTCTCACTATTTGGAATCCTGAAACTCTGCTCCTGGTTGCAAAAATTCTGCAAACACTTGTCAAATCAAAATTATGTTTTATTTATTAGGTTTCTTAAATGTGTTGACAAAACAATGTTAGGTGTCAATTTTTTATAAAAAGAAAATTATAAAATTTTAATTATATTTTTAAATCTGACATATTAAAAATTTATTGGTAAGATAAAGTCAAACTGATTTTGAAGACCAAATGATCACTATATTCCATGCTTTAGCATGGACTAATAAAAAAGGCAATAACCAGTCCCACTTGGTGTTTTCCCGTCTAGAAAACAATCATTATCAGTCAAAGCTCCGCCTGCATTTTCTTCTCTAATGAAATAGAATAAAAAAATATATATTAAACCTTATATCAATTTCCAAACCAAAACATATCTAACAAACAAAACCTAACTTAAACCTAACTTAGTTGTTGTTATATAACAGACTGACTAAAAGAATCATAAAACCCAGAAGGATGAGAGATTATTCCCAATTCGTAGAATTCAACATGTCTCTTATAAATAGAACACAACACTAGTATATTAATTCAGGCAAGCATAAAAATATGCACATAATTGAATACATGAGGCCCAGAAAAAGAAACTGATATAAAATCGGTACATTCCCAAATACAAATAAATAACTACTACGGAAAAAATAGCCTATCATCCATATTTTGGATCTCAACAGAATTTATATAAATTCTTACAGGCAGAAAACCCAAAACGCTACAAAATTGGCTTAAAGTTAAAGCCATACATAATGGTCATTACAACCTCTTTCTCAAAACAAGTAAATATAAAAACTCAGCTCTGCATCATAAAAACATTTACATTCCACAATGAAGCCATAAATTCTTACACACAGAAAACCCAAAACGCTACAAAATTGGCTTAAAGTCGAAGCCATACATAATGGTCATTACAACCCCTTTCTAAAACAAGAATGCAGAAAACCCAAAATCCTAAAAAATTGGCTTAAAGTTGAAGCCATACATAATGGTCATTACAACCCCTTTCTAAAACAAGTAAAAATAAAAACTCAGCTCTGCATCATAAAAACGTTTACATTCCACAATGAAGCCATAAATTCTTACACGCAGAAAACCCAAAACGCTACAAAATTGGCTTAAAGTTGAAGCCATACATAATGGTCATTACAACCCCTTTCTAAAACAAGTAAAAATAAAAACTCAACTCTGCATCATAAAAACGTTTACATTCCACAATACAAGTAAGCAAGAAGGAAACAAATATAGATTCTTCATAATGATTTATATAAATGTTAAACCGTGGTTAGCAACCATGATTTCTGTAGGAAGAATTTGCAGGCTTAAGGTGGAGCAATGAAAACCCCAGGCTGAGCATTTGAGCATTAGATAAAACTCAGAGTTTCTAATACAATCAACCTAAACTAGGATCTCCATCCAAGCAAATTAATCAAATGCCACACTAGGATATTCACATTTCAGTTACGAAACTCGACTATATATACCTCCCATTAATGAAAAATTGTGTAGGAAGGGCATTTAGGCTTACCCGAGAGGAGACTAGGTTCATCCTGAAGGAATGCTAGCACTGACATCATGCCCGGGACAAGAATTTCCTGTATATTACTTGAACAGGCAATGAATCCAGGAAGGAAGGAACATTATGCACGTTAAGCTCCCAAGCTTCTCTCCCACAATGCAAACAATGAACCATCACCAGGCAGTGAATTAGTAACCATAGCTGCCACCATTAACAGGCAGAACGTCGCGCAATGGGAGCATGAAATGGAAGGTCGCATGGAGCAAGTTAAGCTCCCAAGCTTCTCTCCCACAACGCAACAATGAACCATCAAACCGTCAACGAAACCGGTTTTGGATAAATGGAAAACCCGCAAGTACAACGTCTAAATGCAAACAATCAATGTGGGATGAAACAATCAATGGGGAATGAATTGGGGAATAAGCTAGCTATGGAGCATGAATTGGAGGCGAAGGGGAATGAATTGCACGCTGAATTGGACGCTTCGCCTGCCATTCACATGGGTTCTATTAAATGCCCACAACCCAATAAACGCCCCCAGGTCCCCCACGTCCTTTCCCGGTAACGGCAGTTACTCCCAGGCGTAGTTGCCAGCTCTCATGACATTCCCGATAAACATCCGAACTCGCCAGAAAAGAGGTCAACCGCTGTAACTTTTACCGTAAAGGCAAGAACCACGGTAAATAGTGAAAGATATGTTTATTTTTGGGAATTAAATGATCTGTTTAATAACGTAATCTTCCGGTGTTATCAACGGCTCGAATTCCTTCAGCACACTGTTTTCACATTCCGGCTTTATGTTTTATTTATTAGGTTCTTAATTGTGCTGACAAAATAATGCTAGGTGTCAATGTTTTATAAAAACAAAATTATAAAATTTTAATTTTTTTTAAATCTGACAAATAATTTTCACAGCAGGGGTATTTAGTCTATTCAATGTACTCAACCAATGAAAAATTAGGAATAACAAATTTCTAAAATTCAAAATTAAATTTTTTATTTTTAGAATATTGAATTAAATATGAAATTATCATAAAACATTAGAAAATTATATCAAAACTTTGTTACCAATAAAAAGTCAAACTGTTTTGAAGACCAAACGATCACTATATTCCCTGCCCTAAGGCAGAGACTAATAAACATAATGTCTTATATATTTAATATTTAATGTATATCAAATAAATAATTTTCCCTTTTGTGTTGAGTGCAATTATCATAATCACAACAATAAATCAAACTCTAAAATTTTATTGTGGATTAGTTTAAACTAGTTTTTCAAGTTCTTCTTCATTTTTAGTTCAATTAAGGTGGCCAACCTCATATTATAATTAATGTTTGAGAAAAGAATACGGATATAGAATGAGGTTTTTTGAAAAAAATATAAAAATAGCAATAATATTTTAATGTTATAATTATTAGTAATGAAATCTGAATTATTAATTATTAATTTATTGATAAAAATATATGTAAAATAATTATAATTTTTTATATATGTATATAAGAAAAAATAAAAATTGATTACTATTATACTAATCAAAATAATTCAAAAATTTAGAAAGAAAAAAATATCCTTGGTCACTATTTATCGCCACAAAATACAAAATTTAATTATCGTCAAAATCCACATAGGACCGAGAGAGCACAAACTTTGACCTTATCTATTCATCAGATGGTTTGGGACAAAAGGAGATTATAAGATTATAGTTCTTGATTTGCTCGGCCCAAGCTTAGAAGACTTAATTATGTTTTGTAAGCGTAATTTCTCATTGAAGATTGTATTAATGTTAGATGATCAGCTCGTATGTTTGTCTTGTGTAAATTATAGTTTCTAATGAACAAATTATTTTTGATGACTCAAATACCCACTTTAGCATTTTTCCTTTCTATATTTTATGCTTGTTGTGAACGGTTCATGTAGCTTTTCTATCTATGTTATCTATTATCCTTGTTGTGATTGATTTTTGCTTTACGCATGTTGTAATTTGCCTGCCTAACTTTCTATAAATTTGGTTGTTTAAATGCAAGTCCTCTTATTGGGATAAACTGATTGCATAATATTTGAAGATTGATAGGTTGGTTGTCTTTAAATGTGCTTTTTGTTATTGGTATATACTAATTTTATGAAATTTGTAGATTGAGAGGATGGAATATATACATGCAAAGTCCTTTATGTAGAGAGACGTGAAGCCTGATAATTTTCTTATGAGGCTGGGTAAAAAAGCAAATATGGTAATGTTCATCGTATGTTTGATCTAATTGAAGTATTTTGTCAACACATGTTGTTTCCCCTAAAAAAAATGCATTTAACTCATCATGTGTAACTCATTAATGTGATGCAGGTCTATGTCATTGACTTTGGTCTTGAAAAGAAGTTTCGTGACCCAAAAACCATGCATCATATTCCCTTCACGTCTTGTTTTGTGATGTTATTAATGATTTAGTTGTTGTTTTTTCCTTGGTTTGAAGAGATGTGCATAGTTGCAAAGTGGTGGATCATGTGTAAATTTATTGGTTGAGAAATTAGAATATACTCAAGTAATATAGACCATAGTAGCATAATTCGACTGGCATTTCTTATATGTCGAAAATCCAGTGTAGGTGTAATACAAATATGGCTCCTAATTAAAAAACCAAATTTTAATTATTTAAACACTATAAAATATAAATACCATTTTGTTTCATACTTGATAATTCATTATAGTATTAATTAATTAATTCCAAATCCTTAGGAGACTTGTAATAGTAAATACTTCTATACTTTCGAGTTTGTTGAGATTTTATATTTTTATATTTAAATAGAAATTTTGGTTATAAATATTATATCTAAAATTAAATGAATGATTTTTTTTGTTTTGATATTTATAAACCAAACTCAACCGTGTGGCACACTCATTCAATTACTCTCACTAGGACTTGCATGAACTACTGACGAGTAATGACTACTTGAATGTGTGTATATATATATATAAATAATTTGAGGTTGAAAAAAAATTATTGTTCATTTTATATGATAAATAAATAAATAAAATATTAAATAATGTGTGTACTTTATACAAATTTAGCTCTCTTTGTTCTTGAATATTTTATATAATATTCAATAATACATAAATCAATAAAAGAATACATAATGAATAAAAGAATAAAAAAATACATAATGATTATTAGAGTGATAGAGTTGGATTACCATAAAATAGTATAAAAGAATATGGTGACCATGAGATTAAATTATTTAGTCATGTTATGGTTAAAAAATAGATATTTTAGAACAATATATTTGTATAAGTAATAGTTTGTAAATATTATAGTTATTATACTTATATATTATTTTAATTAAAAAATTAAAATAAAGTAATATTTGTAATTATAATAAAATGTGTGTTAAAATTAAAGGCATAAGGTGTATAATACAAAATGGAAAAAAAACTATATACACCTATTCAATGTAGTTTTATTTAAGTTGGAATCAAATTAATTTTATAAGTTCATAAAAAATTTGCTTTACTATACAAAATTATGTTATCTATAATTAAAAAGCGACTAAATTAATTCTAAACATTACATTAATACTACAACTAAACATTAGCTAATGTAGCCATACAATCATGGTATCTAATCGGCCTACCATCAACTTTCTAGAAATACATTTTAAATGATATAATGACATATCAATCATGCTTATTTGTATTTTATAACCACTATTGGTATTCATTGGCCACAAATTAATCAAGTCACGGACATGAGGGTCATTTTTATGAACATTTAATGTTATATTTTTGGATATATATAATTTCATTAAATGTTATCTTTGATATATCATTTCATTAAATGTAATCTTGGATATATCATTTCATTAAATGTATTAAATGAATAATTGCTTAGTAAATTTATGTTTTTCTTTATTTTTCCATTTTTTATCATATGTGTGTGTGTGTGTGTGTGTAATCAAATATTTGAAATACCCTAATAAGAAATAGCCAATCTAATTTTTTATTTTTAGAAATTTCATTTTAATACACCAAAATTTTGGAGCATGGACGCAGGCGATTAGGGTTTCGAGCGTGATGGCTCGGTTGTACGGTTAGGTGATGGCCGATGACTATGTTGTGCAGCCAACGAGAACATGGACAAAATGGATGGGGTCACATTAGTTGACCTCATTTGCATCGGGTTTGTTGGTTTGCGGTTTTACTACTTGGTAAGTTTTATGATCTTACTGTTGGTTCTTTTATATTTTTACCCCTGACAGGGTGAGGGACGAGGATTTATTAGATTACTTCTATGATCGGTTGCATGATGAAGACATCTGGGTGGTGCCGGTTGGAAGCGGGTTTATTGAAGTGGAGCCAACCCCCTCACCATATTTTGTTGGGTTGGAGAAGGTGGTCCAACCATCTAATAATTGTGCAGAGGTCCTCTCTCTTGGAGACTTATTGGCTTCTTCGCCAGGGTTTTCTATAGATCTTGGTCTGTTTGATGGTGTTGGGACTAGGACTAAGGTTTCTTACCATTTTTCGTTGTAGGTAGGTGGGGTTTCCTCTCCTGTGTTGTCAAAGGTTAGGGTTGATGATCACACGGTCGCTGGGGCGATGGATGGAATAGTCTTTGGTTGCAGAGCTGAGGCTTTCTACGGGAGTCAGGATTCCACCTCTTGGGGATGGGACTCAGCGGGCGAAATAGGGTTCCATCGCTCGTTTTGTAGGATCTTGGGAATAGAGGGGATGTCCAAGCCCAGGTGGTGAAGCATTGTTGGGCACTGGTGTGCGTTTTGAGGTGGTGAACAGTGTTGGAGCTTGTGGCAGATAGAAAAAACCATGAAAGAATTGGATTAAGAAGAAGGACGAATTCAATTATACCTTGGGTGAATATATTGGGTGGCATCAAGTTAACCAGATGTTTGATACGATGCTGGTTGGTCAGGCTTTAGGGCGATCCTTCTCTCAGAATACTATCGCGTTGTGGGTGGAGGAGAAATGGAAGGAAACCCTTGGGACGGTCCCAAAGGTAGTGGTCCTTACTAGGGGTTGGATTACTTTCAATTTTGTTGAGGCCAAACATGTTCAATGGGTTCTCTCACGTAACTGGACGTTGGATCATACGACATTGCTCCTCAAAACTTGGCATCCTCTTTTTGATGCTAGCAGGGAGCGGGTAGATGTAGTGCCACTTTGGGTGCGTCTTCTTGGTTTGTCGTTGCACTATTGGATGGAGGAACACTTCAAGAAAATTGGAAACTTATTGGGGAAATTTCTTGAAGTTGATCTCTCATTCAGGGAAATGATGCAACAGAAGATGGCCCGTATCTTGGTCAACTTGAATGTGAGAGAAGGCCTAGCAGCTGACCTGAATCTTCGTTGGGGGTCGTATGTTATTAAACAGTCATTGAATTATGAGGATGTTCCATTTCGTTGTCAACGGTGCCATGATTATGGACTCCCGACCTCTGAGTGCAATTTGGCGGTTCGCACTCTAAATGGGCGCCAACACCTATTGAGAACCCGAAAAGGGAGTCAGACAGATTTTTTAGTGGGATCCCTTTCTACTCATTCAGTGCAGATCATTTCGGAACCCATTCCACAGGAGGTGTAGGAGGATAGTAGCATTGCAAAGGAGATTGTTGGATCCTTACAGGTGGTGGAAGCGGGTAGACAACCAGAGAACTTTCTCTCTTAGGGACTCCCTTTCCCAGGGAAAATAACCAAGAGATGGATAGGGCATCGAAGGAAAGGGCTGCCAATGAACATGGGACAATGGAAGATCACATAACATTTGGAGGATACTACACATGAGTACTACCACAGACCATTCAAAGAATGATCTGTTTATATATAGAGAGAGAGATATTTTTCTCTCTATATACACTCTACAGGTTTATTTGAATTTTTCTATATGGTATATCTGGACATCATTCGTATAGATGGAAGATCATAGAACACCTCCTTTGTGATACAAGTTTTCAAGACAAGTTTCTTGACTGTCTTATCTCTGAATCATTGTAACTAAATCTAAATATTTTTGCTACTTTAAGGGTTTACAACTGGATTTTTGTCTGCAATAGAAGCTATCAGTTGAACATGCAATAGATAAGGTCAAAGTTTGATGAATAGATATTTTTGTGCTTGGGATTGTTGTAGGAGTTGATTTAGTTGGAGGGGAGGAGATTCCACTGGTGAATTATCATCCAACCAGGTAATTCAATCACCCAAAGCATCCTTTTTTGTCAATTTTTAACCTATAATGGTATTTTTTAATAGAATAATCAACCCAACAACTCCCAAGATAATGTTTGATGGATTCAAACTAAAAGAGGCTATAAGAAACAAAAACATAATTTCTAATATATATTCAATGTTCCAAAAGGCTAGAAATATATAAAACAAACACAAGTATAGAGTGTGTTTGGAAGGAGGCTAAAATTATAAGACAAGGGTTTTAACAATTAAAAAAAATATATATATCTACATTCAAATTAAAGACAAAGAAAGATAGAAATCCCACATCATAACGAGATTGAGAGGCATAAACAAAAGGGAACAAAAATACTATAAGAGAGACAGAAAATTACTACTCAGCAGGTTTCTAAACAACACATATCTCATAATTCTCCACAATATGCAAGAGATAGTAATGGGTAAGCTAGCTTATGTTCCAATTACAGTAGAAGCCCTAGATATTACACACCAATTGGTAAAACTAACATAAAAATGCGATATAAGTAACAAGGTGTAAGAAACCCATGTTAGCAAACACAAGAACACGAATTCTGCTTCTTTTATCCTATAAACATAATAAACAAAATTAGAAACATGTGAGACCCTAGGTCTCCCTAAGATCCCTTGATCTAGCAAAGACATAAATGACTTTACTCAAACAGACTATGCCTCTGCATCAATAGGTTTATCAACCATTTTTTAAAATAACAAAAACAATGGATAATATATTTCTACATGTCGAGTCTCTAAGCTCATCTACAACCAATTGTAGTCCAGTCCACAAATTCTCCATTTTCCATGTAACTTTTGGTTGGTTTCCATGGTTATACAACAATGGAAATGGTGAACACCCATGAACTAACTAGAGTGCGTCGTGAGAGTGTTCCCAACCATGATCGAGTCAATTATATTTAGAGGATATGGTGGCTGCCCTATATCACCCCTTTTCTTGCCTCACATGTCCTAATAGTCCCTTGCCCCTTTCTTTTACATATCCAAGGGACATAAAGGACAAAACATGTCAAAATAGCACTCTTAAATTCAAAGAAGTTTAAACCCAAGTTTGCATGGAAAAGTCACCAATGAGGGTGAAGAAGTGCCTTAACTTCTAGAAAGAACTTGAACGAAACTCACTATTTAATTGCTAAATGTTTAATTTTAAGTTTTAAATGTATGTAAGTGATTTTCATTAAATTCCTTACTTGAGATTTCCTTAATTTAAATTTTCAATTTTGAAGAGATGTCATTATATACCATGTATACATTTCTAATGATTTCCTTATTGATTTTTTTTATTGTAGTTGCGGCTATGGACACCAATGCTGAGATACTGATTGAGCTTGCCCAGTTGAGAGGACTCAATACTGCTTTTAGTGGTGGTGATAGGATTCGACGTTCACATGCATCCACTTTGGATGCAATTGTTGAGACTATTACATTGTCAAGCAACATACTATATGATATTACATAACATAGAGAAAGAAAAAGACAAGATTACGTTGATGGGATTTGCTACAGTGCAATAAAAAAGTTGAAAATTACCAAACAACATATATTTTCATTGTTTAGGGATCCTTGCACAAGG
>LPNX010220984.1:208054-223079 GCA_001517045.1 Pseudotsuga menziesii | reverse complement strand
GTGGTGCACATATCAACCATTTGTTGATAACTGGATGGACAGATGGTATATGGTTTTTGATATGCCACCACACAACAACAGGGAAATCCCCCTGTATTTCCTTTGGAAGATGTATGTATTAGGGTACACAGGGTACTCCCAAAGGACCGAACACCAAGAACAACCGCTTCACACAAACAGATCACAGATCAATACACCAATGTTTGTCACGTGGTTAAAACCCTGAAGAGGAAAACAGTCCACGGCCCCGGCCAAATAGCTACTCGGAGCCATTTATTATGCAAAAGAAATAAAGTTACATGAGCTTCTCATAATCGATCAACTAGCCAGGGACCCTCTATGCTCTTTAAATAGAGATCATAGACCAATCGGGTTTTAAGCCACTAATCAATGGTAGGTATGATATAAGAGAAGTTGAACCGTTAGATCACTCTATGTCTAGAACATATCGTGATCATCGGATTAGAATATTTACAAATGCATACTAATGCATACTAAAGAAACACACTTTTACCTAACGGATATATTACACAAGTTGATCTTAAATAACTCCTAAGTGTCTAAATATCCTAACATCCCCCCTTAAGAACAAATTGGGATAGGATTGAAGGATTTACAAAAGCAACACTATTAGGAGAAGGAAGGAGGTATTAAAGCCTATCCCCCCTTAAGGACACATTCTTGAACTCCTAACATAGACCGAAGTTTAGAAAACTTCGCTTCTGTAAGAGACTTGGTGAAGATGTCTGCAACTTGATCATCTGTAGGGCAATAGAGCACTTCAATAACATGATCATGAACAATATTTCTGATGAAGTGCATGTGTAGCTCAATGTGTTTGCTACGCTGATGTAGAACTGGATCTTTGGCAAGCTTGATGGCACTTTGATTGTCACACCAAAGTGGAGTAGGCTGCTGCTGCTCGAATCCAAACTC
This sequence comes from Pseudotsuga menziesii, assembly GCA_001517045.1. Classification (NCBI taxonomy): domain Eukaryota; kingdom Viridiplantae; phylum Streptophyta; class Pinopsida; order Pinales; family Pinaceae; genus Pseudotsuga; species Pseudotsuga menziesii. The sequence goes on along the minus strand of LPNX010220984.1, from coordinate 222,143 downwards.
TGAAAGGATCTGTCGAAGCCACAAAGCTTCCTGACTAGCATTAATTATGGTTTGATATTCTGCTTCTGCTGAAGAAAGAGCAAGAGCTTGTTGTTTCTTACAAGCCCAAGTGATAGGTCCAGATCCCAGACTGAAAACATAACCTACAGTAGAATTTCGATCATCAGGTTCACCGGCCCAATCTGAATCAGTGAAACCAACCAATAAAGGTTTCCCCCTTGTATTGTAATGAATCCCAAACTGAATTGTACCTCGAATATATCAAAGTATTCTTTTTGTATTTTTCCAGTGACTTTCATGAGGAGTTTGCATGTAACGGGTAACACGACCAACGACAAAGGAAAGGTCAGGACGGGAATGAGTCAAGTATAAAAGACTACCAACAAGCTGACGATACAAGGTGGCATCTACTTCAGGGGAAGTACAAGTGGTAGAAATTTTGACTCTACACTGGAAGGGAGAAGGGGCTGGTTTACAATCTTCCATGTGGAAGCGACGAAGAAGGTCACAAGCATACTTGGACTAAGAAAGAAATATTCCTTCTTTGGTTTGCAAGACTTGGAGACCAAGAAAATAATGCAAATGTCCTAAGTCTGACATTTCAAAATTTTGCTTAAGACTGGATTTCACATGGGTTATAAGGTTAGGGTCACTACCTGTAAGGATAAGATCATCAACATAAAGAACAAGTATGATGAGATGGTTTCCTACTTTCTTGGTATAGACATTGGGGTCAGAATGACATCTAGAAAAACCAGTGTCAAGGAGAAAGCTATCCATTTTGGCATACCAAGCTCTAGGAGCTTGCTTAAGGCCATATAAGGATTTCTTAAGGAGACAGACAAGGCTAGAGTTATTATAAACATATCCATGAGGTTGTTCCATGTAAATTTTCTCATGTAGATCACCATGTAAGAAGGTAGACTTGACATCCAATTGATGGACTTCCCAGTTATGTAAAGGCTGTAAGGAAAAGAACAAGGTGGTTGGAGTTCATTTTTGCTACAGGGGAAAAGGTTTCATTGTAGTCAATCCCTTCAACTTGGGAAAAACCTTTGGCAACTAACCTTGCCTTAAGTCTTTCAACACTTCCATCTAGTGAATACTTAGTTCTATAGACCCATTTACATCTAAAAATTTTTCTTCCTTTTGGAAGAGGAACAAGATCCCAAGTATCGTTCGCCATTAAGGAACGATATTCTTCATCCATAGCTGCATCCCAATCTGGATTTCCTGAAGCTTCTACAAAAGTTTCTGGATCATGATTCTCATAAACTTGAGCCAAAAGAGAAGAGGCTCGCTAAAACTGAGAACGTGTTCGACGTTGATCTCTAGGATCACCGGCAAGATCACCAACTACTTCCCATGTTGAACGAACCCATAGAGGAAGTATAGGTGCTGGTGCAATTGGAGGAACATGAGCAAGCAGAGGTGGATTTTCGTCCTCACTGTCATAATCAGAAACTGGAGTTGGAAACTTGTCAAGGAAGATGGAAGAAGAAGAAGAAGAAGAAGGCACAATCGTCGAATCAGGCTCGCAGACCAAAGATGGCACACCTGCCAAGTTAGGCTCGCAGGACAAGAGATTTTCATCAAATTTAACATCTCTTCTAATGATTATATCATGAGAATGCGGCTGAAGAAGTCTATAACCTTTTACATATTCAGAATATCCAACAAATGTGCACTTTTCACTTTTAGGCTGCAATGCTTTCCGTTTTTCATCCGGAATGTGAGCCCATGCTTCACAACCAAACACACGAAAGTGACTTACATCTGGTTTAATTTTACTCCATGTTTCTTCCGGTGTTATACCTTGTAAAACTTTAGTGGGTGTGCGATTAACTATGCAATTTGCACAATTTATGGCCTCAACCCAATATTCAAGACTTAGTCCCTTAGATTGGATCATACAATTAGCCATTTCTTTTAAAGTGCGGTTCTTCCTTTCAACTACACCATTTTGCTGTGGTGTATATGGAATAGTGTGCTGTTTTTGGATTCCTTGTTCAGTGCAAAAAGTAGTGAACTTGTTGTTAACATATTCTCCTCCATTGTCAGATCTTAACTTAATAATTTGATGACCAGATTGTTTTTCAACAAGGGCCTTATAGGCCAAGAACATGTTAAATAATTTTCTCTTAAGTTTTAAGAAGTAAACCCAAGTGCATATGGAGTAGTCATCAATGAAAGTTAAGAAATATTTGAAACCAGAAAAGGAAGCAGATGGAAGAGGGCCACACAAGTCACTATGCACAAGCTCCAAGGGAACCGAGGCATGCCAAGAGTCACGTTTGTCAAAACTGTCCCGATGATGTTTCTCGAGTACACAACCGGAACAAACACCATCCTTGCAAGATACCAGCGGAAGACCAATCACCATATTGTCTTTACATAGTTGTTGCAATGAGCGATAATTTAAGTGACCAAATCGCTCATGCCAAAGTTTGCTCAAGTTATCACTATGAGCAACAAAAACTGAAGGAAAAGGTGATGACCCAAAGTTGTTAAATTTGTACAACCTGGTAATATCATCAACAGTTCTAGTAGCAAGGATATTTTGAGGAATTTTAAAATCCTTGATTACAACTTGGTGAGGTGTAAACGTCACAGTTTTACCTTCACCTGAATGAGTAATTTGATAGAATGATAACAAATTGCAGGAAATTTTTGGAACACATAGTACATCACTGAAATGACCATTCTCTACTGGAACTGTTCCAGATCCTACAACACTTAGAGATCTATCATCACCAACAAATATTTGTTTGGTCTTACATTCATGAATAGTAGAAAAGATGGCTTTATCCTTAGCCATATGATAAGATGCTCCAGAATCAATGAGCCATTCATTTGAAGTAGAAGAAGAAGATGTAGTATAAGAGTAACCAGAAGCACAAAGTGCATGTCCATGAGAGGTAGATTCTGAAGACGAATCTAGGATGATGTGGTGCTTCTTCATTGATGCTTCCAAGGCTGCCATCTTCTTAAAACATTTAGATTCATCATGATTATCTTTCCCACAAAAATTGCAATGACGCTCAGTCTTCTTTCCTTTTTGCTTCGATCCTTTGTCATTTTTTAAAGGAGGAGCTGACTGAGAGGGTTTGGGACCCTTGTTGTTTTGGTTATTATTGCGAAAATTCTATTTCTTAGGAGGCTTGGACTTTTCTTTCTGTTGGGACAATAAGGCTTTCCCAGATGTATCTGCATTGTTAATTATTCCAAGATGAATGTGCTTATATTGCTCTCTAATTAAGGAATCACAAAAGGATTCAAGACTAGGCTCTACATAGCTAGCTGCAGTCAAGGATTCTTTCATGGAGTAGAATGTAGATACAAAAACAGAATATGCAGGTCCAAGTTTGGAAAGAATATGATAAATACATTGTTTGTCTTCTTTCTTAATCTTGCATTCTGCACATAATAGTCTAAGAGTTTTATACTTAGATAAATAGTCTTGAATGCAAGAAAAATCATTTGGATTCAAGTTAAGCAACTAATTCTCAAGTTGATGACCTCGAATTTCATTGTGTTTACCAAACACAGATTCCAACTTTTCCCAAGCTTGATCAGGTTCATCAATGTCAGATATATGGAATCGCAAATCAGTAGAGATTGACATCCCAATCAATCCACAAGCTTCATCACATCTATTTGACCATTTAATTTTCTTATCATCATCAGTGGGTTCTATTTCTTTCCCTGAGGTTATCCTGAAAAGTCCCCTACTTCGCAGAACATCTTCCATACGAGATTTCCATGAGAAATAGTTAGAACTTGTAAGTATAATATTAGAAGGGGCGGCCATACTATAAAATAATGGCTGAAAGAATAGAAACTAACTATCTGGATGCAAAGAGCTCGAAAAAATATGCGGTTTAAAAAAAATGGCACTTAAAACGAATTCTAGATGATGAAGTTATGCTTGATCAAAGAAAATGTTGAAGATGTCCCCAATAGTGGCGTGGCAGATATTAACTTGACCAACTAAAAAAAGAACCCCCCTCTTCCAAAGATCAACCTTTGACAATCACTTTACAATAAAGTTGCTTTGAAGTGAATCACTTTTGTAGAATAAGTGAGGTTCACTTTTACAATAATGTACTTTTAAATAGTGCAGCAATAAATTAAAAGACTTAAGTGACTCACTTTTATTTTATTTTATTAATGTGAGATGCACTTTTACAATAAAGTAACTTGAAAATAGAAATTTCATGCACTAAAAGTAGCTTGATAAGATTTGAACTCAAGACTTATCAAGGTGTAAAGCAACTTTGGACCAAGTGAGCTAAGTTTAAAAGGTACGTAAAAGTATGGAAAGAGGAAGGGGGCTCTTTTTTTTTTTACTCTTCTCTCTTGTTTTCCGTGCTTGCTTTCTTTTCCTGCAAATCACAAAAAAAACGAAAAACAAAAACAAAAAAACTTTTTCCACACAATGGGGTTAGATTTTGGTTAGCTTACCCGGAAAGTCTATGTTTTCAAGTTTTCTCGTTGTTTTTTATTTGCTATGATCGCACAAGGTGCACGACAAAGAGCATACGTAGCCGAGAAGACAAGAAATACTTTCCCTTACTGCTTCTGATTCGCCGCAATCACGCAAGGTGCACGGCAAAGAGCATACCCAGCCAGGGAAGACAACAGTCTGAGACAAAAACAAAAGGATCTAATAATAAAACTGATAAAATATGAGAGATTTAAAAAAAAACAAATTCGTCACTGTAACATTATACCTTCAGATTTGCCGAAATGGGTGTTTCTAGAGAAAACGAAAATGGTTTTCGGTGAAACAAAAATTGTTTCCAAATGGAAACGGTGGTCTGGATGCAATGGAATAGCTCCCACAAGCCACAAATGCATATAAAATCCAAAAACCATAAACCCTTTCAAAGTTTCGGCAACACCGGTTCCATATCTTGATCAAAACCAAAAGCGACTCTTCATAAAAGCTCCGATACCATGTTAGGGTACACAGGGTAATCCCAAAGGACCAAACACCAAGAAAAACCGCTTCACACAAACAGATCACAGATCAATACGCCAATGTTTTTCATGTGGTTAAAAGCCTCGAGAGGGAAACAGTCCACGGCCCCGTCCAAATAGCTACTCGGAGCAATTTATTATGCAAAAGAAAGAAAGTTACATGAGCTTCTCATAATCGATCAACTAGCCAAGGACCCTGTATGCTCTTTAAATAGAGATCATAGACCAATCAGGTGTTAAGCCACGGATCAATGGTAGGTATGAACTAAGAGAAGTTGAACCGTCGGATCACTCTATGTCTAGAACATATCGTGACCATCGGATTAGAATATTTACAAATGCATACTAATGCATACTAAAGAAACACACTTTTACCTAATGGATATATTACAAAAGTTGATCTTAACTAACTCCTAAGTGTCTAAAAATCCTAACAATATGCAGAGTTCGTGTTGGGTAAACACGTAAACTATTTTGATATATTGTCGTTTCAGGGGATCGGTGGGGGAATGCCCCAAAACCGACCTAATGCCAGGCTTCAAGACATTAATCGCCCTATCTCTGCACCTCGTAGGTAGTTGCCTGGGCCAGATGTCCCACCTATACATCATGTTATTCCACAGACACGTGATGCATTTTTGAGTTTAGCATGGGTAGTTGTTTGCCATAGCACTATGGTTCAACATATGGGTGAGGAAGGGGCATCTGTCCCTGGTGTGGTACATACACCAGGTCATCATGGTACAGGACCATATTCTAGTGCAGTAGCACCCAATAGTGCAGTACCCCCTTCTACTGTAAGACCATCTACTAGTGCAGCACCATCAGCACATTCCCAACCTACTTTTGAGCCTCATGAGTGCACATCGTGTGGTTGTCCCTGCTATGGTATTTTGTCAGATGTTGTCTTCAGTGGATTTTTGAGTGATGTATGTATATGGTTAATTTTAATAAATTATTCATTTATTTTCCTCTTTGTACACATATGTATAGTTTGATCTAATATATTAATTTTGTGAACTTGCAGTTGATGCTTTATGCCGACAGTGACGGCCTAGAGTTTCATGTTCCACACTCTACAGAGGGGCATGACATTCCATCCATTGTTTCCTTAGTTGGTGGAGAGATTCCTATAGCACCCATTTCCATATCTCAAACCGAGGTAAACATTTTAAAATTTCAGTTTTTTAATATTTGTTAATTTGTTAATTTCTACATACTGTACATGTTAGTTCACTAATGTTATCTATGGTATAATATTTACAATTATTAAACTTGCAGATGCCAGATCCTTCATGGGGGAAAGCAGTGATGGAGGTAGGATTCATGGTCGTATTGACCGAGGAAATATCTGGGCATAACATTCCATCCACTGATCCCTTGGTTGGTGGAGAGATTCATATAGCACCCATTGTCGTATCTCACACCGAGGTAAACATTTTAAAAATGTCAGTTTTTTAATACTTATTAATTTGTTAATTTCCACACATTGTACATGTTAGTTCACTAATGCTATCTATGGTCTAATATTTACAATTATTAAATTGGCAGATGCTAGATCCTTCATGGGGGAAAGCAGTGATGGAGGTAAACATTTTAAACATTTAAAAAATTTCATTTTTTAAATACATGTATGTTCGTTGAATCATGCATGTCTAACTACAAGAACTCTTGTTGACTATAGGCACCAACTGAAACGCCTAGACCATTTCCTGGAGTTGTATCTCCCCATAGGCCATATGTGAAAAAGGGTCATGTGTATATGAGATGGCCTACTCCTACAAAGAGTCCATTTGTCCATGACCATGGAGATACTGATACCATGGTAATGTATATCCTTCGATGATATTTCTTGGTTAACTTGAAATCCAGTGAATAAAATGTTTTGTTGATGTTTGATTTGCATGTTTACTCCATCAGGAGCCAGAGTTTACTATTGAAAACCTTACAAGGATGGTTGATGTAGTATTCAGTGATGCATCTACAATGGAAACAAGTCACACAGAGGTACAACTATTTCAACATGATCATTACATAGTTTATTATTGTTGGCGTATGTTTATTCATGCATGTCTAACTATTTCAACATTTGGTGATTGTAGCCACCAGCAACAGGAGTTATTGATGCAGCAGTCAATGTTGTATCTGCAATAACAACAAGCCACATAGAGGTACAACTATTTGAACATGATCTATACATAGTGTGTTATTGTTGTCTATTGTTTATTCATGCACATTTCTAACTATTTCAAGATTTGGTGATTGTATCCACCACCAGCAGAAGCATTTCCTTCCCCCTCTGGTTCGACCATGGATGCGACCATCATTGATGTTCAACCAACAACTCCATCTGCTACAAAACAAACACAATCCCCTTTGTCACAGTCTCTCACTAAGGTGAGATTTCCATTAATGACCAATTGTTTCATGCAATGTCCATTAACATTTTGATAATTGTTGAGTTAGTTAAGATATGGTATTTTATTGAGCTAATGTATTAGTACATAGTTAGTTGAATTTAACAATTGATATTTAATTTGCAGGATCCAAAGATGCACAATGATCCTATAGTTGTGTCTACAGGATCAACCTTGAGAAAGAACAAGAGGAAGCTTGAGTTTTTAAGTGGCTTATGAGATATGTACATTTTGATACATGTACATGTGGCTTGGACAGTTTTGGATACATGTACTTTTTGAGACATGTACATTGGCATTTCACTTACATGTACATGTGGCTTGGATAGTTTTGGATACATGTACATGTGGCTTGGATAGTCTTGGATAGTTGTGGAGACACATGTACTTTTGGTACTTTTGAATATATATGTACTTTTGGAGACATGTACATTGACATTTTAGTTATAAATGAATGATACATTTCACTTTGAATTTGTTCTTTGGTTTCCACATGTTCTTTTGTCAATCTATTGTATTGATTTGTGAGGATTATCTATTACTTATGAATGCACTATGTCAAAAGAAAAAAACTATTATATTTAAAGGTTTCAATGATCTCACTACATGCACACTAAAGTCAATGTTCTTGCTCGTGTAATTTAATAAATATAAGTGCAATACAATGTATTTCAAGGTTTCAATGAACTCATTACTTGCACACTAATTGGATATATCTAATTAAAAATTGTGAGTTTGGATTCATTAAATTACAAGTTAAGTCAATGCTCAAGTGTAATTTAATAAAACTAAGTGCAATACATGATTCACATTTTATCAACAACCAACAACACTATTCAACAAACCTCATGCACCCAATGAATAATCACTCAGCATTAAAGGAACTACAATAGAATCCAAAGATCAAGAAGCAACTTCGTGAATCAACATGATTTGAAGCATAAGTCCACCGGATTTGAAAAATTTTAGTTGGACATTAGATTGATTCTAAATTGAGTTGTGACAGTAAGAACAGATTAGGGTTTCCTTGGTAGGGTTATGGTTATGGGCCATGCATGTTAAATAATAAACCCTAGTTAAGGATAGGGTTTTCCAAGTTTGGCCTTCGTTGGCATGAAATGCATTGTCTAGCTTTGGCCCTCATTGGCGTGACTGCATTGTCCCCTACTGAGTGAAACCCTAGCTTTAGAAACCACCATAGATGGAGGTCACTGGGAAATGGACAGGAGGGAGAGCCCCCCCCCCCCCCCCCAGCTAAAATCCCACGTCACGAATCCAACAAAATCGACGGTTCATGGATCGAAGGCCCGAGCATCGATCTATGGCGAGTTGCAGGTCACCTCCAGATACCGTTTAGGGACACCTGGTGGACTTGTGCCCGGTGCGCAAAAAACATCACAGAGCCACACTTTTGAATTCTTTCAACTCCTACTAGTGTGTTTGGGCATGGGAAATATGGCAACACAAACCGCATCCCCATCGTCCATGGATTTCCATCTTTGGCCCTCATTGGCATGACTGCATTGTCCCCTACTGAGTGAAACCCTAGCTTCAGAAACCACCGTAGACAGAGGTCACCAGGAAATGGACAGGAGGGAGAGGACCCCCCTAGCTAAAATCCCACATAACGAATCCAATGGAATCGATGGTTCATCGATTGGAGGCTCGAGCATCGATCTATGGTGACTTGTAGGTCACCTTGAGATACCGTTCAGGGACACCTGGTGGACTTGTGCCCGGTGTGCAAAAATCCTCATGGAGATGCAATTTTGAATTTTGTTAACTCTTGCTAGCATGTTTGGCCATGGGAAATATGGAAACACCAATTGCATCCCCACCGTCTATGGATTTCCATATTTGGCCCTCATTGGCATGACTGTATTGTCCCCTACTGAGTGAAACCCTAGCTTTAGAAACCACCATAGATGGAGGTCACCGGGCAATGGACAGGAGGGAGAGGGAATCCCATAGCTAAAATCCCACATCACAAATCCAATGGAATCAATGGTTCATCGATCGGAGACCCGATCATCGATCTATGGCAAGTTGCAGGTCACCTCTAGATACCGTTCAGGGACACCTGGTGTACCTATACTCGGTGCTCAAAAAACCTCACGAAGCCGCAATTTTGAATTTTGTCAACTCCTACTAGTGTGTTTGGGCATGGGAAATATGGAAACACCAACTGCATCCCCACAGTCCATGTATTTCTAGATTTGGTCGTCGTTGGTGTGACTGCATTGTCCCCTACTGAGTGAAACCCTAGCTTCAAAAACCACCATATACAGAGGTCACCAGGAAATGGATAGGAGGTAGAGGCCCCCCCTGGCTAAAATACCATGTCACAAATCAAACAGAATCGACGGTTCATTGATCGGAGGCCTGAGCATCGATAAATGGCAAGTTGTAGGTCACCTCCAGATACAGTTTAGGGACACCTAGTGGACTTGTGCCCGGTGCACAAAAAACCTCACGGAGCTACAATTTTGAATTTCATCAAATCCTTGTAGCATGTTTGGGCATCGGAAATATGGCAATTCCAACCACATCCCCACCATATGTGGCTTTCCAGCTTTCGCCCTTATTGGCATGGCTGCATTGTCCCCTACTGAGCGAAACCCTAGCTTTAGAAAGCACCGTATATGAAGGTCATCAGGCAATAGAGAGGAGGGAGAGGCCCCCCCATAGCTAAGATGTAGTGACACAACCTCTAAACATCATACACAACTGCTAATGCCAAATTTTTGACATGGGAATACCTAAGTTCAGGGATAGCTAAAGCACGACTAAGATAGTAGACGACATGCTCTTGGATCTTATCATCCTCCTGGACTAGTACTACCCCTATGGTCGACTCGGATGCGGCCAGATACAATATAAAATCCTGAGGATAATCTAGTGGGCGCAGTAATGATGCCGACAACAAAGATTTATTTAATACCTCAAACGCAAGTTGTGTGATTTCATCCCATACAAATGGGGTGTCCTGCTTCAACAGGAGCATGAAACCTTTAGTGATCTTGGCATAATTCATGATAAAACGTCGAAGGAAGTTGGACTTCCCTTGCAGGATTTGAAGCTTCCTGATGGAATGAGGAGGAGGTATATTTACTATGGCCTCAACTTTCAAAGGATCCACCTGAATACCTTTGTTCGAAAAAATGAACTTGAACAGTCTACCCGACTCGACACAGAAAACACACTTGTGGGGATTCAAGCGAATTTTGTAGTATCTGCATCATTGGAAGATTAAACACAAGTGATCTGGGTGATCGATCCTCTTACGAGAATGTGCTGGAAGATCATCAAGGTAGTGTTCGACAATAGACTTGATTTCATGAAAGGAAAAATTCATTGCTCGCTGAAAGGTAGCCCCTGCATTTTTCAATCCAAAAGGAATTTTCTTGTACGCAAATGTACCCCAAGGACAGATGAAAGATATTTTATGTTGGTATTCCAGTTTAATTTGAATCTGATTATATCCAGAGAAACCATCCATAAAGGAAAATACTTCACTCCCCGCACAAGCATCAATGATTTGATCTATGAATGGTGTGGGGTAGTTATCCTTAGGACATGCTTTGTTTAAATCATGAAAGTTAGTACAAACACATATCATCCCTTTCTTTTTGTCAACAGGAATAGGGTTGGATACCCATTTTGTCAAAGCTATTGGGTAAATGAAATTGGCTTTCAACAGTTTTTCAACTTTAGCCTTAAAAGCTGTCGCTTTATGTGGATTGACAGGTCTAAGTTTTTGTTGAACTAGTTTGGTATCAGGATAGGTTTGGATTTCAAGTTTAACTATTGATGGATCTATTCTTGGCATCTCCTTGTATGACCAGGAAAACATGTCACAGAATTCCTTCAACAAGGCTGCAGAGATAGAAATCTCCTTCGGAGAGAAGTTTGCACCGATATGTACATTTTCCACAATGTTTGGGTTCACAGAGATGTTGATAGGAATAGTAATGAAAATGTTTTCCATATTCCCCTCAACAAATATTCCCTCCCCAGGTATGAGATTAATGGGTGTATTAGCATCACTTTCCAGTCTCATATGGAACCCTTGGTTTTCAATCCTACTTAACTCTGGAAGAATATAGGATTGATGGTGAATATCTTCACCGATCTTATCTCGTCCACACATAGCTTCCAGAATGGCTTCGTCATATGGAAAAACCATATCTAAGCAATATTCAGTATGCAAAGAGTTCTCTGCCCAAGTAGGTAGATAAGCTTCTTCCAGCTCTTCTGAGACTGTGAGAGGGACTGAAACAAGATCAACAATGGTATGAATGACAGCTTGGTAAGCTACTTCCACTGTCGATAAGGGAACTTCAAGCTCATGATGGGAAGGAAGAAACCAAGGGTCCATTCTATCGACAACCATTGCAATAGACTTCCCTACACTAGTAGAACCTAAGTAATTAATCGGAGCTGGAAAATTGAATGTGCCCATCAATGATGCATACATTCCATCTCTTAAGCTCTTTGAAGTAGGTTTAACCTGATCAACCAATGGCGTGGTAGACTCATTAATTTCCATGCGGCCCTTTCGAGTAAAACTGAGTTGGTCTACAGTAACCAACTTCCCTTTGTGCGGAAACACTACTACCCAAAGAACAAATGATGCAATAGTGGACATGGAATAAGTACAACTTCTCCCCATGAGAAAGTTATAATCCAATTATGCATCAATCACCTCTACCTCAATAGACACTGCCTTCCCTTCCAACTTTATGTCGAAAGCTGGTAGGATACCATGTGGACGAAATGACCTTCCGTCGAAAGCAGTAAGTAGGGTGTTCGATGGAACTAGCTATGGAGATCCAAGAGCCTTCTAGAAATGCAAGGACATGACACATGTGGAAGCACCCTCATCGACAACTACCCTTCCAATGGTTTTTCCACCATGGATGACATCTATCGATAAGGCCACATGATATGGTAGGCGAATTTTGACATCAAACAAATTAAACTTCGTAATGAGGCTCAATCATCCATACTACCTAAGGCTACTAAGAGTGCATCTTACTGGGTCGGACAACTCTGTAACACCTCTAAAGCCGACATCGTACAAGGTGTTTGGGATAAATATTCAGCTATAGAGTAATTGGCTGCAACTCTAGCATTAGGATTGTGCAATGTTTTCTTAAAGACACCCTTTGGCATCTTGGGCATAGTTTTAGCAGGTTTTTCAATTGTGAGAGGGTTAGAAGTTTCACCTATAGACTTAACCTTCGCTGGAGCCCCAGTCTCATAGTTCTTGTTCCTAGTCTAGAGTAATGTCTAGGATCGAACCATGTTGATATAATTTGGGTCAGGAGAATTTGGGGTGCCCCCTGCTACATTTGAAGCTGAAGCAGAATTCTGTCCTTGGGGAAAAGGATCCTTTAGGAAAACCGGTTGTTGGCTTTTGAGTAGCTTCTGAGCTTGGTCCATAAGGGGACATTGATGGGTCAGGTGATCTTCCTAGCACAGCTTACATGGAAATTTCACCTTCTTCTTCTCTTTTTTTCCTCCATCAGTATTGTTTGTGGGTTTTGGCTTGTTTTGGTTTCCCTCACCTTTCTTCCCCTTTTTCTTTTTCCCACTGGGACGCTGATTGGCCTTTTGTGAGGATTGTGCAAAAACATTTGCATTCTGGGGTAAGGGGGCAGCCTTTACTACCTCCACCATAGAATGTTTAATGTAAAACTCATGGAGTTGTTTAGCCAAAGGCTCCACAAAGGGAGATTTCACTTAAACAACCACACCATCAGCATGGGGTCCAGGCTTAGGCTTATGGGTTGGTCTCGGTGCATTAGGGATGATTTCATATAGAATCCCAGATTGAGAATATATCAAATCTAACTACTGGGCCGTGAGGATAGCCTCTTCCTCATTAGTTACTCCTAAAGTGGACATGTACTGAGATATATATGGCAATAAGGACTTAAGGAACCATTATAGTAAAACATTGGGAGGGATTATGTGGTGCAGTGTATGAGGTTCGAGTTGCCCCAGTTGAAACTGGAGTTTGGAAAATATGAGCAGGTATCCCTTCACTAAAATTTGAAAAAGGAGAGCTCGTTAAAGGAGTTGAAATCGATGCTTGGAAACCTTGACCATAGGGGTTAGTGTTTCCGAGCTGCACTCCTACATATGTAGGTGTGGGACCTACATATGGCATGGATGGGGGAATGTGCCCCCCATTTCAAGGGAAACCCTGGACAAATGAAGAGCATCTCACTGAACCACTTTGGGTAGTGTGTGCAAAAGAAGTTGAAACAGAAGATATACTAGGGATCCCAGTGACCACCCCACCAGAAGTGCCTACTACATTTGTTGAAGCTGGTGGCTGGACCACCCAAGTAGCTGGGTCAAAGGAGTAGTAGGTATGTTTTCTCTAGGGGAACCCACCAAGGAAGGTGGTACCACTTCAGCTGGAGTGGCTGAGGTGGACGTAGAATGACTTTCTCCTGCACTATACATTAGTCTTCCCACAGGAACACCAATCACAGGTGAATTGAAAGGAAGAACCTGGATGATCACTGGATCATTTAGGTTAGTAAGAGGTGAATTAAAGTTTGTCGCAAACTCTTCAGCTTGCAAGTCTTCTATCTCTACTGGAGTTGTATCAACCTAGTTTGTCCTAAGTTCTGGTTCACGTGAAACTTCACTAATTCCTACCGGTTTGAAAGAAC
>LPNX010220984.1:117193-190781 GCA_001517045.1 Pseudotsuga menziesii | reverse complement strand
ATGTACATATATATATATATATATATATATATACACACACACACTATACTATACTATGGTGTTGTTACAAATGGTATCAAAGCCTAGGTTGCAACAATTTTATAGTTCATGGGTTTGATCACATTCTCTGAGTAATGAAATAGATTTATGTAAACATTAACTAACAACAAATTGTTTCTGCACATTAGGGAAGTAGATGTCTCGTCAAAACCTGTGCAGTTGAACCTGCCAAATCAATTAGGAAACCAAACTTCAATTCCTTGAGAAATTTTCAATCTAGTGTTGAATTCAACTGGAAACATAGCTAAATTGGAAAGGGCATGAGAGGCCTTTGCAAGACAAGAAGAGTTGATAGATCAGTTGAAAAACCAAAGACGATTACAACAAAATAAGATATAACCATGAGTATTGAAGAAAATTTTGATCAGCAAGGACCTACAAATACACCTCAACAAGAAGGTGAGGTATGGGTCAGTTTAAACGAAGAACAACAAATTGTCACACCTTCTAAACTATTAAAAACTATGCAAATTTTAAAACCATAAGTACAAAGCTTTAAAGTTGACAATCTAAAAGAGAGATAAGCATAATAAGAGTTAAATTCAGTCCTATTGCAAAACTTGTCTGAGATAAGATGAAACCTAATTCATACCTTTAGTAATGTGGTAAATTAGAGGAAATTTGAGGTCTAAAATGTGACTTATAAAAAAACAAGCCATTAATGCATTGTAATTTGAGAACCAATAGAATTTGAAGAAAATAAATCAACCATAATGATTGACTTGGCATATTTGTCATTAAAAAAACTAGTTTTTTGTTTCTGTATTTTCAACCTATCTTCCTATGGTTTTACTCAAATTTTGAGTGAGAATGCTTGTTGGAAGCAAAATTCAATTACACATCCAACGAGTACCCACACAACATAGTTTTGTTGGACCCCTCCCCATGAAAAATGAGAAATACATTAAAAAATGTGTTACTTTAAAGTAACATATTAAACAACATGTTTTTTGTCACAAGTGATTTGTAGTGTCCATCAAGTTAACAAGTTAAACAATATGAGGAATTCATTCACTAGTGATTATATAAGATATAAGAGAACCAAATTTTGGAGTCACACCAAAGGTAGACAAATAGTCTTTATATGGCACTATTAAATCCAAAATATAAAGGATTATAATGTAATCTCATTAAAAAAAAAGGGGGGGGGGTGGCAGGAGTGGGGGGGATCGTCTAGATCCCGGAGGACAAATAGAACAAACTTTTGCTTGGGGATTAGGGACTCGAACTAAGAATTAAGAAGAGTGGTTGGTTCTCCTCTAAGGTCTGCAGATCCTTCAGGATAAAAAATATCAAAAGGTTCTGATATTTGGGGATTCAAAGCATGTCATATCCAAATTGATCAATGGATACCCCAAGGGAGTAGTCAATTTCCATCGTCTGTACAATAAAGCTAAACTTCTTATGCTCAGCTCCTATGAACCATTTCATATTCTCAGAATCAATAACACTGTAGCGGATAGTATGGCAAACTTGGGGGCCTCCATCCCTCAAGGTCAATTCAAGCAAAATGGGAATCCTCCCACTCTTAAATATGTTCCATAATGAGAAGTCAAGCTTACACTCTTCCTCATCTCAAGCAACATTCGGGAAGTTTTCTATGAATGGCCATCACAAGTGGATTAACCTATTGAATAATCATCGCAAGGGGACTAGTCTTTTGTTTTTCCTTTGGATCTTACTCCTCCCCCCTCTCTTGGGCTTGTTTGCCCCCCCCTTTTTCCTCCTTCCCCCTCCCATATTCCCTTCATTGCCCCTTTTTCTTCCCTCCTTCATGCTCTTTGAAGCCCTCCGTCACTTCGTAGCTGGCCTCCTCTTCACCAACTCCTCTCATTTTCTGCTTAGTCCTCCCCTTCCTCCTTCCTATGCCGCGTGTCCCCTTTGTTGTCTTCTCCATCTCTCGAAGGCAGTGGAATTAAAAGCTCTTCAATTCAAGGAGATATTCATTTCCCCCTCGCACGCTCAAGATCTCATCACATTTTTCTCCATGGCCTCCGTTGGCAGCGTTATGATCTCCCATTCCCTTTCCTTTCTCGGCCCTGGATTATATGATGCTCTTCGATTTCTGTTGAATATTATCACAGGCATTGGAGAAGGGAGACTACAAGGCCTCCCATGGCAGGTTCTCCGTCTTACTTGATCAGTGGTAAAGGAAAGGTTGGCTCTTGCAGCCTTTTCCCCCTATTTGTGTAGCTCCCTTTCAATTTCGTAGACAGTCACTCCTGGTTCAGGCTTTCTCTTTGGCAATTGGGGAAGTAGCTCGGTCATAGGTTGCAGGTGTACAGGGTGTCAAGAGGGAGCCATGGGCACTTTGGCTTGTGGAAGAAATGTTGACTTACTGCTTTTTAAGGAACTCCTCGTGCTAAGATCCTGCTTCAATAGTCTCTTAGCCCCTGCAAGTCCTATTCAAGCTATTCAGAACCAGTTCGCCCAAATCACCTTATTGTTAGAGGCTGGCAAAATGGTTCAGGATGGTGAAAACACGGGGATTATCGACATCAAAAAGAATTTAAGGAGATTGTATGAACTGCTTTCCATCAGTGTTATGGACAACAGAGAGATGGCTCTGGTGGTAAAAAAAATGGAAGACATAGTCAGCTATACCTCACTCCAAATCAGTAACCACAATTCACGCATCGATGTCAACGAAAGCAATCTTCGTGAAATAATGGGGAAAGTCAATAGGATCCAAGAGGACCTTCAGAGATTCATATCCATGAATCAGAGCAGCAGATTCAATGCAGCCACTGATGATGCCGTGCTTCCAATGGAGGAGGAATCAGTTGTCTAGACAAGAAACCTAAGAGGCAATCCTTAGCCTTCTTTTGTCTAGCTTTGTTTGAATGTTTTTCTGTCTATTTTTATGTAATCAGTATGTAAGGGTTTATACAACCCACGGCTTTAAATGTTTTGAACAAAATCATTTTGAAGTGTTTTGGGAAACACAGTGGAAAGTCCCTTTATGCAACTCTTCTGCTGTGCACAGATACTCTAGTTCATCATGTCTGTATTGAATGGCTGTGCACAGCTAACTTTTATATATACCCCCCTTTATAGTTTCTGTTAAAAAAAATGTAATCTCATATAATCACCCCATAAAATATCCAAAGAGTAGTTTCTGAAAGCATAGAGAGATATTGACCATATGATTGATCACTCTGTAAAACTAACATGCTTAATATGTATAAGATTTCCATCTAGATACGATCTATCTAAAGAACAATAAACAAATTTGTCAATAAACATTGATTATTTTAATGGAATATTAGAGAGATGATAGGCAAAATTATTTTATATTGAAAGAACACATTTCAAAAGCCTGTTATTTCCAAAAGAAAAATCAACCTTCATGAATGCATAAACTAATTATTGGGCTAATATTTCTAGCTTCACTAGTGCTTGATAGTCTAACATAACTTTTATTTTAAAAAATCAAATGAAAAAAAAATATCATTAACTTGTCGTAGATTTTTCACATATTAACCTTCATTTTTGTTGAGCATTATTGAATACTGGAAGGATAAGTACACCTATTCAACAAAACCACAATTGTATGGTTATATATCAATCCCCAACTACCTCTCTTTTAGGTCTCATATTTCTCCCATTGCATCAGTCTAAACTTAATTTCATCTTGCAACCTTTCTCTTTGAGATTGTTTATTGTCATATCCCTTGTTAGATGTAAAAGCTTTTACAGAATTCCTATTTTTCATTCTATGCTTCCTTTAGGTACACGAATAATTACGCTTTGAAAAAAGTAGAAACATTAAAGTAGCTGGATGGGACACCTAAATAGATACTATTAGCACAATCTTAACATAACCTAGGTCCATGCATCCAAATACCAACAAAGGCCTAAGATACCTGCCTGAAAGGGGTTTTAGCCATTTCGACAACACCTACAGAGCAGATGAAGCCTCACCTGAAGTACCTATGGGGACTCTAGGAACCAGGTTTCTGCAGTAAGGAAGGGGAACATTCCTGAACTTGTACTGACATAACTACGACAATACTAACTTCGACAGAGATTATTAGATTCATCTAAAACATTTAAGTAAAACCCCGACATCAAATATATTCATTCAGTTATTATAGCATCCATTCATCACTCGTATTTAACATTGATGCATTAGGAAATAATTAACAAAGCAGCACACATCAAAGACAATGGACACAAGATATTTTAACATGGAAACCCAAGACGTGGAAAACCATAAAAGTGATCGTTATATTAAAAAGTCGCAGCTTGAACACTTAAGTTTGCGCACAAATCCTGTAGACATCTCCCCAAAGATTCATTACAACAAATCTACGCACATAACTTGCATATCGATCCTCATCCTTGCGAATCTAATTTAACTTATACTTCAACGAAAAAAATACATTCACTTTTCTCCAATGGAATACAAAAAGCTCATATTTATCTCCAAAACTGTCTAACCCCAAAATCCTCAACCTGTTACAAATGTATAGGCCCATCGATGGCCTTCTTCCCCATTCCCACTACTTGATCTTATAAATGTAAGTGGACAAAATTCCTAACTGCTTAACCAAGCTTTCGGTTGGACTTCGTCAAAACAACTTGCTTTCCTTTATTTTCGGCTGAAACTTTGGAACTGACTATTTTTCCAAGATACTATGTCACATCTTTGTTCACATTTTGACTACTTTCTCAAAACTCGTATCCAAAATTGCACAAAAACTTCCTAGGGCCAACAGGTACCTTGAATAAATCACATACCGTACTAAGTGTAAGAAACATATAATGGACTCAGTGTGTGTTCATTATGATTTGGAAATATTGAAGTGTTCACGTGTGATTTCATCTTGTATTTGTTTTGGTTTGTAGTGGCATGTTTCCTTTTCCACAATTTGTCTTTCAGTGTTTTTCTTTTAATACATTTAACTCCCATGTAGGAATTATATTAATGTCTTATGGAGTTATGTGAAGTTATGTGAGGTCTGATTTGGAAGGGCACAAATACTTAGGAATTGAATTTAATGAATGACTGTGTTGGTATGCATGTACAAGGAATAGGCTCCAAAGGGGGTGGTTGTGATATTATTGTACACTAGAACTAGATTTGATACTTGGAGTAAATAAAGTGTGGGGTTGGGTTATGAAATGCTCTTTATTTTAGGCATGTATCACCCCTATAGACCTTCATGGTTGTGAAGTATGAAGACCTAATATGACCAAAAGCAGGTGGGGTCAGATAGAGAGTACACAAAACTCTTTATAAAGAGCTTCTTGAGGTTAAAAAAGAGCACTTAGTATGACATTTCATTCACTGAAATGAGACTCTGTTCCATAGGTCATAAGCATTAAAAACACTAATGATATATATACAAAGAGTAACATCCATGGATTGTCAACGAATTCCAACAAAAATCAAACAATAAATGTTATAAATAAGGAAGAATGCATGAAATCTACATTGTAGTCAATGGTTGGAAGGATGACACATGGTTAGAAAAAGGTACCCACTAATTGGAAAGGAGATAAAAATATATCTACATGGATTCTACAAAACAGGTAAATGTGAGATCAAACCAAGAGGAAACCATGATATTAGTGGAATAAGAGTTTCCAATGGATTTGAAGGAGATAAAAATGACTTTTATATATACCTCATTCAAATTTCATAACCAAAGAAGAAAACATTCTATGTAAGGTTATACTCAACATTTTAATTCCCATTCATAACAAACTTCTTAGGGTTGTGAATTCTCTGGAATGAAAAGAAAAATCGAAGACAATGACTCATTGAACTAATGTTAGGGAGACTCAAACCTATGTCATAACAATGAAGAAAGCTAGTACATATTGCAAAAATTTAGTGAAAAATGAATACTTTGTGAGAAAAGCATCTAAATTCAAGCCATAAACCTTTGGGATTCATAGCTATATCCATGAAGTTGGGATACTGGGATGAATTGAAGACAAAGTTGTGACTCAAGCCCTATGCCTCTTTGTTATTGATATTGTAGGCATCCATGAGGTAGTTATTGGGGAGTTTATGCATCTCATAATTAATCTTAAATCGCATTAGAGGGGCATACTACAATTGCAACAAATATGCATCCCTCAACATTTGTATCTTATCACAACTAGCACCAAATCCATGAAGTATGGTAGAATCCGTGACCTATGATGCCAAATTCACCTCTAGGATGCCCCAAAAACCAATGGTCCCACAAGTAGACCCCAACTTTGGAGAAGATTTCAGCAATCATTTCTCCAACTATGTTAGAATAGATTCTACAAAGTTAAACCCCACATCATTTCCATTACTCTCTTGTGGATGAGGGAAGAGTGACCTCAAGTTTGCAATAATCTGTATGCTGTGAAGGCATTTGAACCATGTTCTGACGGTAATCATTATGAGGCTAAGCCCAAAGCAACTCCATATTCTACAAGGATTATTTCCCTAAAATATTTCATGTAGCACATGGTATGCATAGATGCACATCTTGGATAACACTCTAGGTGGGATGAAGGAAACATGATGGAAAATGACAGAATGCAGGCGAGTTAAAGTGAAAACAATGGGGAAAAAGGAATTGAATCAATAATAGATGACACTTTTTTACTATGTGGGTAGATGAATATGTAGAAATGAATGTCCATAACATAAATACCTTAATACATAATTGTTTTTACCCATTCAAAATTTGTTTCTTGCTTTCTCATATTCCATTGATTTATCTTCTATTGTTTGATCATTTATGCTTAATAATAATTATTCCTATACTAAATGAAGGAAGTACACAATTTTAAAGTTCAATGTAAATTTTCTAAGACGAGCCTTAAATTCATGGTGTTGAAACTTCTAGGATTTGTTGTCACTTATAACAACACCAACTGATGCAGTAAGTCCATTGTGTGGTTGTTACTCAAAGGATTTCCTTTTCTAAAATTGGCATGAAACTTAACCACGTATAAATATTTTCTTTATAGATACCAAAGTAGAGATACGACATTAAGAAACATAAAACCATTAAGAAAATTAACATTTATAGGTACTAAAATCACTTTGATGATGTCCAACCAAATGGTGCAAACTAGTGTTTAACCCTAATGTAATCCACAAGGGTAATCACAATCTAAGGATAAATTTCCTTCTAACCTATGCAAACACCAATATATTGGTGAAGCCCCTCATGCATGACCTCATTGCAATGATAATCACTCAATGGATTAATCACCTAAGGTTGAACTTACTAAAAAAAACATCTACGCAAGCCATGTCAACAATTGTCCACAATATAAAATTGATATTAGTGAATGTGTTCTGGAGGGGACTTTGGATACAACATTTTCCCTCTTGATATTCTGGTGTACAAGAACTCTACCCACTATTTCCTCTAATACCACAATACCTCCAATAAGGGGGGTTTTCTCCCAAATAATTCCAGATCAAGCAATTTGATTTCGTATTCCCCTTGGGATAGGTACACCCAAAACTTCCTCTTACTAGCTTAAACAATGTTGTGAACAATATCCAACTACTCCAATCCCTTCATGTGAAATGTGACAAAAAAAAACCTCCATCTTCCCTATAATACAAGTATATTATATAGCATAAAAATCCCTAAGAGTACTTTCATTTCCTTCTAATAACCAAAAAGTAACAAATTTTGAGATGAGGTTTCCATGAGTAGTGAAATAGCAATTTAGAATGTCGATGTTTCATCATCAAGACAATGAATTGAGTTTGAGGAGTAAACATCACGCCAAATTAATATAGAAGTAGTGTAACCCATTTCACTATGAGAAAAACATGTGTGAAAAAAACCCAAAGGCCTAATTCTAAAAAGCCTAAAGATCCTAGGGAAAGCTAAGGGTTGAAAGAGACCATTTATAATTTCTTTAATTTTATTTTAATTCTAAATCATTATAATTTTTTCCATGGGATCCTGTTACGCTGCACTTGTACCCAATGCACCTTCAATTGTACCCTAGGGATTAAGGGTCAAATTTTTTGACGTGGAGGGTGTTATTGAGTGATAACGGTCATGGATGGCTCCTCTAGTTCTCCTTTGAGGGTACTGTGGCTTAATGCCATTGTTGACTACCTTTTAAAGAGGTTTTTAACCTTGGGGTTGGTGTTAGGGGCCCCTAAAGGTTGACTATTGGGTTTCATGACTCCATTCCCTTCTTGCATGCTCTAGTAACCTATGTTTCAACCACGAGACTCTAGTCTTTAGTCGCGACCACTTCATACACCCTCCCGGCCCTTGAGTCAGTGGGTCCTTACTCTCCTTGGCCTTCTTTCCTCAGAGGAAGACATCCTCCATGCCAAGTCATTTTTGTCTTTTGAGGTGGGTGTTGAGGGATTTTACTATATTTGAGGGGTTAGATGGGGCATAACGCCCTCCCTCCAGCCCGCTCTGACCAATCGTTCGAAGCAATTCGCGTATTTGAGCACGTTTTGGCACCTCCGGTGCAAATACCCTAGGTAGCCTACCTTAGTTTATATTTTATTATTTTCTTTTAATTTTAAGTTCACATTTCTCTGGCTTCTTATCTCTTTGTTTGATTGCTAGTATTTAGTGCTTGTTCTTGTTTAAGTGGTTTCCCTAGTGCTGTATCTTCTCCTAGGATAGGCCAATTCCATCCTTCTTGTCACCTTAGCAAGTGGAGAGACATCTTCTTGTGAGAGTCCTCTGGGTTTTCTGTAGCTCTTCCACGATAGTTGTTGACCTAAGATTCCTTCCTCTCTTGGTAGGTCATCCTCCCTAGATACCTTAGGTTAGGTAGGGCTTGTGCTAAGGTTTCCCTAGGTTTTCTCACTATTTCTTCTCATAAAACTAATCTAGGATTTGCTCTTAGGGTTAGTCAGCCCGTTTATTCTTAGTTTTAACTTAGGTTTATGGTTAGCCAAAAGGTTAGTAAACTCAGTTCCTTAAGTTAGTTTTGGTTTGTTTAGGAGTTAGTCCTCCATGGCCGCCTCCCCCATCCTCCTAGCAGCTCCACTGCCTCTATGACCTTCAACCTCGTTGCTTCCCTCGAACACAAAGGTTGCCCTTTCAGTGGCAGCCTCCCTTCCTTTTCTCTCCCGCATTGATTCGTTTTCATGAGCGCAGCCCTCCACATTTGTGCTTCCTCCCAGCCTTGTTCCTCCTCCTTCCCGCGGGCTAGCTCCTAGCAGCCTCTATACCTTCACTACCAACTCCTTATCTCCACTACCTGCTAACTCCCTTTCTCCTTTTTTTGCTGCCACAGCAGCGTTCCTTCTCAACCCTTCGTGCCTAGCCTCCTAGCCGCACTCTCTCACCCACGCGGTCTCTCCCTCAGCATCCCGCTGCTGGCAGCCGTCGTCTCCTCCGTTCACGACCTGCTCTTCCAACTTACCCCTCTCTACCCTCCACCGGCTCATCTCTTCCATCGCGAGTTGCCTCCACCTAGCATCATTGGTGCGATTCTCATCCTCCATTCGCGGTCTGCCATCCACCCGCGCATGCTTACCTTCCCTTCATCGCAGCTCCTCCTCCCTCCTTCACGGTGGTAGACTACCACCAGCGCGTAGCTCCCTACCTCCGCATCCTCCAATCGTTGCTACCTCCGCTGCTGCGATCTCTCCTACGGCTCACTCCCATCTCCCAGCGCCTCCGTCCATCTCCGCGTTCCGCCGACGATCTGCTCTCTCTTCTCAAACAGTCCTCTACTCCTTCGCTGCTATACATCAGCCTTTCCATACGCCAAGAACTTTGGAGGCTCTTCCCAATACGCCTCTCCTAGCCTGCCACCAGTCGACTAGGGTTAGGCAATCCGTTATGCCTCATACTGCAATTTATTATTATTAAATGCTTTGTGTTTCATTATGAGATACATAATTATTAAATGCATTATTTAAAAACTGCGTTTCATATTTATCAAATGCATTAACATCTTAAGTGAATGATATTGCTGGGTACAAATATGTGGATATAAATCAATACAGCTGGGTAGTTGAAGGGTCGATAAATAACAAATTTAAGTTAAAGGATATTGGCATTTGGTTGTTATGCTTAGGTGGTGGTTTAGCCTGGACTCTAAAAACTAATGATATTCCTGCTAATACACATTATTGTATAAGTGTTTATTATTAATATTTGACAACTGCTTATGATTGCATTACTAAAGGAATGGTTACTAATAATAAATGAATACTTGTGAACAATATTTGGTCCACATTTGTTTATGGCTTGGTACATTACCAAGTAATATGTTCTTAATGATACGTGGTGCGATGTTGCTTACTTAATTATCATTAAATTAATTCCATACACCCTTAATACAACATTTACAATATTTTTATTATTTCAATTGATTTCATTAGGGGTTGCTCACTAACATACATATGCTCAAGATTTATTTTGGTAAGTGTCTTTGCATGAGCAATATAATAGAACTATTTTCTACTAGGTTTCTATTTCCAAAACAGTTAAAGACAAGTAACTAAAGCAAAAATGGTCACTTGTCTTGAATATGCTTATGAGTGATAGTTAACGACAGGTAACTGAAACAAAAGTGGTCACTTGTCCTGAATATGCTTATTGGTCACTTGTCCTGAATATTCTTATCGGTGACAGGACATGCCATTTCCACTTGAAACAAGATCCCAAACAATTTCTTCCACCACCAACCATAGCCCATGGGACATGGAGAGATCAGATCTCGTGGTAAGAGCTATGGATGGGGAGGATATGCTCCACCGGTCAAACAATGACAAGAATTTTACATATGTTGCACATCGCTGGATGGAACAAGATAAAAGCTTAAGTGATTATCACTAAACGCTCATGCCTTTGATCAATGATGTCATTTTGTCTCAGAAGAAACGGCAGCCGCAGCAATTAACTTGAGTTACTGCGCAACACAACTTTATGTTTTTTCTTTTAAACTTTTTCAAAACTTGCGACTTGATTTTCTTGCGGCGGAATTTACTGTGCAAAGAAGTTACAGTGCAATGGAATTATTGAGGAAGAGTTACTGTGATGAAGAAATTGCATGAAATTTTCACCTTGACACACTTTTACTTAGGCTTCGACCGGCTTTGATTGCGATATGAATTGGTTGCTAACAACTCATGTGCGAACAAGTTTTCACTTTTGTGAAATAACTTTATGTTTCCTAGTCTAAGGACATAGGAATATAAAAAACACTTTTTACTACGATAACCTAGGATTAACTGCAACACAATTATATTGCGAATCACTCACAATATCATATAAGAAAATAATGATCAAGATTTGTATATGCTCGAAACTAGGAACTTGCGCGTAAAACTAGGAACTTTTACATAGTAAACTAATTATGGATTCTTGATGTCTTTGACTCACAGTAAATGTAAACAACATTCACTTAGGTAAACATGGAGAAGATGTATGGCTATGTAAAACATGCATTCAAACATAAACTTAAGGATTTATATTTAATGCGACAGCATAACAAAACTTACAGTTGTAAATACAAACTTGGTAAAAACATAGAAGCTTGAGCTTCAAACTCTTTAGTGACTTTTCTTTCTTCTTCACACTTCTCTTCTCTGTCTACCTTCTTCTCCACTTTATTGTATATATCTATGTGTATTTTGATTTACAATTTCATTCTTCATATAGAAGATTTCTTCCAACTAATCATCTTAACATTAAAAGACTGCAATTACTCTCTACCTAGAAACTTAGCTTCAGAAACTAAATTCTATTGACTTATATGAGAGAAATTTGAACTCTTTATCTTGTGAGACTCTCTCGCACTTTCTGACCCGTTACAAACTCTGACCTAGTTGACTAATTGGATTATGTATCAGCGAGTAATTAATATTTCCAACACTCCCCCTTAATTATGAGCAGATCGTAATTTAAAAAACAAAATATTACAAAATGTTTTCCAAGCAGAAAACATGCTCTGTTCATGACAGAGTTCACTGTACAGAACTTGACATTCCCAAATAACTTCAAAGATACTGAAATGTATCCCTTTCCAATGCTTTTGTAAAGATGTTTGAAAGTTGATCTTCAGACCTGCAAAATTCTAAACAAATTTCTTTGTTATTCACCAGCTCTCTTATGAAATGATACATTGTGTCAATGTGTTCGGTTTTCTAATGAAACACATGATTCTTTAAAAAGGAAATGGTTGAATTGTTGTCAGAAAATAGTTGTTGGTTCTTGCTGGTTCTGTGACAGATCTTTTAACATTCTTCTCATCCAAACAACTTGACATACAGTGCCTGTAGCTGCAACATACTCTACTTCTGCTGAAAATAGAGTTGCTATGGGTTGTTTCTTTGAAGCCCACGAAACAACACTTGTACCAAAATGAAATGTGTACCCAGATGTGCTTTTCCTGTAATCTGTGCTGCCTCCATTGTCACTACCAGTATATCCTATGAGTTTAAAATTTTCTGAAGTTGAATACAATATGCCAAGATCTTTTGTACCACTTACATACCTCAGAATTCTTTTACTTGCTGGCCAATGTGAGTATTTTTGTGACTTCATGAATCTTGAGATCAGACTTACTCCATACATGATGTCTTGTCTTTTTGCTGTTAAATACATAAGGCTGCCAACAATCCTTTTAAACAGCGTAGGATCTACAATTGATCTATCATCATCTTTGCTTAATTTTAAACCTGTTATTATAGGTGTTGGGACTACCTTGCAATTTGACATATTGAATCTTTTTAAAACTATGCTTGCATACTTAGACTGTGATATGAAAATACCACTTTCAGATTGTTTGACTTCAATGCCCAGAAAGAACTTCATGAGCCCCAAATCAGTCATTTCAAATTCACTTTCCATGATTGTTCTAAATTCTTTTATGCCAAAATCACCAGTAAATATTAAATCATCTACATACAGGTAAACAATTAACATGTTAACTTGCTTATTCACTTTGGTGTACAACGTTGGCTCACTTTCACTTCTGTGAAATCCATTCTCAATGAGATAGGAATCAATGCGACTGTACCAAGCTCTTAGAGCTTGTTGTAAACCACAGAGCGCTTTCTTCAGTCTATACACTTTGTGTTCTTGTCCTGGAACTTCATAGACTTGTGGTTGTTCCACATATACTTCTTCATCTAAATAACCATTCACAAATGCTAAATTAACATCCATTTGATAAACAGACCATTTGTTTTGTATGGCAATGGCCAAAACAGTTCTGATTGTATCCATGCATGCAACTGGTGCAAACGTTTCATTGAAATCTATGCTGGGTTGTTGTGTGAACCCTCTTGCTACCATTCTTTCCTTGTGCTTCTACACATTCCCATCAGCACCTTGTTTGTTCTTATAAATACATTTGACGCTCACTAAATCTTTATCTTTTGGTACATCAACCAGTTCCCATGTCTGGTTTTTCTCAATGCATTCTATTTCTTCATCCATGGCTTGTGCCCGTACTTATTCTTCAACAGCTTCCTCAAATGTTAGTGGATAATATATTTGAGAAAACAATGCAAAGAGAGAGAAGGTTTTTGGTGTACCATATTCATATATCTCACGCAGACTTCTTGTTTTCACTAGATCTGTTGATGTCGAACTGCTTAATAGAGTCTGTTGTCCTCTTGGTGTTCTTGTCGGTGTAGCTTGAGCTGGGATTTGTGTTGATGTTCCTTCTGCTGAACCATGTCACGGTGTCATGGGAGTCGATGGTGCAATGACCGGTTGATTTACTTGTGGTGTTTGAACCACTTCTTCTGTCATGTCTTCATGCTTGACATTTGACACAATATTGACATTCTTCTCGACGGTTCCATCCCATGATTCATTCTCAACGAATTGAACGTCACGACTAATGATTACTTTCCTTGCGACTGGGTCATACAACTTGTATGCTTTTGTGTTTTGAGAATAACCAACAAAAATACATTTTTGTCCCTTCTAGTCTAATTTCTTTCTTAGCTCATCTGGCACATGAGCATATGTGACACAACCAAAAACTTTTAAATGAGAAACACTATGATTCATACATGTCCATGCTTCTTGAATAATCGTGTTCTTCGCATTCTTTGTTGGACATCGATTCATAATGTATACAGCAGTTGCGACTGCTTCACCCCAATATTCATTTGGAAAATGCTTGGCTACGATAATGCTGCGTGCCATCTCCATAATGGTTCTAATCTTTCTTTTTGTGATACCATTCTACTGAGGTATATAACATGGAGTGAATTGCTTTTTTATTCCATGGGTTTTGCAGAAATTTAGAAATTCATTTGAAACATATTCACTGCCTCTATCTGTCCTTAGAATTTTTATGCGATGTCCACTCTGGTTCTCCACGAATGGCTTGAACTATTGAAAAGAACTAAATGCATCAAACTTATGTTTCAAAAAATATACCCATGTTTTTCTAGAGTAGTCATCAATAAAAGTAAGAAAATACTTGCAGCCACCAATGAGCGTTATCTACATTTGACCACAAATATCAGAGTGCACAATCTCAAGTGGTGTGCGCACTCTGTATGAATTTCCAACTGGAAAAGTCTCTCTATGATGCTTGGCAAAAATGCTTCCTTCACAAACTCTGTCTGGTTTGTCAATCAATGGAAATCCTTTTGCCATATTCTTTGTGTGCAACAACTTCAGTCCACCAAAATTCAGATGTCCAAATCTGAAATGCCATAGCCAAGAATCATCCTGAACTTCTGTTTGAAATGCAACATGAAAATTAGCGTTGTCATTTTATTTCTTGTCACAGTGAACAACTTCTTCTTTACTTTCTGCCTTGAATGCAACTTCTATATTATCTGGGACTATCCTCAATGGAAACAAGTAATTGCTTGTCATTGGAACTCTTGCTATCAGCGGGTTGCTTGGACGTACATATTTAATCACACAATGATTATCTTCCCTGTGAACTCTGTAACCTTTCTGTATCAGCTGTCCAATACTCAGTAAATTATGCTTCAGACCTTCTACATGGTAAACATCAGGCATATACTTATGCTCCCCCTGTTTGGTTAAAATATTAACAATACCTTTTCCCAAAAAAGTGACTTGGTCATTATTTCCAAGTGTAACATCAGTTTGAACTGAATTATCTAGACTAGAAAATAAATTTAGATTACCAGTCATATGATTGCTGCAATCTAAATCTAAATACCATATGTCAGACATACTTTCTTGGATGGTATTGCATTCATGTGGGGATCCATTTTCCATCATCATTGCGCTCAACGAAATGCTAGTGTTTGTCGATTGATTCTGGTTTTGTTTTCCTTGGTCATATTGCTTCTTCCTGCATTCATATGCATAATGACCAAATTTTTTATAGTAATGACATTGAATCTTTGATTTATCAAACCTATTACCACTTGGCTAACTTATGTTCTGATTCTGTCCTCTACCAGCAACATCTGCACGAGTACTGCTGTGTCCTCTTCTTGAGAAGTTTCTTCCTTTGCCTCTGAAATTATTTCTCCCCCTGTCTCTTCCTCGACTTATAGATGACTATGCTGCGAATGCACCTTCCAGTGATGTTTGAGTTCTGCTGAGCCTGTGTTCATGATTGATGAGTGAACCTTGCAGCTCATCAATAGTAAACATTGTTATGTCTGTGTGTTCTTCCAAGGTTACAACCAAGTTTTGAAATCTTGGGGGAGGACTTCTGAGAATTTTCTCAACTACCCTTTGGTCTATTGTGGTTTCTCCATGAGATTTCAGTTGGTTTATCAAACCAGCAACTCTGGTATAAAATGAGTCTACTGACTCTGAATCTTCCATGGACAGAGATTCAAAATCTCTTCTAAGAATTTGCAGCTTTGAAGCCTTTACCTTATCCAGACCTTGATAAGCTGTCCCCAATGTGTCCCATGCCTGATTTGTGGTAATTGCTGTTGCTACTCTTGGGAGTATGCTTTCATGCATAGCTTGATGTATGTAGAACAAAGCTTTTCCATCTTTCTTCCTCTATTCCCTCAAGATATCTTTCTCAGCTTGTGAGAGATGTTATATGCCATTTGATCTATTGGTTCCGCATAACCATTCTGGACAATATCCCAAACATCTTGACCTCTAAACAAAGCTTTCATTGTTAGAGACCAATATTCATAATTCTTTCCTGTAAAAATCAGAGTTTTCAAACTCACATATTTGAACTAGAAGCAGAAGCAATTTTTTAATTTTTAACTTTCCTTAGAAAATTGCTTTTGTCCATAAGGCATAAAATAAGGCATAAAATAATAAATAAAGATTAATAATTTTTCACTTTAGGATTGACATTGTCTTCTTTATAACAAAACATTAAAAACATTTCAATTAATTAAATTTTTTTTAAATGAACTTAAAAGAAGTAATATGAAAAAACTCATCAATGGAAACTCGTTTTGTTCCCTTCCAAGTATTTATAAATGTTTGAACATATCTTTAAGTTACAACCAATGATAAGTAATTATTAATCATCAGTTTTCATAGATTTACATGTTTTAAAATATTAATTCCATTTTATGCACTGTTTCTTATGATCCCCTTGCAGTTTACCACTGATGTTGCAACCTATATGATACTTTGTATTCTGCAATCTATTGATATGTTCTGTATAGAATTGCCATCGATATACCTCTTGTTGGATGCAATGTTGTATATGCATCTTATGCTCCTTGCTCACACAACTTTCACATCTTGTTTGTCCAATCTACAATTCAAATGCATCATATACTCATGACTGGAATTCATGTTAACAACGGTATACTAATTTGTAATATCATACTTGGATCTTGGGATTGGAACATCTTGAATATCAAAATCATTTTCATTGGAATTTTGACTTGTTAATGAAACTAAACTTTGTGCTACGTTTATAAATATCACATAAATTTGAAATGCCAATCTACATATGGATGATTGTTTCAACTATACATGATCAAGACCAAATTAGGAAAATTAGGCACATGCATGGTCTTACTTACTAAATGGAATTAGTACTATTAGCACTTATATTCAGTTGACTCAATATAGCTTTATGCTATCCGATTTATCATACTTATACTAGTGGCTTACAATAGAAACTCAACTATAAACATAATTACATAGAATATACTTTGGATTCAGTTCAGAACACC
The DNA here is from genome assembly GCA_001517045.1 of Pseudotsuga menziesii. NCBI lineage: Eukaryota > Viridiplantae > Streptophyta > Pinopsida > Pinales > Pinaceae > Pseudotsuga > Pseudotsuga menziesii. The sequence goes on along the minus strand of LPNX010220984.1, from coordinate 173,653 downwards.
ACCAACCGTACACCAAAACTAGGTGATGATAACAACACAGTGTTGGACCAAACCACAGACTTAGATCATAACAACAAAGTGTTGGATCAAACCACAGACTTATATTATAACACGATGGATTAGTTAGAGCTACCACATATCTGTATCTAAATATCATATCTTGTGATTCAGTGTCGATATAACTTATACCTATTATTGAGCTTTTTCTTGCCATAACCTGAGATAATTTACCATTTCTATTTCCATCATTACTACTTACTACCTTTTGATTAATACTTAAACTAAAGAATTAATGTCATTGGTTTGAAATTGTAGTAAGGACATATTTAATGGTTAGCAATATCTGAGCTAATCCATGTAATTAAGACATGATATCAAGTGTTTGATTCAAGTCTGTAATATGTTCAATGCTTACCATATATGCATGCATATTCAAGTTTAAAGCAGGCTAGTCACTATGTGTTTGTATTAATGGTTATGCCTTTGCAATGATCCATGGTATTCAGGTTATTGGTATAATTAACACTAATCTATATTGATCTTAATCATTGTGCAAATTGATTCATTTATGCTTTTATAATAGTTGGATTAGCTATACTAATAACATAAGCACATACATATCACCAATACTGATTAGGTAAGCATTATAACACCAAACCAAGCATGTGTTCTAATGTGTTGATACAAGCTATCGGTCTCATAACTCCTATTGATACACCAAGTATGTGCTTGTTTTCCTATCTAGAATCAACAACTATTAAGTAGTAGTCACTAATAAGAATTAGTAAGAATTGATATCGTGACAAGTATAAGCATAATTGGTTAAAGAAAATACTATGCTTAATAATAAGTACTGACTATGCTTAATGATAAGTATTGACTTAGTAATCACTAGTTGCATTTATTTGTTGTGTAGTGCAATACTAGTTACAGAGACATCCTTCACTTATGATATTCAAAACTAAATCATGTTTTATATATTGTTTCATGTCCATGTCTTACTTCTATGCAATATTTTACTTTTATTGCAACAAACAAGAAAAAGTAAAATGACTGAAAACAAGAACATCCAATGCTTACTAAGAGCAAGTAACATCAACTAGATTTATAGGTAACCAGTTTTTCTTCAAAGTAGGAAATGTTTTTTGAAATATCTTCTTTTCTTGTAGACTATTACATAAAAAATATACGAATATTGAAACTCATAATACAATCTAAAGTTTTAGAGTTGCATTTAAATTGTTAGATTGCATGTAACCATGTGATTGCATATGCACATAGAAATCTTCCTTGTCATTGTGTACACACTCTTATACTTATACTACAAGATGAATTCACACTGGTCTAGATATAGGGAATTTCTACTTTATTGCTTTCAACTATGCACTTTCTATTTTGTCTTCAAATTGCATTCTATTTTTCTCGCTTGCTTAATATATGCTTCTGTAATAAAATTAACCATCTGCACTTTGCAGGTACAAGGAACCTTGAAGACAAAAAAGTCTTCTTGCCTCTCCATTTCGTATAATTTGCAATAGCTACAACTAACCAATTCTCTATAGCTTGATATATTTCACAACTTGGAAACAGAACACACTCTAGATACAAGCATTTCTCGGATTGCATTCTTGAAACAGACGATGGCACAATGAAATTGCCACATTTGCAGAAATACTACCCAACAACTGTAGCAATTTACTATGAAGATTACTTCAAAAGCATCTTGTCAACAATTTTACCCTTGCGAAAACTTTTCATGTGGGCTCTTCTTACATTGAGTGCAAACCACATAATCACTAAATCAACAATTCTCAGTGATAAGTACTCTCTTCTTTGCAATTTTGCAAAAACCTCTGTATATTCCAAAGAAAATTTTGGCATTGTTTGCATATCATCCATCTTGTAAACTATTGTTCTTTAAATTTTTCTCATTTTGAAATTGATACTGGAAACTACACTGCTCAATCTATTTTTAGCCAATTGATTTAATTTGGCTATGCAAACTTTTGAACTTTTCTTTCGTTAAGACATAGAAATATGTTTATATGAATTTATATGCTTATATGCTTTCATTTGAACTATATCATTTTACTTGCATGTAATTTCCTCTATAAATGAATTTGACTTTAGAACTATTGAGGGCACTTACTTGAAAACTTGATCCAATTGAATAAATGAAAATGAATGCTTTTATTATTCTAAAGATATGAATAAATGTTGCTTTTGAATTTCAATGAATGCATAGGATGAATGATGAATGAATTCTATCTTATGATGATAAATTGATTGATCTAGATGGGTATAGGTAGACACCCACCTATTCCACTGGCTCAAAACAATTTTTCATGTTGACAATTTTCTTGTAATTTTCTACGGTTTTTTTGGGTCCCAAACTTTTGGGGCCATTTTGAGGTCCTAAATGATGTTTTTGGTGATTTGAGGGTCACATTGATGATTTTTGCATGTACTTGAAACTAGTTGAAAGTTTTAAAGCTTGTATAGACCTTTCCAATGGGCTATCGAATGCCCCAAACAGAGATCGTATGCAAAAGTTATGACCTCGAGAAGTTGACTATTCAACTAACCACCTTAGGGCTGCAAACTTTATGACGATTCATCTCCTAGGGTTAGGTTTTGGGTTTTCTTCCTCTCCAAGGATTTATGATAAAAGTTACTTCGGAATCCTTTTGTATTTATCTTATCATGAGTGAGCATAGCCGCCACATCTCTTCTCAGAGATATAACTACCACCATTCTAGCTTCTTTTGTTTTATAGTTTGTTCTGTTTCATTCATTTAATAGAATCTGATTTTACTATATCACTGTGTTTATTGTTGTATATCTATGTATGTGAATATATATATGCTCTTTCATTTCATTCTCACATAAATCCATATTAGTGGTATTATATCTTTTTTCTCTTGCGATTTCTCAGTGCATGTCCTCGATGAGATCTCAATATTGACAGTTGGGTCTCGAACTAGTTGAGCTTGGGGAAATACCTCTCGTCATTCTAAGAAGCCTCACATGGATGGAGAAGAAAAGGGGGATGATAGAGCAGGACATCCTATTAAAATTTTGCTTGAGGAATCCCGCATGTGACAGAGGAACGAGATAATGGGTAACTTTGCCCAGATCCTTCGAAGAATGCCGATGACGAGGGATGCACCTTCAACGAGAAGGTGGCTTGGGGTTGTGAATACATTCAAGGTACAAATTAACTTTGGCATCCCCTTATTTGAAGGAAAGATAGATGTAGATGCTTTGGAAAATGGTTGAGTCTGTTAGAGGGTTACTTCTTTGTTCAAAATTTTTCGACAGTGAAAATATCACCATCGCGCTCCTTAAGTCACTCCTCCATATCAAAGACTGGTGGGATGGGTACTGCAAGGGGAATTCGAGGGATGAATATGAGATATCCAATGTAGAACCCACTTGGGAATCTTCTCTCGATGTCGTCAAAATTGAATTCTACCATGTTGGAAACTATGATGACCAATACACCCGGTGGACGACATTGTGTAAGGAAAGAGACCAAATAGTGTCGGATTATACAATATATTTCATACCCTATGCTAAAAAATGGGTATTAGATACTCTAAATGACACTTGGTTCTAAAGTACTGAAGTGTCATGCATATGTACATTTAGTTGCAGATGGATTTCTTGGACATATCCTCACTAGGAGCATCTTATTGATATGTTGTCAAGATAGAGCAAACACTTGAGCAAAAGAATAAGCGGGATTTTGGGTCTGTAAATCAGCAGCAGAAGATGGGAAAAAGTTTCCCTAATTCACAACCCAAAGGATAGAGCAAGGATGTCCAAAGTACCAACAACCAACCCAATTTGCAAGCAAATAAAAGGGTAATGGGAAATCAAATAAGGACACAGGAAAGTGGTGCGAGTTCCACAAAATCCCCTGGCACAACACTGATGAATACCGCTCAAAACAATAATTGTTTGTCAAGCCAAAATATTGGATCCAGAATTTGAATCTTGCATTGATGTAGAGAAAGAAAGGAAGGGGGCTTCGCTACATTTCATTGTTGACAATGGTAATTAGAAGAACCTTATCTCGATTGAGGTAATTAAAAGAGTGAAGCTTCTGAAGGTTCCACATCCCAACCCTACAACATTGGTTAGTTGAGCCATGGATGAGACATCCATGTTAGTCAATAGTGTCGCCTCTCCTATGACATCAAGCCCTTCAAAGATGAGGTAATGTGTGATGTTTCCTTGCTCAAAGTTTGTGATGTTATTTTAGGATAACCATATATGTGGAAATGTCATGATATGTATGATTCAAGACCTCGCAGCATCATTTTTACTCTGGGAAAGAAACTGTTGATGTAATTGTAACTTTGGAATGTATTCACTTGTATTTCTTATGTATTATACCTCGATGTTTATTCTGGGATGTGTCTGTAATGTAATTGAGTCATGTCATGCCTCGATGTTCTGATCAAGAGTTTCTATAATATAAACAAGTCATGTCCAGTCAAGGTGGGTAACCCTCCTATTGTTCAAGGGTTAAAGTCCTCGCAGTTCCAGGGCACTAGGGTTGTTAGACTCACTTAGTGAAGTTCAACCTAGGAGGGTTAGGCAAGTCGGGAATTAGTATAAATAGAGAGTTAGCCTCTCTATTTATCACACACTCACTCACACTCAGTTTTAGTGCATAGCTGAGGAAGAACAAGACACTAGGGTTAGGAAGAAAGAAGGTTACTGCTGTTGGGAGATCATCTTACTGTTTTGGGTTTTACTTTTGGTGCTACTTCTATCTCTGAGGAATTTGTGGGGTTTTCTCCATTTATGGTTTCCCCGAGGAAAAACAATCTGTTCATTGTCTCTTGTGTTTGATTGCTATGCTTGTTATTTTCTCAGTTAAAGATCCTAATATAATGCTAGCTTAATGTTAAAAATCTAACATGATATTAGAGCTAACCTGAGAAGAAGACACTGTGCAGCTATGAGAACTAGGGATTCCTACTTTATGGATCTCTATCCATAGTTTTTCAGCAAAAGAAGGTTGGAATAACTCTCCTCCCTAGGGCGCATCTTTCTGTCGAAGCATAATCCAATTCTAAGGTTTTTCAGTTTTGGACTCGACACTCCTGCTAGAAATTAGGGCTTTTCACAGAAGTGGAATTTTTCAGTGAGCCTAGGCCTGGATTGATATCCTCCTCAAAATCAAAGTTAGGGATCAAGATCAAAGCATTTGGTTGGATAGAAATCTGAAAAAACAAAACCCTAATCTGCTCCTGAACCAACACTACAGAATTTCAGCTCCAAATCCAGATCCGACATCTTTACTTGGTAATATCTAAATCTTTTGTATTTCCATTTGAGGTTCTCAGTTAAGATGTCTCATCATACCAAGCTTGATGAAAATCTTGAGGGAGCTGATAACTTCCAAGCTTGGAAGTAGGATCTCCCTGGTCTTGGAAGAAAATGAGTTGGTCTCCTATATCGGTGAGGAGGTTCCAGTTCTAGAGGGAGATGAGGCGAAGGCCTTACATAAGAAGAAGTTGGTTATGGAAAAGAGGATCATTTCTGATTCAATAAAGGATCACCTCATACCACAGGTGTCCTCCCTCAAGACACCTAAATCTATGTTTGATTCCCTAACCAAACTGTTTGAAGGGAAGAACATCAATCGAAATATGACTCTAAGGAACCAGTTGAAGAATGTAAAGATCCAAAATGAGGAGACCATCAATTCATACTTCACAAGGGTCTCCCAGATCAAAGAACAATTGGAAGCAGTAGATGAAGAAGTGGAGAATGCCGAAATTGTGATGACAACCTTGAATGGTCTCCCTAGGTCATGGGATTCTTTCATCCAAGGAATCTGTGCTTGGAAGGAGTTAGTCAAGTTTAGTAGACTGTGGGAAGAATTTTCACAAGAAGAAGCTTGAATAGCAGCTTAAGAAGAAAAGATGGGAAGTGAAGATCAAGCTCTCACAGTACACTCTAGGAAAGGAATAAGGGAAAGTCATCATCACCAAGGTAAGCATTCTCTTCAGAAAAATAATCTTGTAAGAAGGGATCCATCCAAAATCCGATGTTATACATGCAATGAAATAGGAAACTTTGCTATAAATTGTCCCATGAATAAGAATGGATCCAAGAATAAGAAAAAATCCAAAAGAAGACAACATGCTCACACTATTGAGGATGATGATCTTCCTAGGAAGAAAGTAAAAAAAGAAAGTGAAGACTCTTCAAGTGAATAACAATATGTTCTAATCTCTGCTCTCACGGTAACTATCACTCATGGAAGCAAACATTGGCTTATTGATGGTGGGGCTTCCAAAAACATGACAGGTTTCAAGGAATCTTTTGAGAAATTATCCAATCATAATTCACCCCATAAGGTGAAACTTGGGGATGACTATCAATATCCCATAAAATGTAGTGGTGAATCCTCCTACAAGATAGACTCTAGAAAGTCTACGAAAATGAAGGATGTCTTGTTTGTACCAGGACTAAAGAAGAATATTCTATCCATATCGGTACTGGATGCAAAAGGCATGAGAGTTTCATTTGTAGATGGCCAAGTCCTCATGTGGTTAAGAGGAAATACTATTGACAATGCAATAGTAATTGGAGAACAAGAAGGAGGATTATACAAATTGAAGGGCCATCCAGAACAAGCTTTGGTCCATGACACAATAAATCCAAACATTAGAGGAAATTTCAACTCAAAATGGGCCTTTTAACTTTGGTTCAAATTCCATGTCATCATGTGTTAGCCAATCAAATTGCTTTAAATTTGAAATACTGTATAGATCTTAAACACATTTTTAATAGAAATTTGGGGATAGGTATCATAAAAAAACTACTTTTGTGTTTGTATTTTCGACATATCTCCTCATGTTTTTACTCAAATTTCGATCGGGAGAGCTCATTGGATGCAGAATTAAATTCTGCATCCAACGAGTACCCACTTGGCATACTTTTGACGGACCCATATTTTTTCAAGTATTTCTTGTTTTTGGGGTAGAGGGGTCAACCAAAAGTATGCCGAGTGGGTACCCATTGGATAACGAGCTCTCCCGATCGAAATTTGAGTAAAAACGCGGGGAGATATGTCAAAAATACAAACAAAAAAGTAGTTTTTTTATTTTCTTCCTCCAAAATCAATAAATATTATTTTATTAATTCTTTTTAAGAGGCCCATCTTGAGTTGAAATTTTCTCTAATGTGAACTTTGGCATAGAAGGCTTGCACATGTGCATTACAGAGCACTACCACTTGCAAGCAAAGCTGTTGAAGGTCTTCTGGAAATTCAAGCAAAACATGAAGGGATCTACAAAGGATGTGCGAAAGGAAATAATACAAAGAAGAAATTTCCAGGTAGTGAGAGAAAAGCAAAAGGAATCTTGGAAATCATCCACTTCGATGTATGTGGACCAATGTCATCAAGTTCACTAAGCGAGTATGTATACTATGTTTCTTTCATTGATGACTTTTCTAGGAAGACATGGATTTACTTCATGAAGAACAAAGTTGAAGTTTTCAGCAAGTTCAAGGAATTCAAATCCTTGATCGAGAACCACACAGAAAAGAATATCAAGACCTATGGTGGAGAATTCACATCAAATGAATTCAAAGACTTATGCAAAGAACGAGGGATTAAGAGGGAGTTACCCACTCCATATAATCCACAACAGAATGGGGTTGCATTAAAGGAAGAATAGAACTATCATGAAAGCTGCAAGAGCAATGCTTCATGATCAGGATCTTCCCATGCATCTATGGGAAGAGGCTTCCATAACAGTGGTGTATGTACAGAACCATACTCCACATAGAGTACTCAAGAACAAGACACCTAAAGAAGTTGTTTATAGCAAGAAACCAGAAGTCATCCATCTCAGAATATTCAGCTGTCCAATGTACATACACATTCCAAAAGAGGAGAACAAAGTTATATCCTTCAGGAAAGAAGGGTATATTTGTGGGATACTATGAAAGCTCGAAGGCTTACATAATATACTTCCCAGGATTCAAGAAGATTGACATCAGCAAGGATGTGACATTTGATGAAGACTCAGCTTACAACAAATCTAGAAAGAAATCTGCTAAAGAACTTGAAGAAGCAGAAGCACCTAGAATTCATGATACAACCCTGAACGAAGAAACTCAAGAAGAAGATAAATAATTTGAAGAACTACAAGAACCTGTAGACCCACCTCTACAGAAGAATCCTCAAAAGAGGAAACCTGCTTGGGTACGGGAAGTTATCCAAGGTATGGAAATATATGGGGCTTGAGAAGAGAATCACAGAGAAATAAAGAGAACCAGTTCCTACTCCGGATATGTAGCTTTACTATGTGACTTTATCAATAAAGAACCTTCCAATAATGAAGAAGAAGAATAAAGGAAAGAATGGAAGGATGCTATGATCGAAGAGTATCAATCGATCATGAAGAATGATGTTTGGGATGTTGTCCCAATATCAGAAGGGAAGTCGGTTGTAACTTCCAAATGGATCTACAAGATCAAGCATGCTGTAGATGGTAGCATAGAAAAATATAAAGCAAGATTCGTGGCTCGTGGCCTCTCACAGAAAGAAGGAATAGATTATGAAGAAACCTTTGCACCTGTAGCCAGATACACTTCCATCATATCAGTACTTGCTTTGGATGTAGTGATGAAATGGAAGATACACCAAATGGATGTCAAGACTACTTTCTTGAATGGTGTAGTGGAAGAGGAAGTCTATGTAGAGAAACCACTCGGTTTTGAGACACATGATAGGGAGTCTCATGTGTGTAGATTGAAGAAATCCCTCTACAGTTTGAAACAGGCACCCAGGACATGGTACGACATAATTGACAGCTTTCTATCTAGTTTGGGCTTTACCAAATTCCAACCTTTACTACAAGGTTGAAGATGGCAACCCAGTGATGCTCCTACTGTATGTAGATGATCTATTTGTAACAGATATGGATGGGTTGATTACTGATACAAAGAGAAAGCTTGCTTCTGAGTTTGAAATGAAGGACTTAGGTATGATGCACTATTTTATAGGCATGGAGGTGTGGTAGAATGCGGATGGAATCTCCCTCGGACAAGGGAAGTATGCAGTAGAGATCCTGAAGAGGTTTGGGATGATGGACTGCAAGGCCATGACCACACCTATGGCATCGAACATGAAGTTTTTGAGTGATGCTTCATCAAAAGCGGTTGATGCTATGATGTATCGTCAGATGATTGGGTCCTTGATGTATCTGATGAACATGAGACTAGACATTTTCTTTGCTGTGAACACCTCGAGCCAGTTCCTGACAGATCTGAGAGATGTTCACTTGATTGCTGCAAAGCATATTCTGAGGTACCTGAGGGATACAATTGATTATGGGCTCAAGTATGAGGCAAATCAGAAGATTAACCTGGAGGTTTATGTTGATTCATATTGGGAAGACAGTGCCCTCGATAGGAAGAGCACTTCAGGGTGTTGCTTCAAGATGGGCTTAGGTGTGATCTCTTGGTTTAGTAGGAATCAATCCTATGTGGAACTAAGTACAGCTGAAGCAGAGTATGTCACATCTTGTTCAGCTTGTTGTGAGGCAGTATGGCTTAGGAAGCTATTGTCTGATTTATTTGATCTCCAGATGGATGCTACTTGTATACATTGTGACAACCAAAGCTGCATGAAGTTGTCAGAGAATCCGGTGTTCCATGACAAGTCGAAGAATATCGAGATCAAGTATCACTATATGAGGGATATGGTGCAGAGGGGAGTAGTGAAGCGCCAGTATGTTGCGATGGATGAATAGATAGCTGATGTGTTGAAAAAGCCATTGGTTGGGGTGAAGTTTGAGTACTTCGGGGAGAAGCTTGGTGTTCTCCAGATTAAGGTTCCCTCCAAGGGGAAATGATGAGACCTAGAGCCATTCTGACATGGTGAGAGGATTGGTTCCTTCCATGGTCAGATGTAAGGGTTGGGCGATTTTTTCATGGTGAGAGGATTGGTTACTTCCATATCAGATGTGAGTGTTAAGCCATTCTGATGTGACTGTAGGATTGGTTCCTATAAGATAAGATGTGAGTGCAGAGCCCTTCTGACATTAGTTGTCAGATGTAAGTATAGATCCCTTTCAGCATGAAGGATTGGTTCCTTGCATGGTCGAATATAAGTCCTGAGCCTTTCTAACATTGGTTGTTAGATGTAATGGTAGAGCCTTTCAGCATGGAGGATTGGTTCCTCGCATGGCCGAGTGTAAGTGTTGAGCCTTTCCAAAATTGGTTGATGGATGTGAGTGCTGGGCCTTTCTAACAGGGTTTTGGGAGGCGTTCCCACATGATTAGATGTTAGTGTTGGGCGTTCCTTTCTGATATGATTATAGGATTGGTTCCTACATGATCAGATATAAGTGCTAGGTAGGCCATTCTGACTTAGGGTCAGATATAAGTGCTGGAAGAAGACCTACATGGAGGATAGGCCTAAAAATAGCATGAAAAAGGGCTGGATATGTAGAACTTCCTATGATGAGAAGAATCATGAGATAGAACCCATGATGATCCAACAATGATGATCTAGATTGAGGGATGATCCAGATCCAATGATGATGCTCCAGAGATGATCTAGATCAAATGATGATCCAGATCCAGTGATGATGATTCAGATTGAGTGATGATCTAGATCCAGATGAAGATGACTCGAAGATGAAGATGACTTGAAGATGGAGATGACTTAAAGATGAAGATGACAAGGACTCGAGGATGATCTAGATGATACAGAGAAGAATACTTGTGCTGATAAATTGTGTTGAGAGAATACCTTCGTAGTTAAGAGGGAGTGTTGATGTAATTGTAACTTTAGAATGTATTCACTTGTATTTCTTATGTATTATACCCCGATGTTTATTTTGGGACGTGTCTGTAATGTAATTGAGTCATGTCATGCCCCGATGTTCCGATCGGGAGTTTCTATAATATAAAAAAATTCATGTCAATTTAAGGTGGGTAACCCTCCTATTGTTCAAGGGTTAATGTCCTCGCAGTTCCAGGGCACTAGGGTTGTTAGAATGACCTAGTGAAGTCACCCCTAGTAGGGTTTAGTCAAGTCGAGAATTAGTATAAATAGAGAGCTAGCCTCTCTATTTATCACACAATCACTCACACTCAGTTGTATTGCATAGCTAAGGAAGAAGAAGACACTGGGTCTAGGAAGAAAGAAGGTTACTGCTGTCGGGAGATCATCTTATTGTTTTGGGTTTTACTTTTGGTGTTGATTCTATCTCTGAGGAAGTTGCAGGTTTTCTCCATTTATGGTTTCCCCGAGGAAAAACACTATGTTCATTGTCTCTTGTGTTTGATTTGTGTGCTTGTTATTCTCTTAGTTAAAGATACTAATATAATGCTAGCTTAATGTTAAAAATCTAACGGAAACCCTACAGGATACCATAGACAATATCTACTACTACAGTGTCTCTCATCACAACAAATCAATGCAGGAAGGAAATATCCTAGACAAGGTAATTCATACTCTTCATGGTTCATTTTGAGGGTGAACAAAAAATCACAAAAAAATATACCACCACCACACAAAACCCCTCTACACAACAGAAACAAGTTGATAAGATCATGGAAGCATACAAAGACATCTTCACCACACCTGTTGGGGTTCCAGTACATTATCAGGTCAAGAATTCCATTGATTTAGTCCTTGGTGCATCTTTACCTAATGGGACATTATATAGGCATTCACTCATGGAGAATGAAGAAATCAAATTCCATATTCAAGATTTAATCCAAAAGGGGAACATTTGACCCATATCCTCACCTTGCGTGAGCCCAATTGTGTTGGTACAAAAGAATGATGGGACATGGAGAATCTGTATGGACTATTGATCTCTAAACAAGAACACAGTATGGAATCAATATCCCATTCCTTAGATCAATGACCTCCTTGACCAATTCAAGTGGGGAAATTATTTCGGCAATATTTCCATGAAGTTTGGCTATCATCAAGTGCCAATTGAGCAGGACAATGTCTGGAAGAGTGCCTTCAAATCTCGAGAAGGCCTTTTTGAGTGGTTGGTCATGCCTTTAGGCTTGAATAATGCTCCAAAAACCTTCATGAGGATTATGGATGACATTCTATGTCCATTCACCATTTCCTTTGTGGTCGTATATCTAGATTATATCCTCATCTATAGTAGAACATGGGAATAACATTCGCAGCATATCCACCAGGTCCTCAGCACCCTACAACATCACAAGTTATATGCCAATATAGAGAAGTGATAATTTGGAATGGAAAGGGTTTAGTATATGGGATACATTGTGGATGAACATGGTGTTCATGTATATCCAACCAAGATCCAAACAATTCGTGATTAGTCGACCTCGACAACTCACAGATCTTTGTAGATTCCTAGGCCTTCTAAAATTATATCACATATTTGTGTTGGGATTCTATAACATTGCTTGGTCCATTAGCTAGGTGACCAAAGGTGGATATAAGGCCAATTTCATCTGGTTCAAGCCACAACAATATACATTTGAGAAATTGAAGAAACGCTTATGTTCATCATCTATTCTTACCTACAAGATCTACAATAACCCTTTGAGATCAAGATAGATGCTTTAGACTACGCTGTTGGTGAGGTTCTCACTCAACATGGAAATCCAATGGAATATCAAGGAAATGTAGTACATTATTCAAGCCTCATGCCAATGGAAGCATTACATCCTTGGAAAATAAACAATCATCCACACTGATCACAAGCCCTTGCAGTTCATGAAAAGCCACAGAAATTTATAGAATGATCACCACCAGAAGTGGTCCACTTACTTGTAGCAGTTACACCTAAACATTAAATATAAGAAGGGAAGAACCAATCGAGTTTTTGATTTCCTCGATCAACCTCCAGTAGCAGCATTAACCACAGTTCTCAAATCTTGTAGCCACGATACCTCTAGGTGGACTCAACTATATGAAAATGATCTTAAGTTTGATCTCATCTATCAATCCTTGTGTGTAGGTACACCAGTAGCAGAATTTCATCTCCAGGAAGGATTACTATGCCACCTGGTCCATGTCTGTGTTTCTTCAAGTGAGCATGCGAAGTTGATTTGGGAAGTGCATTATATTTGGGTGGCGGGGAACTTTGGCACTGAGAAGACATTGGCGATCTTGCAGAAGTATTTTTAATGGCCTAAACTCTGACAATATGTCGAACGATATCTCAGATCATGCATTGCCCGTTCCATCACAAAACGAGTTGTCAAAAATCAAGGGTTGTACACCTCCCTTGCCACTCTGAATGGATCATGGAAATCCATATCCATGGATTACATGTCATGACTACCTTCAACTAAACATGGTAATTACTATTTTTTTGTGGTCATAGATAACTTCTCTAAAATGGCCATTGTAATAGCTTACAAGAAGAACATATCTGTCAAAGCCATTGCTAAGCTCTTCTTCGAGCATGCTTGTTTTCATTTTTGGATTCCACAGAATATCATTTCACATTGGGACACTAGGGTCCTTAGCACATTCTAGTCTAGTATATGGTCATTGATGGATACCAAGCTCACCAAATCCACTTCTTTCCACCCCAAGACCAGTGGACAAATAGAGGTAGTCAACCAAATGATTGTGCATGTTCTGAGAATGTACAATTCTAAAAATCATCACTCATGGGATGAGAGCTGTATTTATGTTCAACATAGCTATAATAAATCTCTTCATATCTCTACTGGTCATAGCCCTTTCCAGGTGTGCATGGGTTTCCACCCATTGGCCCCAATTGATGTAGCTTTTCACCTTGCATCCACATAGGAGGAATATTCCCATGCTCAGGATGAGGTTGATAAGGCCAATAGATTTGTTGAGTGAATCCAGAATGTTCTCCAATAGTTCCATGACAATTTGGAAAAGGACAATACTAAATACAAGCAACGACATGACCAACATCGGGTTCCACACAAGTTTTGGGTTGGGGATAAGGTTTGGTTGCATTTGCAGAAAGAGAGGCTCATAGGACCCCATCACAAGCTTCATCCACTTCGATATGGGACATACACCATCACCAATGCATTTGGTGAAAATTCCTTCAAATTAAGATTCATCCATTCCTGAGCTTGCACCTAGTATTTAATGTGGAGCTCTTTTGACCATATTTTGCACCAATGTTGGACGTATGAGAGGTGGAAGAACAATTGACACATATAAAGATTGATCCCGAATGCATGGAATAAGAAACCATTGATCAGATCATGGACACACAGGTTAAGGGCACCCTATAGTAGAATATCCAACTATATCAAGTTTTCAAAGTAGGGAAACTCCTCCACCAAGGAAAGTGGCTCACCAAGACTCAAGTTTAGCATAAATTTCCCCATTTGATGGGGGAACTCAACACAATGGATACCATTACTTCCCAAGTGGGGAGGAATGATCCATATGGGTATAGGTGGACACCCACCTATTTCACTTGCTCAAAACAGTTTTTCATGTTGACAATTTTCTTGTAATTTTTTATGGTTTTTTTGGATCACAAACTTCTGGGGATATTTTGAGGCCCTAAACGACGTTTTTTGGCGATTTAGGGGGGTGGTGGGAGGGGTAGGGGAGGAATGGTCACCTTAGGAATGCATTTAACCCCATTTTGAAATTTGTAATTATCGAATGGACCTTTCCAATGGGCTATCGAGCACCCCAAACGAAGATCGTATGCAAACATTATGACCTTGAGAAGTTGATTGTTCAACTAACCACCTTGGGGCCACAAACTTTATGACGATTCATATCCTATGGTTAGGTTTAGGGTTTTTTTCCTCCCCAATGCTTTTTGATAAAAGGCCCTTTGTCCTCCTTTTGTATTCATCTTATCATGAGTGATCATAACCGCCACACATTAGAGGAAATTTCAACTCAAAATGGGCCTCCTAAAATGAACTAATAAAATATAGTTAAAATAATAAAATAATATTTATTAATTTTGGAGGAAGAAAATAAAAAAAACTACTTTTTTGTTTGTATTTTTGACATATCTCCCTGTGTTTTTACTCAAATTTCGATCGGGAGAGCTCGTTGGATGCGGAATTAAATTCCACATCCAACGAGTACCCACTCGGAATAATTTTGATGGACCTCGCTACCCCAAAAACAAGAAATACCTGAAAAAATGGAATGATGATGCCATTATTCCAACGAGCTCTCTCGATTGAAATTTGAGTAAAAACATAGGGAGATATGTCAAAAATACAAACAAAAAAAGTATTTTTTTATGATACCTATCCCCGAATTTATATTAAAAAAGTGTTTAAGACCTATACGGTATTTCAAATTTAAAGCAATTTCATTGGCTAACACATGGTGACATGGAATTTGAATAAAAGTTAAAAGGCCCATTTTGAGTTGAAATTTCCTCTAATGCCTCTTCTCATAGATACAACTACCACCATTCTTGCAGCTTTTGTTTTTCAATTTGTTATATTTCATTCATTTAATAGAATCTAAGTTTATTGTATCATTGTGTTTATTGTTTTATATCTGTGTATGTGAATATATATGGTCTTTCATTTTGTTCTCACATAAATCCATATCATTGATAAATTTGAATAAGCCTAACTTTGAATAAAGTCCTTAGAAGTTTGATTAAGATTATGGTCAAAAATGAATTAAGCATGATCAATGATTACATTATGTGTAAATGAAAATAGACGTTTTCCTTATTCCATAGATGTGAATAATTATTGAATAAATTTTGAAATTGATTAATCATGATCATTGATTATATTGCGCAGTGATACTGATGTGTGCATTGAGTATGTGTAGTGAAAGATATAATGATTTTCTGAGTGACTCTCAAGTGGAAGTAATGGGGTTGTAGAGAATAGAAAACACAATTGACAGCACAACGACTGAATTTAAAATATCACTAGCAAACCATGCTTGAGTTGAAATCCATATCATATTTGCTCGAGTGGCGTGTGTCGTATGGGTAGGCCATAACGATTTGGTGACATGTAAGGAAGTTGAGGGGTGCGCAATAAGAATGAACTTATTCCTTAGCTTCCATTAGTATCAGATAGGTTGTAGAAGATCGATTTGAGGTAATGACTCCTAAATTGCTACATCGCATTCCCCACACAAGGAACCATAATAAAACAATTGTCTAAAGGACACATAGAAGTTGTACCTTTGTGTTGGCACTAGGAAAAGGCAAGACAAGATAAATAGAATATTGTTCGGAAAGGTGAAGATTCCAGTCCCAAGACAAGCAAAGACTACAACATAAGAAGTTGCGGAAAAAGAGGAGAACAACATTTCGAAATGAGGAGTTTGAGCTATTTTTGGTAAATACTTAGTTAGACTAATAGTCTACTTTTGGGAATAAATCATGATTGTAAATTGGGACTATAATGCCTCTTCTTAGATGTAATGGGATGTGTTAAATTAGTAATACTACGTGTCGATTGGCAGTTGAGAATCAATCGATAGGTAAAATAAGAATTGTAAAAGCCTATAAATTCTATCCAAGCTATGTGTGGATGGAAAATGATAGATAGTAGATAATAGGGTCGACTAGATCATAATAGAGAAAGAAGAGTGAAAGGGAGAGAGAGACCAAAACCAAAGATCATGAGATGAGTAAATAAGTCATTGATTGTAAAGAGGATCTAAAGAATATTTTGTAGGGTATGTGCATAAAGAAAAGGCGTTCAATTATTACTCATGCCATATGAAGAGTTCCTTTGTGTTTTTTCCTTGTTTGGTGTCCACGTTAAAATTTGTGTATTTGTGTCTTTGATAATTATGTCTATGATTGAATGAATATCTGTTGTGAATGAATATGTTTAATTGTTTCGAGCATATAGTGATTTGATAATATGGAATGCTGATGAATGTGTGCTAAAATATATATGTTTTACATGTTGTTCATGTGTGTCGATGGATTGATATGCCATATTCTTTGATGTATGTTTGAAGACAGAATTCTATTCCCTGGTTTTGGTCGAGTGACCTGCTGGTGCTATGATAAAGAAATCTCCTTACAAAACCGCATAAACCTAGTTCTGGAAGTGTAAAGTAAAACCTTACAGGTTGTATGTTATTTATAAATACATATATTTGATAATTGAATATGATGATTTATAGAGATAGTGAGACATGTTAAATATGGTTGGTAGGGTAATAGTCATGTCTATTAATAAATAGACATGCCCTATAATAACTATTAATTAATAATTAAATAGCCTATTAGTGAATTATTAAAAAATGGATATTAATTTATATAAGAATTGTAATAACCATTTAGGTTTATTACAAGTCATATGGCCTTGAAAATATTCGACCACGAATCTTGGATGAAGAGTGCTCAACTTAAACTTCTTAAATGCTTGATTAGTTGTAACTTCAATAGGGGTGTTGTGCTTGATGAAATTTTCTTTAAGAAAGGCATAAGTGTATTAATGTTGACAAAGGAACTCTTGCCACGAATAATGGTACCATGATTTAATAATTATTGAAATAGTTGGTCA
The DNA here is from genome assembly GCA_001517045.1 of Pseudotsuga menziesii. Taxonomy (NCBI): domain Eukaryota; kingdom Viridiplantae; phylum Streptophyta; class Pinopsida; order Pinales; family Pinaceae; genus Pseudotsuga; species Pseudotsuga menziesii. The sequence continues at coordinate 156,142 of LPNX010220984.1, read as the reverse complement.
CATTTCCATTCAAATTTATTCATGCATATAATTATGTAGATAAACCCATAATGACTATAGGAAGTATTCTTCTGAGTTTCCAATCTGATATCTTTAGGATGAACTTGTGTAGACATGTTGAACCTTGGTATTTTTGCATGCTTTGGTATGGCACTGATTAATATCTGAAATATAAATTATTTAGTGTTGATCGATGGATCTTCAAACATGGTTGGATATTCAGTTACATTTGTTATGATCTTCTTATATGTAGTGGCAACTACTGACAACTTACTTAATTCAATCTGATTGGTTATGGAGTCTTCATTTGCAGTTTCGTCACATACTCTTGAGGATGAAGCACCCTTTAATGTATTTATTTCATCCATTGGGGTTTGATTAAAAATATTCAAATGATTTATATTATTATCTTTATTTGATGATATTGTCTCTATTTGTTCCTTGGGAACCATTTGATCTTGAAAATACTGAGTTGCAACAACCTCTAAAACATTTATATCTTCATGTGTCAAAGAATCTTCTGAGTTTTTTTCTTCTACATTGTCATGATTAGGATCGTCTTTAGTGATTTTATTTTCATCGATGTATCCTTTTACAACTCCAATTTTTTCATAATTGTCATTAACATCAACCTCATATTCATCTGTATTTGGTATTTCATTGTTACAATTTATGAGATCTCCATCTTCTTTAGAATTGGCATTGGAATCAAGATTGTCATCAGATGCATCTATTTTCTTATTCTCAAGTAATTTTTCTTCAGGTTCATTTTGATCTTCTATACTCTAAGCTTTTTCACTGTCCTATACATCTTTTGTTTCATTGTCTATGTTATTGTCCTTATTATCATGTCCTTGGCTTTGGTTTGGGTTATGAGCCAAGCTTACAATCTGACTTTGTTTTGGAGAGTCACAATCTGACTTTATGATTGTGTAGGATGGACCATTTATACGACTCATTTCCATTCATTGTATGAAGCTACAACAAATTTTTTGGAAATTGTGCATATTTATGATCCCACATCTTATTTTGAGTCTTGTACTTTGAACGGTGGTTATGGTTAGGCATTGTTTTTTGTGTCTTGTATTTCAAACGATGGTTCTTATCCCTTTTTATGTATGATTTCCTGAACCTTCTGTGAGGGGGAATGTAAGGCGTCAATGTTTTTTTTTTCTGACATAGGTGCATAGTAATATTGAGTTGTCCTTTATCAATATCTTTTAATGTTTCTTCCTACTCTTTCGTGCTTGAAAATACATATGATGTAACCGCTTCTTCTTCTTCTTTCAATTGACTTGAGGAGTAGGTATGATGTGTCTCTAGTTTTTCTTTGTCCACATGCTTTTTAGATTCTTCTTCTAGTCATTGTGTTATCAACATTTCCAGTTCTTCAACTAATTGTTTTATGTCTTCATGAAGAACTTACGTCACCACGTCGATAGCCGATATTTTTGCTTCAAGCTTTGTCCTTTTTATTTTTCCAATCTCCCCTTTTAATTCCTTTTTAATTTATTGACTTGTTTGATCTCTTTTAAAAAACCCATAAACGCCTACATTGAAGAGCATTTTTCCTTATACACAATCTTAAAAAATGATGAAGATTTTTTTTCTCTAAATTGACTATTAAAAAAATTATTATTATTATTATTAAAAATTATTAATAACATTATACATATTTCAATAGTGTGAAGGGTAGAATAATGGTAGAAAAGAATGGAGTGTAGAATAAATTATTATATAAATTCATAATGATAATGATAATATTAATATTATAAAAATATTAATGCTTTTAATATTATTAATATTAAAATAATAATAATTATCTATAACAATACTATATTTTCTAATATTTCTAGAAGGGAGTATGGAGATGGGAGATATTTGGGAGAGATTGGAGATGGGAGCATTAGAAAATAATACCATGGGATAGTTTTATAAAACCATGGACTGGTTTTATAAAACCATGAACCAGTTTGTTTATGGCTTTTATTTTTTACTTTTTACTTTCTCCTTTTTTCCTTTTCATTTTTTCTTCTCTCCCACATGTCAAGAGAAAAACCCACTCTGATACCACTTGTAAAGTAAAACCTTACATGTGGGATATATATATATATTTGATAATTAAATATGATGATTTATGGAGATAGTGATCCATGTTAAATATGGTTGATAGGGTAATAGTCACATCTCTTAATAAATAGACATGCCCAATAATAACTAATAATTAATAATTAATTAACCTATTAGTGAATTATTAATAAATGGATATAAATTAACAATTGTAATAACCATTTATGTTTATTACAAAAATTTCCCCATAGATATCTTGGGTGAGACCTCATCTGTGTTGTAGGTGTTGCCGACGGGGTTATACTCTGTCTGGTCGATATCTTGGGCTTTGTTAATGAACAAGGGATCTAAACATGGCTCGACAGAAAATACACCAACAAATGGTTCCATTGCCGGGACCTATGATCTGTGTATCGATAATCCAATGAGTTGTGGCTTGTTCCATGCAGTCGGGGTTTAACTCTGTTGGTGTGAGTTGTTCTGCCACGTCTGATGTATCCAGTAGAGGTGGAAAGTAGGGTCGAAGGCAGCCCACATTGAACACTGGGTGCAGACCAAAGAATGGTAGAATATTGAGCTCGAAGGCATTGTCCCCGACAGCCATGGTGATGGTGTATGGTCCATATTAGAGTGGGAAAAGCTTGCAGTGGGGTCCATCGAGGCGCTCCTTCTGTAAATGTAGCCACATTTTGTCGCTCATCTGGAAGTAGTGTTGCACCCGATGCTGATCATGTCACTACTTGTACTTAGCATTGGATCTATCCAATATGTCATGAATCTATTGGTGAATGTGTCAAATGTGCTCAATGAAGTTGTTTGCCTTGGAAACTTCAGATTGGATATGAGCTGAATTAGCCTGAGTAGCTGCAAATGGAATGGCTACGTCAATGGGACATAGTGGTTGGAATCCCAAGCCCACCTGAAAGGGGCTGTGGTTGGTTGAGCTATGGAGGGCCCGATTATAGATGTGTTGTACATAGGGGAGGCTCTCATCCCATGTGCGTGGATGCTTTGAGTTGTACATGCGCGAAATGTGTACGATCATCCTGTTGATGACCTTTGTCTAGACATCAGTCTGGGGATGGAAAGCTATGGACTTTGTGAGCTTGGTGTCTAGCATTGACCATAGGCTAGACCAGAATGTACTAAGGAACCTGCTGTCCCGCTCTGATACCACTGATTCGCATTTATGCAGGAACGAAACAAAATACACAAATAACCATAGAAACAAATATGTAGTGGAAATAACACTTCATTTCATTAATCAATAACTGAAACTTGTTTACATACATAATGGAAACAAACTAGCTAGAGTGTTGGTAGCTTATCACTAAGAAGAGATGTGGCGGCTACATGCCTCTGAACTCTGTGTTACAATGAGGCTCGAAGGCCTATATATTATTGAGAAACAATGGAAACCCTACACATCCAAAAACCTAACCCTACGAGGTGAAACTCCTTAATGTGGGTCCCATTGGGTAGCTTGGTACATCAATTTCTCGGGGTCGTAACTTTAGCATACTACCTTCGTTTGATGCGCATGATACATCGTTAGAAAGATAAGTTTAAGGACTACATCCATAAAGGGCAATATAAGGTTTAGAATGGACTCATATTTGCTCAGCCATTTGATGCCAAAAAAATGTCGTTTAGGGCCTCAAAATGGATATGGAAGTTTAGCACCCAAAAACTGCCAAAAATAGTAAATTGTGCTACAATTAAGGGAACTGGAAAATTGAAAGAAACAGTGGTGGATCCAACCAAGATCCAAGTCATTCGGGATTGGCCAGCTCCAACTACTCTAACAGAGCTTCGTATCTTTTTGGTCCTTGCTAATTTCTACCGCATGTTCATGTTGGGATTCTCTCATATCACTTGGCCCTTGAGTCAAGTCACCAAGGGAGGAGCGAAAGAAAAATTATTTTTGTCAGAAACACAGCAGAAGGCATTTGCAGAATTGAAACATTGCCTCTGTTGTGCCCCAGTGCTCACATTACCATACTTGCAACAACCATTTGAGATTGAGACAGATGCCTCTGACTATGCTATTGGGGCAGTCCTTACTCAACAAGGGCATCCATTGGCATATCACAATGAGACACTGTCAAACACAGTATGCAAATATCCCACTTATGACAAAGAGATGTATTCCATTGTATAGGATTGCCAGCAATGGAAGCATTACATTTTGGGGAAGGAAACGATCATCCGCACAAACCACTGAACCCTACAGTTCATGTAGACACAAGGGAAGTTATATAATGATCGCCATCAGAAGTGGTCCACATATATACAATAGTCTCATTTGAACATCAAGTACAAGAAGGGAAGCACCAATAATGTTGCAGACTGCCTCAGCTGACCACCAATAGTGGCGATAATGACCATGCTCAACTCTTGTGGGCACAAGACTTCTGATTGGCCGCTTCTCTACAAGAGCTATCCATAATTCAGCCACACATACTAGATTCTCTTGGGGGGAAACCAAGTTCCAAAATTTCACCTCCAGGATGTACTAGTGTGTCACATGGGACACCTTTGTGTTCCTTCAAGCGAGTGTGCCAAGATGATTTGGAAAGCACACTACAGTCGGATCATTGGGAATGTCAAGGTTGAGAAAACAGTGGCATTACTGCATAATTATTTCTATTGGCCGAACCTTCGACAAGACGTCAGGAAGTACATCTAATCCTGCACTGCCTGTGCCATTGCCAAACCATCCATCAAGAAGCAAGGCCTCTATACTATGTTTCCTACCCCTAGTCAACCTTGGGAATCCATCTCCATTGATTACATGTTAGGCCTTCCTTCTTCTAAGCATGGAAATGACTATGTGTTTGTGGTCGTTGACAGATTCTCAAAGATGGCCATAATGGTGGCCTGCAAGAAGAATATCACAGCTAAAGACACTGCTAAACTCTTCTTTGAACGAGTGTGGGTACACTTTGGTATCTCATAGTCTATAATCTCAGACCGGGACAGCAGGCTCCTTAGTACATTCTGGTCTAGCCTATGGTCAATGCTAGACACCAAGCTCACAAAGTCCATAGCTTTCCATCCCTAGACTGATGGCCAGACAGAGGTCGTCAACAAGATGATCATACACATTTTGCACATGTACAACTCAAAGAATCCATGCACATGGGATGAGAGCCTCCCCTATGTACAACAAAACTATAACCAGGCCCTCCATAGCTCAACCAACCACAGACCCTTTTAGATGGGCTTGAGATTCCAGCCACTATGTCCCATTGATGTAGCCATGACATTTGCAGCTACTCAGGCTGATTCAACTCATATCCAGTCTGAAGTTTCCAAGGCAAACAACTTCATTGAGCACATTCAACACATTCGCCAACAGGTTCATGACATATTGGATAGATACAATGCTAAGTACAAGCAGTGACATGATCAACATCAGGTGCAACACAACTTCCAGGTGGGAGACAAAGTGTGGCTACATTTATAGAAGGAGCGCCTCACTAGACCCCACCGCAAGCTTCGCCTGCTCCGATATGGGCCATACACCATCCCCAAGGCTATCAGGGACAATTACTTTGAGCTCAATATTCCACCATTCCTTGGTATGCACCCAGTGTTCAATGTGGACCACCTTCGATGCTACTTTCCACCTCTACTGGACACATCAGACATGGCAGAACCACTCACACCAATAGAGTTAAACCTCGACTGCATGGAACAAGCCACAACTGATCAGATTATGGACACATAGATCAAGAACACCCACTAGTAGAAGATCCAGCTATATCAAGTTGTCAAAGCAGGCCAACTCCTTCACTAGGGAAAGTGGCTCACTGGGGACCAAGTTCAACAGAAGTTTCCTCATCTCATGGAGGAACCCAACGCAATGGGAACCATTGCTTCCTAAGGGGGGAGGAATGATATAGGAGGATATTGGTGGCCACCCACCTATTCCTCTTGGACCCCCACCACTGTTTCTTTCAATTTTCCAGTTTCCTTAATTGTAGCACAATTTACTATTTTTGGCAGTTTTCGGGTCCTAAACTTCCGTAGCCGTTTTGAGGCCCTAAACGACGTGTTTTTGGCATCGAATGGCCGAGCAAATATGAGTCTGTTTTGGACTTGATATTTTCTATTTATGGATGTAGTCCTTAAAAATATCTTTCTAACAATGTATCATGCACGTCAAATGGAGGTAGTATGCTAAAGTTACGACCCCGAGAAATTGATGTACCAAGGTACCCAACAAGGCCCACATTAAGGCATTTCACCTCCTAGGGTTAGGTTTTTGGATGTGTAGGGTTTCCATTGTTTCTCAATAATATATAGGCCTTCGAGCCTCATTATAACAAAGAGTTCAGAGGCATGTAGCTGCCACATCTCTTCTCAGAGATAAGCTACCAGCACTCTAACTAGTTTATTTCCATTCTGTATGTAAACAAGTTTCAGTTATTGATTAATGAAATGAAGTGTTATTTCCGCTGCATATTTTTTTCTATGGTTATTTGTGTATTTTGTTGCATTCCTGCATAAATCCATATCAACCTAAACAATTGTGATGGGGATCTGTTTTGGCACCCATTGAAACCAAAAATTCAAGCTTGGGTTTATTATAAAGCACAGGAGTTTGCACAGGAAGAAAGTAAAGGATCCCTACTAATCCTGACATAATGGTTGGAACGATACCTTTACACATACATTTATAATATTTTATTTAGTGAATTTCCCATTGTATTGCATGAATGGTTGTCTAAGCTAGCAATTCAGAAGAAAAAATTTCAAGGTGAAGCACCTACAAACTAAGTCACCTGGTTCAAGTTCGTGTTCAAATTCGACAATGATGAAATTCAGAAGAAAAAAAATTGCTTGAAAAAATAGTGGATAAAATTCGCCATTAAATTCGATATATATATAATACTTAAATGTATATTAATTATTTAATATAGAGTGTTTATTGACGAATATTATATTTTATTATAATATCTTTTATAATGCTAAGTTTATAATAATGATTTAATATAAAAGTTTAAGCTTATATTGATATATTTATCAATTTTTTAAAATCTATTAACAAAAATAAATATATATGGAAAACAATCATCATCATAATAGTATAAAAAATTCAAGCCATTTTAAAATAAGAAAATGATGAAACCAGAATTTAAGCTCCTGTAAACACTAGGGTTCCTACCTTAATCGACCTCTATGATTGGGGAATAATCAAAGTAAGGGGGTAATTGGTTCATCCCATCCTAGAGAAGACTATTGTTGTGCCTCCAAATCCTTCATTCAGGAAGTGGTATAGGGAGTTACCTGAGGGATTTGTTTATAAACACACGAATCCGGAGACCGTACATGGCACACATTACTGAGATGAGTGATGACTGAAATATTGAAATAACTTAGGCAAAAAGGCCCATACCCAGTTGGAGACAAATAATAAAACCCTCTGGAGCTGCTAGGATTTATATATTTATATATTTGGAAGTTGACACTGATACAACTACTATAGTAGAATCATGAAATTTTAGTTGAGACTCGGCCCTCATGCAAATTTCCACTGGATTTGGGAGTAAACGGTTTGCCTTAAGTTTTAGTGAAAACATCCTTAGCCCTCTGTGAATCACTGAAAAATGATAGCCTCCACAGTTTTGAGTTCATTCTTCACTCACGGATCACGGATCACGATGAGAATCAACAAATTTACTCGGCCGCTTCAATCCCTGAATAGATAGATTCACTCACAAAATACACATCGTGGAGTTAGTTTTTCTCAGGATGAGGGTTTAACCCAGTGATTAAAAATCGTCAATTCTAATAGATTTAGTTTGCTTCCCTCAAATATTCGCTTATTTTTTTATTTCCAAGGCGAAAAATTGCCGAATGTGGTGACTTAGCCTACAGAGTGGAGTCCTCGGTTGATCTAATTGTTGAAAAGAGTTATTTATCCTATATCTAGGGTTTTCAAATTCTAGGTTGATAGTATTATGGAGGGATATATCACAGATATTGTAGTTGATACGATAAAGTCACGTAATGAAATAGAAAGAGAGTTCTTTCAAGAACCTCCAGGTCATTATCTGAAATCTTTGAATTTGTGGATAAGAATTCTGGTATGTGCAAAAGGGATTATGAGGATGGAGTCTAACAGATAAATATTTGTGCGTGAAGATTCTGGGTAATGTCACAAGAAATATATGAACAAATGGACTAGAGTAAGATGAGATGTTTTCTATTGATAATGAGATTAAACAAGAGGGTGGTCGCCTGAGAAGTGGAAGAATATTTCGGTTAGGAAAGAGAAGGACTACGACCAGGAGAGGAAGTTGCAGCATGACTAAAATAAGGGACTACAAATTGGAATCACATCACTACAGAGAATCCTACAATGGAGAGGAGTAATAGTAGCTTATGTCTGAAGGAGAAGAGAAGGAAGCACCAGATATAGATTAAGGCATACCCACGACCCCACGTACATCTCCAGAACCTGAGGTAAAACCTAAAAGCGCATCACCAAGTGGTATTGTCAATCATAGTAACAATAATAGTGGGAATAGTCGTAAAGGAAGTTCTACTAGTAGAACTTTTAACTCAGCAATACCACAAGTACCCAGAATGGAAGGAAGCGATATTAAGTTACTTATATTCAATGGGAATGGGTTGGAGGAGCCTAAGTAGCATTGGTTCCTTTCTGAAGTAATTTGGACAATGTGATAGGTACAAGATTGGGCTGTTATAAAAAGAGCGTAGATGATCACAAACTTTAGAGGTTGTGTGCTTGACTGGTATATGAAATTCTTTGTGGTTCCAGTAGGGATTCCCCAAAAATCATTAGATCAAATCTGGACATGACTGATAGATGATTTTAAAAATCGTAAGTCGTAGTTGCAATGCATTACTAAATTAAAAGAGATTAAGAAGTTGTCGACTGAGTTTGTTTGGGACTTCAACCAAAGATTTAAAACTATGATGGCTAAAGTGAGTTTTCAGATGTCGGATTCCCAACATAAAGAATGGTTTATTGTGGAGATGCTACCACATATCCATGTTCATTTGATGCAATAGAAGATTGTATAACAGAGCGAGGCTCTTGAGAGTGCTATGAAGATGGAGGATTCACCGGTCGGAGAAACTGGTACAGGAATGATTCAAATACAGTCACAGCTTTCCAACCTCACCTTGCAAATATAGGATATCAAGAAATGGAAAGAAGTGCGGGAGGAAATATGGTTTACATGATGTAGAATGGAAGGAAATCATAAAGACTCATGTCCAAGATTCATGAATTATATTGCATCACGTGTACCAAATTCGATAAATACATGAGGAATTCCTTGGTGTAGAATTTTTCAAACTAGAGGGCATTGGTCGGAGGAATTCTTGTATTTACAGAAAATAGTAAGTGCATCATCCAAACTATATTGTAAATTATATTGATCAGTGGGTCATGACAAGAAATATTACAGGGCATATTAGTTGTCGCAAGAGAAAAAAATGACACTTATCTAATGAAGAATGATGAACAGATGCAAGCCGAGAAAGCTCATGCACAATACCCTCAGCCAAGGGAGGGATTCGTATTTTTAGAGGCTAAGGATGAGTAGGAGGATTTGGTCACGAAAGAGACCAAGTCATTTGTTATAATTGTGGACAACCTATACATTTTGCCACAGAATGTACCAATCCTACATCAACGTGTTCGTATTGTAAATAACTGGATCACATTGTTGAAGAATGTCCACAATTGATTCTTAAGTGGCGAGCTAGAAACAAGGGAAACTAGAACCCACCTTGTAAAGATAATCCAAACATTCAAAAGATTTATGTTGAACCTCAGGAACCTAATATTATTGTCGTGAAAAAAGGAGGTGCTGCAACTAGAGGAGATCAAGAAGCACCATATGGACGACCAAGAGTCCGACCAACACAACAAAAGAAAGTGCACTATGATGTCCATAAAGAAAAGGAAATGTTCTTGGATGCAAAACATGTGTTCATTGACAGAAATCAAGCATCAAATTCTACTACTATACCAATATCACATGAAGGACCAATATTAGAAATTCCTCATAGATTTGAACAATTATTTCAAAAGAAACCAACACAAAAGTTTAGTAAGTTGAAATAATTCTTTAAATTTTGTTTAGAATTGATAACATATATAGATGTTGTAGTATAAATTCCATCTTTAGTATAAGAACCTCAACCCAATGTCCGACTAGAAAAGAAAGTTAATCACATTGGTAAAATATGAAAAACTGGTCATGAGCAAATGATGAATTCCCAAATAGGTGACTATGAAATGGATTGTATTATTATGGAATTAGGATCGGATGTTAATATTCTTACCAAATAGACATGGGAAATTATGGAAAATACAACACTAGTATGGTCTCCTGTTCAACTGAGATAAGTCAATCAAGCAAAGGTTTTTCCTATTGGTCGGCTGACAAAGGTTCTTGTCAAGATAGAAGGACTTCGGACTTATGCATATTTTTAGGTGATATATATTTTCAATGATATGAATATGTATCCCGTACTACTAGGGATCGACTAGGTCATTGACAATCAAAATATTATAAATTTTAAGAAGAGGATATTAACATTTGAGGACACAACTAAGGGTGGTCGCTCCAATTGATCCTCTGGAAGGCCAGAGGTATACCAAGAAGGTAAATAGTGAAGGAAAATATGGATATATGGACCATATATACAATATTACTTCTACGATGGAAAACTATGTTAATCCGACAGCCGATGGAAAACTCAATTGGCGAAGCATTAGTTCTTGCTCATCACACTCAAGAGAAGCACTGGAGAACTAGCATAATCAATTACATGAAGTTTCAATGCGAAAGTGAAAAATAATTAAAAAATATGTGCAATGCGTAGGTACTAAGGTATGTAATCTACCTACCTATGAATATTTACCTAACTTGGAATCCTTTCTTATAGAGTTTGAAGAGAAAGTGTCTAAACCTCAACGCTTGTTAGCCCTAGATGTTGCATTAAAATATACACCTGCAAGATGGTGGGTTGCACATAAGTAGTCTATTTCAGAATGGTCTCAATGCCGAAGATTGTTGGAAGTCCAATTTGGAGAAAATGTTCTCTATACTAGTCAGAAATATATAGGACTGACTAATCCTGTCGAGCATATCGAGCATTGTTGCATGCCATGGGAGATATCGTCGTGAAAAGAATGGGTCCACCAGTTCATATGATTTGGACATGATACCGAGAAACTAGTATATGTTGGTTGAGATGCGACAACGAACAATTGAGTGGGAAGAGATAACTTCCACCTTTATGCATATGTTCAAATTTGTTGATGATAATCCTTCAATTGATCGTTGCTTTGCAAGTAATCAGAACTAATATCTTTGAATATATTCATGTGTCGATGACAATTTTCCATCATAGTAACGTTACAGTTCAACATTGGATGGAGTGCTACAATATAATAGGAGAACCTAATGATGATGATCCATGTGACATAAATATTCTAGAGTCCGAAGGTTCTCGCGCAATGGAAGGGTCAAGTATATCAAGTGACAAGTTTCTGAATCCTTTGAAAATAAAAAAGTAAATATTGGTTCTCCAGAGAATATGAAATTTTCCAATATCCGAGACTACTGGAATGATCAGACCATAAGAAATATTATAGACTTATTACATGAGTTCTGGCTATTCCCCACTAAATTTTTAGAAATGAAGGGAATTGTTGGAGATCTCAGAGAAATGAAGATTTCCTTGAAGCCTGACACAAAACCTATCAAACAACAACCATATAGGCTCAATCTGAGATATAAAGAAAAAATCAAGATAGAGTTGGATAGACTGCTAGATGCAGGCATTATAGAACCTGTCAAGGAATATGAATCAATTATTCCTATGGGGTTTCAAGACAAGAAAACTGACAAAGTTCATATTTGTGTCAACTTGAGAAATCTAAATGATGCCTGCCTGCATGACCCATTTCTGACCCCATTTACAAATGAAGTATTGGAGAGCGTCAGAGGATAAGAAGTGTATTTGTTTACTGATGGATTCTTTTGTTACCATTAGATAAGGATTGACAAGGAATATCGATACAAAACAAACTTCGCAACATAATGGGGATGCTTCTAGTATATGGCAATGCTCTTTGGACTCAAGGATGCTCCAATTATTTTTTCTAGAATAGTCGTCATTTCTTTTAAAGACTTCATCCATAACTTTCTTGAAGTATACTTTTATGGAAAGACGGTATTTGGGCTAGTAAAATCTCACATTGAGAGTCTCAGAATGATGCTTTAATGATGTATATAATTTCATATTTCTCTTAATTTAAAGAAGTGATTTTTTGTGCCCCTTTTGGAATTTTACTTGGTCATGTGGTTTGTCGCAATGGAATATTGATGGATCCTTCCAAGATTATGATTATTGTCGACCTACCACCACCCTCGACAGTCAAACAATTGAGAAATAATTTGGGACATATAGGGTATTATAGAAAATTCATTAGAGTATATGCAAAGGTTACAACCCCTATAGAGAAATTGTTGAAAAAAGATACCAGGTTTCAAAGGAATGAGCAATGTCAAGAGAGTTTGGATGTTCTTAAAAATAACATGGTTATAAGACCTATATTGGTCTTTCCAGACTGGAAAAAAGGATTTCATGTACATGTCGATGCGTCATCTATCTCATTGTTCATTGTACTTGCTCATGTAGATGATGGTGCTATTGATCACCCTATTGCATTTTCTAGTAGAAAATTGTCGATGGCAGAAAATAACTATACCACTACATAAAGAGAAGGGCTTGCTATGGTATATTCTTTTCAAAAATTTCAACATTATTTTCTTGGAGGACACTTCAAGATGTATACAAATAATTTTGAATTGAAATATTTGGTTAATAATCCATTGTTGAGGGGAAATATTTGTCGATGGCTTCTCCTATTCCAATATTTTGAATTTGAAATTATTGTCAAGGCGGGTCGACTGAATTTAGGACCAAACCATTTGTCGAGGTTAGAAAGTGGAGAAGAACATGGTAATGTCGATGATAGTATTTCCGACTCAAACTACTTGTAATTAAGATGTTTGATGATCACTACAGAGATATTGTACATATATTAACTATAGGATATGCACCAGAAGGATTTAGTACAACATAGAAGAAACAATTAGTTGTAAAAGCTACATATTTCTAGTTAATCGTTGAACAATTATACAAGATGGGACCCAATGAAATTCTTCCTCGATGTGTCTTGGAACATGAACGAACAATGGTATTGAATGAAGCACATACTGGTGTAGTAAGAGGCCATTATGTAGGAAAAGCAATAGTGTGCAAGATATTACAAACAGGATTGTGGAGGCCTACTCTTTATGTAGATGCTAAATATTATTGTCACAGATGTCATATTTTTCAAAGAAATGGAAAACAGTCGTGACGATATGAGATTTCGCTAATACCATAGGTGACTTTCTAGGAATTTGACAAATTGGTTGTTGATTATGTGGGTCATATTAATCCACTAGGAAAAATAATGGGTGCACGTTATATAATCATTGTGATAGACTACTTGACTAGATGAGATGAAGAAGAATCGATACAGGATTGTACTGTTGCAAGAGATTTGTTCGACCATGTAGTGACCCAATTTGGATGCCCAAAGGTTTTGATAAGTGATCAAGGCACACATTTTGTGAATCATCTGATTGAAAAACTAATTGACAAATTTCAGATTCAGCACCAAAAGACAATAGTATATCACCCACAAGCAAATGGTGTTGTTGGGGAATTCATTAATATTCTTGAGAATGCACTGACAAAAATATGTAATGTTCAAAGAAATTATTGGGATCAGAAGATACCTACGGTATTATGGCCTTATCGCACAACTTGTAAAAGGTTGACATGAAAAAATCCATTTAGATTGGTTTATGGACAAGAAGTTTTCGTGGCACTAGAATATTTTGTACCAAGTATAATGATAGCCGTGATTACTTAAAAGACTGATGTTGGTTTTGTAGAAGAAAGATTGTTGCATATGGTACAACTAGAATAATATTTCTTTTCACAGGATATCATTAGAATGTCGAGAAGGAGTGACAAAAATATTTCCACAGTCACATATTAAGTATAAGTAGTTTCAGATCAAAGGTCTTGTTCTCCTATATGACAGTAAGTCTTTGAATCATACTGGAAAGATTCGAACACATTGGCTGGAACCATATGTTGTCATTAATATCATTGAGGGAGGTGTAGTTCAATTACAAAAGTTATATGGTACATCGTTCAAGGGTTTAGTGAATGGAAGTCGGCTAAATCCTTATCAGGATAGTCACACTTCCATTGACTGATAGTTCAAAAAGGGAGGGAAAAAGTAAAAAAAAAAAGAGAAAGAAGAAAATAAAATAGTCACAAGTTTATGAACGTTGTTGTCGCAAGTTTATGAGTGTTTTTTTCGCAAGATTATGAGTGTTTTGCAAAAATAAGAATTTTTGTCGCAAACTATGTCTGTCAAAAAGATGAATTGTTGTCGCAAACAGTGCAAGAGAAGAATTTTTGTCGCAAAATCATTCTTGTCGCATGATGGATTTTGGTCGCAAGTGACAATTCATTGACAATTAAATTAAAGTAATGGGAGATTTCAATGGCATGATTTTTTTATCACATATGTCATTAATTCATAATAATTACTATTTAACTAATGTGTGAAGTGATGGTTTGATTGGCGGTTTCATTGAAATGATTAGAAAGATTTCTCCATGTGACACAATCCATCGCTGCCTTCTCTATTTATTCGAGGATCATGCGAGAAAACAAGTTTTTGCACACTCCAACCTACTTCATCTTCATGCCAAAGCTTGTTCATTCCATTGCATCCAACTAACTGACTTCTTTTGTTAAACCATATATTTGCAACCATTTGATTCAAATTTGTTTTCTTAGAGCATGATCATTTATGTTTCAAGCACAAGCACAATTCCAGAATCAAGAATGGAGATTTCGTCGCCTGCACCTATTAGGGAAGATACTATAGAAGTTTTCTCACAACCGATGTTGTTTGCAGAAGTTGTTTTACAGTTGGAAAAAACCGACCCATCAAGAAGAAAAAGGTATGGTCTTGGATCTGGTCGCAAAAAGAGAACAACAACTCCACATGACATTGAAGCAACATGATTTGGGTCGTCCAGCTTGTTTCTTGATTATGTTCCACCAAGGCCACAGGAGGCACCTAAAGTTATTGTTGGTAAAATTTCCAAATATCAACTAGTAAATCCAGTCATACCAAAAGGAGTTCATGTGACGATGGTCATTCTACCAAACTTGAAGAGGATGGGGTTCATAGAACATGACCTACGGAATTTCCTCGAACTTGAGATCAATAAGTATATGACCATTGTCCAAGAGACTAAGGATGGACCTATTGATGTTTTCCTAATGGATTGGGATAGAGGATTGCATAAATCTAGATTGTTGTCGATGATGCATATGCCACATTTTGGTCGCACGACAGAAGTGAATACATGTGTAAAGAAATTTCTGGTTTGTTTTCATGGAGGATTCCTATGGCTAGACAAAAAAATATTAGTAGATGTAGAGATAATATCATCCATCACATGACTTCCTCTTGCAGGGGTCGACACAACACCCTGCTGGTATGTTTTCATTTTATATCTAAGGAGTCCCTAGATACATGGAGGGATAAGAAAGTTTTTGAAAGACAAGGATTTTGGTGATGTGAGATTGAGAATATACGTGGGAGTCAAATACAATTTAAGATTTGTCTTGGTTAATTAAGGATCCATAAGAACATATAATATGTCCAATATTGATTTGAGCTCATGATATTTTTTAGTGGTAGGTTTCCCCATTATCAATGTGTTATCAATGAAATCAAGGTGAGATAACAGGTCCCCATAGGAGGATAATTTTATGTTTTTCAATAGATCATGCTATTTGAAACTAGTGTTGGTTCTACTTAGGCCTTCCTCCAAATTATGGAGAGGAAGGGAAATATGGGTTCACCTTGAAATTTTACTTTGAAGGAGGTTATGGGGGGAGAAGAGAATCCATTTATTAGAAAGTAAGAGAGCAAGGAGGAGACCATATGTTCAAATTATTTTATCCAATCAACTTGAAAGCTAAAGTATGTTAGTATTATTTTCATGAAGGTTAAAATTTTGTTGGTTAATGAATTTCAATATTTCTAGATTTATCATCATCCCCAATATTTTGGTATTTTTGAGGGATTGGATCACCTCTTGAGCAACTACAATACAATCGATAAATTGTTTTCCAACAAAAAATACTCCTTGCTCCTAATAAGTTATTTGAGTCATGATAGGTTTTTGGAAATGACCTTAGTGATATTTTTATAGATCACATTGTAGAGGGATATTGGTTAAAAATTCTCTATTAAGGTAGCATCCTTTTCCTTGAGGATTAAGGTGACAAGTGTTACATTAAGGGATTGAGATAAAACTTTCATATTTATGGAATCCTTAACCACTGCCCACACCTCTCTACCAATGATAGGCAATTATTGGAATAATTATGAAGCTAAGTCATCACAACCGATATATTTCTAGAAGCCATATCTTTGATGTAATTTTCTACTTCCTCATTCCTAAGAAGTGATTTGAATCATGCTAGGTTTACTCTTTTGGGCAATGAGATTGGTGATAGTTTCATAGATGTTATTATAGAGGGATATTGGTTAAGGAAAGAAAAGTTGTATTTTATTATAAAGGTAATGGAGCACCTTACCTATAAAAGGAGAAGCTCCAAATCACTTCGATTTCATGTTTTGGATGAGGGGAAAACCCCCCTAATATTAAGAATTGGATCCTTTTGGTGTTTTTGTGAGTTGATATAGTAATATGATGAGTAATTCAACAAATTTGTGTGCAATTTATGGAGTCCTTTTAGTGTTTGTGTGAGTTTCTATAGTGACATAATGAGGAATTCAACAAATTTTTCTGTAATGGATGGAGTTATCTATGTATGCAAGGTTATTAGTGAAGATGCAAGTAATTTTTCTTGGTTATCTTTATGAAAGGTTGAAAGCATTTCCTGGTGCATGTTGTTGTTTTTTCTTGGTAATATGTTTTTTTTTGTCTATGATGAAGATTAAGAAGACTAAGATAGAATTCATGTAGAAAAAAATACAATTCATAATATTCTTACAGAGTGAATGAAGACAACAATACAATTCATGAGGAAAAAATGTTACCATACCTCTCAGAATGCTACTTGCTTGCAATGTATAATGATTTTTTGATGTCTCCACTAGATGTAAGTAGAGTTCAAGTGTGTCCAAGTGATATGAGAATTCAATATAAATATACAAATAGATTCCAATAGGTGTGTGTGTATTCAATCCAAATTTCCAAATAAACTCCTAGAGGTGTGTGGATTCAATCCAAATTGCAAAAGACTATCGAGTTATGTGTGTTGCATATACAGATTGCATGAATTCAAGGAAAAAAATGTGGGAGAAGAGATCAGGGAATTTGGAATTTTTCATGTTTAGAAGGGGCACACAAGCATTAGTAGAGTGCATACGCCACTCACATGTACGCATTACCAATGCGTGTGTGTCATTGTATAAGGTTTCTTTGTTTAGTGGGTAACGTTTAGCTCATTTATTTCCCGATAAATTCATATCTATTTGTTGATTCCTAAAGACCGTCCTCCCTGAAGGCCTTTAAGCCCTTAATTAAACCATTATCCCCAAGTTATTAAGTGCTTATGTGCGTAGGGGTTTTTGGATTTAGGGATTATGGGTTATGGGGTTTAAGTGTTTGGGATTAACTAGGAATTAGGGGTTAGGGATTAAGGGATTAGAGGTGAATGGCCTTGAGACCTATACCTAGTGTGTGGTATTTACCTATACCCAGTATCCCCACACATAGGCTAATGATACCCTCAGGAGGTCATGTGTGGTGGTTTGAGGTGTCGTGTTTGGCCCTAGATGCCAAGAATAATCCTTTAGTTGCTATGTCTTGGGTTTGTTCCCTTGACTATGTTGAGGCCCCGAGACCGATACTTAATGCTCAAAACTTCATAAGGACATTGCCATCCTTTCTCATAGGAAAATTATTCCCTTGGTAAGTCATTTTTTTTGTTGCATAATTCATGGTCCTAGCCACTTCCTAGTGACATAATTCAAAACCTCCTAGTGGCATCATTGGGAACCTCCTAGCGTCACCAATATATATGGTGGTTCAAGGCATCATTCTGGGACCATCAGACATATAGTGGTATTTGTAAGATCCTAATTCCTGAGCTTTCTTCACCAACCATGGTTAACACCCTCACACCGATACCAACTAGTGCTCAAACACTAATAATGGTACCCATATCCACCCTCAAATGTCAAGGATACACTCAAGAGATGATGTGTGGTGATTCAAGGTGGCATTCTTAGAACTAGATGCCTAGAATCTTCTTTTAAGGCACAAGGCATATGTTTCTACCCCCTACCATGTCTATGCTTCCATGACCCAATCCTAGTACTAAATACCTTCTAATGGATCCCATATCCCCTCTTAGAGGCCATAGATCCCACCAAAGGCTTGAACACCCATACTTGGTATTGAAAATATCTTAGTGGCACCAATATACCCACTTCAAGTCCATGTATACCTTGGAAAGGTCCTTTGTGGTGGTTCAATGTGTTGTTCATGGATTTATATGCTTTGATGCTTCCTTTAGAACCTAAGGCCTAAGTTTTCTCCCTTGACCATGTTTAAAACCCTACTACCATGCACATCTAGTGCTCAAATTTTTTGAATGTTTTCCATATCCCCATTTGACGACCATAAATACCCTCAAGAAGTAATATATGGCGGTTCAATGCATCATTATAGTGTTGAACATTGGTGTTTTCATTGATGTCAAACAAGAAACATGATGATGTCAAGAAAGAAGCATAAAGGCTTGAATATTTTTAAACATTGGTTTTGTCATTGATGATGTCAACCAAGAAGCCTGTGAAGCTAGTTTGAACAAGTATATAGAAAATGCGTAGTGCGTAAGATCCATCAAAGTGATGGAACTCTCCATACCTAAAGCCAGTTTAAATAAGTACATAGAAAATATGTGTGCAAGTCTAAGAAGTGCATAATAATCACAAAGACATGGAACCCTTGAGTGCAAACCTCACCAAGTCATGGGACTCTAGTGTGCAAAATCTACGATACTGGATTATCAAAATATGCACGTTGATGAAAGAACTAATGAGGTATTTATCTTGACCAAGAAGAAAGGAAGAAGGGGTGTCACTGACTCAAAGGAACCCCAACTTCTGGACACATATTTTGAGCAAGAATAGTATAAATAAGTGAGAGATTGATATGTTGAAGTAAGCTTGAATATGAATAAGACATAGTAATATGAATTTGCAAGCTTTGAACTATTGGGGTATCAATGGCTTGTTAATCCAGAAGAAAGATATAACAGCGAGCCAAGGACATAGAGAAGAAAAGCAAGAATGGAGACTTGAAAAGTGTGTAGATAAAATTTCTGGCGTATAGAAGATGAGAGTACTATGTGCAAAAATCTAAGTGTGCAAAAAGAATCAAACAGGCTATAATACAAGGAGTACGGATACAATAGCATAATCATACAAGGAGTATTTGCGTAGATATAGATAAGAAGCATTTTTAAAAGTATCCCATTGGTTCAAGAGGAATATTTGCAAAGAAGCATATTATATTTGACTGCAAATAAAATAAACAAAACATATATCACATGTTGAAAATTGAGGAAGCAAGTCAGAAATCACAGATCACCAAAACATATCTTAGGACAGTGTGACAGAGGTACATTCACATATATTTCAAGGAGGAAGGAAGGGGCAAGGATTGAGAGTTGGAGCTTCCTTTCAGTTAGTGATGAAGAACTTGGGTGGCAAGATGGGGTAAGGAATAAATATCGACATATTTCCCAGGTTTATGTTTGAACACAACAAGTAGGTTGTTGCGCATAGGATTGGTGTCCTCACAGGTTGAATCCTGTATATAACAAGTTGGTGCTTGGGCAGAGGATTGGTGTCCTAATAGGATGTTTCATGTTACATCCAGTTGGTTCTTGTATATGGTATTGGTGTCCCAACTAGATTGATGTATGAGTGAGTTGGTGCTCACATCTTAGACAATGGTGTCTCCCATATATATGTAGTCAACAATCTTAGATATAGCAAAATTGTATTTTATTGTTATGATTGAAATTGAATTGGTGCATAATGAAAAGGTGAAAAAATATCTCATATGTGCATGATATTGATTCACCCCCCCTATCAGTATCATTAAGAATTTCAACATCTAGGACCTTGAGACCTATAGTGGTATTTATAAGAGCCTAATTCCTAAGCTTCCTTCACAAACCATGGTTAACACCCTCAAATTCATACCTAGTGCTCAAAAACTAATAATGGTACCCATGTCCACCCTCAAAGGTTAGGGATACACTCAAGAGATTATGTGTGGTGGTTCGAGATGCATTCTTAGACCTATATGCCTAGAAGCTTCTTTTAGGGCCTAAGGCCTAGGTTTCTACCCCCTACCATGTTTATGATGAAATGGCACAATCCTAGTACTAAAATATTTCTAATGGAGCCCATATCCTTTCCCAAAGGCCATATATCTCACCAAAGGGTTGAACACCCATACTTGGTATTGAAAACCTCATAGTGGTACCAATATACCCACTTCAAGTCCATGGATACCATGGAAAGGTCCTCTGTGTTGGTTAATGCATCATTCATAGATTTAGATGCTTTGATGCTTCCTTTAGGACCTAAGTACCAAGTTTTCTCCATTGAACATGTTTAAAAACCTAATACCATGCATACCTAGTGATCAAAACTTTTGAATGCTTCCCATATCCCCATTTGAATGCAATAAATTCCCTTAATAATTCGTAGATGGTGGTTCAAGGCATCGTTCTTGGACCTTTAACCTTATAATAGTATTTATAAGAGAGTAATGCTTGAGATTCCTTCACTAACCATGCTCAACAGTCTCACACCCATACCTAGTGCTAAAAAAATATCCACCCTCAACAAGCAATAATACACTCAAGATATGTTGTGTGGTGGTTCGAGGTGACATTCTTAGAATTAGATTCCTAGAATATTATCTTAGGGCCTAATACCTAGGTTTCTACCCCCTACAATGTTTATTCTTCCATGACCCAATCTTAGTACTAAAATCCTTCTAATGGGTCCCATTCCCCTTTAAGAGGCCATAGATCCCACCAAAGTCTTGAGCACCCTTAGTTGGAATTGAAAACCTCTTAGTGGAACCAATATATCCACTTTAAGTCCATGGATACCTTGGAAAGGTCCTCTGTGGTGGTTCAATGTGTTGTTGATGGATTTAAGACATAAGGCCCAAGTTTTCTTCCTTAAACATGCTTCCTTTAGGACCTAAATCCCAAGTTTTCTCCCTTGAACATGTTTAACACCCCAATGCCATGCATACCTAGTGCTCAAAATTTTGAATGTTTCCCATATCACCATTTGAAGGCCATAAATCCTCTCAAGAATTAATTTATGGTAGTTTAAGGCATCATTCTAGGACCTTAATTGGGGTCTTTATAAGATCCTAATACACAAGCTTCATTTACGAACCATGGTTAACAACCTCACACCCATACATAGTGCTTGCAATCTAATAATGGTACCCATATCCACACTTAAAGGGAAAGGATACAGTCAAGAGTAGATGATGTGTGGTGGTTCCTAGTGACATTCTAGATCTAGATGCCTAGAAGATTCTTTAGGACCTAAGGCTTATGTTTCTACCCCCTTCCATGTCTATGCTTCCATGACCCAATCCTAGTACCAAAAACCTTCCAATGGAGCCCATATCCCTTCTTAAAGGCCATAGATCCCATAGAAAGGTCTCATTTGGTGCTTTAAGGCCTTGTCCATGTCCCTTGATCCCTAGAATCCACCATTTGGGAATAAGGCCCAATTTTCATCTAGTAGCCATGGTCAAGGCACGACAACCTATACCAAGTGCTCAAAACCTCCCTATGGTTCCCATATCTCAACTTCGAGGTAGATAATACACTTAAGAAACCATTGGTGGTGATATAAAGCATTATTCTTTGAGTTGGATGCCTAAAATCTTATTTCAAGTCACAAGGGTTCGTTTTCCTCCCTTAGCAATCTCTAGTATGGCACCACGTCCCATCCTTGGTGTTAAAAAACTTCTAATGGTGCATGTATTTCCATTGAAAGACAAGGATCCCATGAATAAGTCATATGTGGTGGTTTTGAGGCCTTGTTGATGTATTTTTAGCCATATGAGGTACCTTTAGTGCTAGATGTTTGAGTTTTATTGCTTAACCTTTCTCCAAACCTTGAGATCGTTACCTAATTCACAAAAAATACTAATGGTGCTAATATGTTAACTCAAAGGTGAAGGATTATCTTATGAAGGTCATGTGTGTTGGTTCATGACATTGTTTTTTGATTTGGATGCACAAAGTTATCCTTTAGCAACTAATGCCTGGGTTTCCTCCCATCACCTTCTTGATAGCCTCGTAACTCATACCTTCTACTCGAAAACTCATAATGGTGTCCATATCCCCTTAGGAGGTCATATTTTTTTTGGTTTGAGGCATCAATCTTGTGCCTATATTTCTATCATCTTCATTAGGGAATAAGGCTTGAATTTCCTCCCTCAACCATGTCTAGGACCCTAAGACCTATACCTAGTGATCATACATTCCTAATATCATTAGTATCACTACTCATAACAAAGGATATGCTTTAGAGGTCCCATGTAGTGGACTAAGGCATTGTTCTTGAACTTGGATGTTTACATTCTTATTTTAGGGAAAAAATCCTAGGTTTCACCCCTCAACAATATATAGGGCCCAAACAGTCATACCTAGAATCCAAGACCTTAGATTGGCCACACCCATATTCATACTGGGAATCACAGCTAGCCTTTAGAGATCCTATGTCATGGGTTTAGGTGTTATTCATGGAAATGGATGTCTAAATCTCCTAACCTCTCTGGGGAAGGAGAGAAGGGGTGAGGGAGGGAAGAGGGATTGGGTGGAGAGGAAGAGATTGGGGGGGATTGGGTAGATAGGAAGAGAGAGGGGGGATTGGGCAGTGTTATATAGAGGGAGGGGTTTTTTAGGGAGATGAAGAGAAATAAAATAGAGGGTATAAAATAACATGAGTGTGTAGGTGCATGCACATACTATTTATTCATATGAACCTTTAAATTCAATGTTTTTTAGCACCCTTTCAGGTTTGGTGCTAGGTTTGGATTCACAAACCTTAAGGATCATACTAAGTTATAGAAAAACACACCCAATTCTGTAACTTCATGTTTTTCACCCTTCGTTCTGCATATGCTCCACTTGTGCACTACTGATGAAACTGCACACACCTATCCAACTTTGTGTGTAGATTCTAACTATAATTTTTTTGAATAAATATGTTACTGTTTACTATTTTTAATCCATTTTTAATTATCCTCATGTCAAATTTGTATAAAACATAGGCCATTTATTTCGACTATAACTTTTGAATGGCACACCTATTTCAGAAAGGAAAAAGAACCCGCACAAGAATACAAGAATACCTACAATTTAAAAAAAAACTAATTCATTATGTTAAGATCATGTGTGTTGGTTCACGACATTGTTTTTTTATTTGTATGCACAAAGTTATCCTTTAAAAACTAATGCCTGGGTTTCCTCCCATCACCTTCTTGATAGCCTCGTAACTCATACCTTCTACTCGAAAACTCATAATGGTGTCCATATCCCCTTAGGAGGTCATATTTTTTTTGGTTTGAGGCATCTATCTTGTGCCTATATTTCTATCATCTTCATTAGGGAATAAGGCTTGAATTTTCTCCCTCAACCATGTCTAGGACCCTAAGACCTATACCTAGTGATCATACATTCCTAATATCATTAGTATCACTACTCATAACCTAGGATATGCTTTAGAGGTCCCATGTAGTGGACTAAGGCATTGTTCTTGAACTTGGATGCTTACATTCTTATTTTAGGGAAAAAATCCTAGGTTTCACCCCTCAACAATATATAGGGCCCAAACAGTCATACCTAGAATCCAAGACCTTAGATTGGCCACACCCATATTCATATTGGGAATCACAGCTAGCCTTCATAGATCTTATGTCATGGGTTTAGGTGTTATTCATGGAAATGGATGTCTAAATCTCCTAACCCCGCTGGGTAAGGAGAGAGGGGATGAGGGAGGGAAGAGGGATTGGGTGGAGAGGACGAGAGTGGGGGGGATTGGGTAGATAGGAAGAGAGAGGGGGGATTGGGCAGGGTTATATAGAGGGAGGGGTTTTTTAGTGAGATGAAGAGAAATAAAATAGAGGGTATAAAATAGCACGAGTGTGTAGGTGCATGCACATAGTATTTATACATATGAAACTTTAAATTCAATGGGTTTTAGCACCCTTGCAGTTTTGGTGCTAGGTTTGGATTCACAAACCTTAAGGCTCATACTAAGTTATAGAAAAACACACCCAATTATGTAACTTCATGTTTTTCACCCTTCATTCTGCATATGCTCCACTTGTGCACTACTGATGAAACTACACACACCTATCCAGCTTTGTGTGTAGATTCAAACTATAATTTTTTTGAATAAATATGTTACTGTTTACTATTTTTAATCCATTTTTAATTCCCCTCATGTCAAATTTGTATAAAACATAGGTCATTTATTTCGACTATAACTTTTGAATGGCACACCTATTTCAGAAAGGAAAAAGAACCTGCACAAGAATACAAGAATACCTACAATTTAAAAAAAAAAAAAATCATTATGTTAAGATCATGATAGGGTGGACCAATTTTAGACCATATAATTTTAGGGCTTCACTGGCTTCCTTAATTTTAAAAAAATGTAAAATTAACTTTCAAAATTTTGGTAAAATAGCCTTGCACAAGATCTGCCTGATACCTACGACTCTAGATATTTTTTTTACAAAATTTAACAATTTACATTCCAAACTGGTGGACCATCACAAACATATGAATTATGTTTTAGAGAAAAAATGGCATACCAATATCAGAAGAACAACATTTTAGGGTAATTATATCTATTTTCCATAAATAAAAGTTACATATTTCGGAATGTTTAATCCAAGTGTTTAAGTTTCATCTTTCTACACCTAATTATAAAAAAAAATTGTAGGTACCTCTAATAATTCATTTTAATCATTAGATTTCTATTTTTCCAGCATGCCATTGCAACTAACACGTCATAAGTGGGTATCATTACCTTGCACCAACCCTTATGTTGAAGTTCCTTCACCATGAGATATATCGTATTCTTCATGCACGATGATTTGAGATGATATCTGCAATTGTAGTAACCAGATTTTGACTTACCTTTCTTTCCATTTCCACTATTGGAGTTGGAGGAATCATCAAAGGGTTTGGAATTGCATTCCTTCTTTTGTTCAAAATAAACCTTTCCCTTTCCTTTTTTCTTGGACTTTGGATTGAATATGTTGCGGATCTCATGCACAACAAGTGCATGTGTATTGGAACCCATGATTGTCTCCATTTTGATGAGAATATCTTGCTCATGTGTTAGGGATTCAATAAATTGATCCAATGCCATCATTTTCCACGTTGCTCCTGAAGTGAATCTCATTGTATGGAATGTTGAAATGAACATAGAATACTCTAGGCCAAGTTTTTCCAAAATATAAAGGATAGAAATTGATTGTGTTGAGTTGATTTGTCAACAATGCATCCCTTTCGATGAAAAATAAGGGAATTGAAATCTGTAAAGAACTCTTGGATGTTTTCAAACCTTCTCAGATCCAAGGAATTCAACTCTTCCGTGAGCATGTGGCCTCTCATTTAATCATGCTTTCAAAGAGAGATTCCAACTTTGTCCAAATCTCATTTGGAGTGGTAATAACTTCAATGCAAAATAGAAGATCTAGGGATATTGACATGCAAATAATACTGTAGGGCTCATCCATGCGGTTAACATACTTGTTTTTATCAATAACTAATGTTGGCTCAAATTTTGTAGCCATTGTTATTCAATACAAACCTTTGCATTTGAGCTATTGCAAAATTCTTAGCTTCCACTCGAAATAATTATGTGTTGTAAGAAAATTACCAATGAAAAATCCATTATTTCTATCTACATCTTCCTAGTGAAACTAATAAAGTGCCTATGCACTTTATCCTAGCAACAAATCTCTAATATCAATGTAAACCTAGCTCATAAAAAGATTATGTAAAACTTGCAAAAGATAAAAGAGAAACTAGACAAGCTCGAGAAAAGATATGAATGGTCTTATTTCAAAATGAGTAAAATTAATCTTTACATACTCTGAATGGATAAATAAATTCACCATAAGAGTGGTCAAGAAAAATCTTAGACACTCACCCACCATAAAAGCCTTAGTAAAATCCATACTTTATGTCCATAAATGCCATGCTTTTTGGACGTTGCTAATATGTAATATCTCCAAGAGTTGAAAGGCGCCCAAATCGAAGGGTTGATCCAGTATCAAGGCTATAGGTATCACATCCAGGGAATATTTGACAATAGAAGGGGCGTTCGCATACATGATTTGCCTCTTGGTAGACTAATTGATTCCACCGATGCCATTTGCGATAGGCCTAACGTGAATATCATGTCTGATGTCACCACCCTTCCCAGCTCCATAGTTCTGGCATGTGGCTTATGTAGAAAAAATAGTAGGGAAGCACGAAGTTCAGGTTTTTGAGGTGATGAATTTGGCCTCTACATGAAGTAAAGAAACACCATGAACTAAATCCGCTCAAGTGCCACCATCACTATAAGTGAAAGGCCAAGAAAGGTCAGGTCCGAATGGATTAAAACAGTTGGGCGGCCATGCACTAAAATGCTTAAAGTCTTATCCATCGCCAATAAGATAACTGAACATCATATGAGAAGATCCTCGCCCAAGTGCCACACATGCTATTGTTACGATGACAGGTATTCAACTATACAGCTTTCTCCTGGTTGATTCAGCTTGCACTATATAACTCCACCTTCCAAAGCTGCTGAAACATGGAAATGGGTAGAGGGTGAGAGATAGACTAGAAAGGTTGAATTACGAGAAGTTTTGAGTTCTTTTGCAGACAACAATGGTTTTGTGGTTTGAGAAGCTAGATCGATAGGGGGTACTGATGGTTGGCGAACAAAAAATTATGTTTCTTCGTCGCCTTGGTTATCTACACCAAGAAATCGCCAACCATCGGGGCACAGATGTTAAGCACTTTGGGAGATTCACCTGTTTCCACATAGCCCTACCTTCGGCTGCATTGTGCATGGGTTTTACATCCTAGGGACGTCCCTCTGACACCTCTAGTTGCATTCATGGCCTCCAGCATCCCAACACACAACAGTGGTTGAGCTATTGGAGCAAATGCTCAGGCTGGGATGGTATAGGTCTGAAGCCTTCATCACCTCCCCTATAATCTCCACTTGACATCTTTACCAGAGGCAAGGAGGAGGTCAAACACATGCCCAGCTGCGTGGCCTACAAAAGAACCCTCCTCATCGGGGGTAGAGAGCAGTACAATAATGATAAGCCACTCTGGAGGCTTGTCATCATCAAATGCATGGCCACCCTTTTTCCAGTCCCCTCCTATAATAGTGTTACCAGATGAAAGGGGAGCTGGGAAAATCACTGAGCGCCGGAGCATAGGTTTTCTTGTCAGCCTTTAAGCACCACAATTTGAAGAAGGTAGGACGGTTAAAGGAAGCAAAAAGACATGTTAGGTGTAGTTTGAGTCAGCAACATACTTCCAACAAGCGATATAACGATCATTTTCAAACCAAGTTACCTAAATGAAGAAAACTATGCGTTGTCAGTCCAATTACCATGCACGGAAATTCCATAATGTCTGTTAATATTTGTAAATCATGGAAATAGTACCACACTCTAAACTGTTAGTGTCTGATTGTGACTGAAAACGGTTTTTAGGTTTTTTTTTGAGGATTAGTCTCAGGTCTAAGATAGTATAAATATACTCTCGGCAGAGGGAGAAAGGGGTTGGTTGGGAAAATTTCAAGGGTCGAGGCTCTCCATTATAATTTGTTTATGTATTTTTGTAATATGAATAAAATTGTAGAGGAAAGATAATTCTTCATGGCAGAGGTTCCTACTTCGTCTTTTCTTTCAATATGTAACTTCCTTACATGAATGTTTATCTTGTTTTTATTCTAGTTTGTTATTTTCTTTCATGTATGAAATAAGTGTTTAACAGTTTGGAATTCATATATACTATGCTCTGTATATTGTTTCAGATATTCACTAAGGATTTATTCTAAAGTCAAGCATAATTCATCCTGTAAATGCTTTGCATGATGGGTTTTTTCCTCTCATCCACTAATCACCTGCTAAATATCTCTTGATTGAAAGATGGGTGGCTATCTTGCCTCTGTTTGTAAAGTTCTGCATTTCTTTACCTCCTACAACACATTCCATACCAATATTGTCAAATCCATTGTCCAATGGTCCTCCTCTCTGATCATCCCACCTACACCTTATAACAACATACCTTCCCTGTTCATGAATCTGACCTCCTGACCGTTCTCGATTGAATATCTTGCGTGAGAAAATTTGGTAAGTAAACGAGAGATCCCTCTCTTACTATGCTGGGCTAGAAGCATATTCTAAAGCAATTCTGCTGTTACCCAGGGGAGATCCCTTCCACCAACCTTTGGTTCAATCCCGGTGCTAACAAACTAGTGCCACTATTGGCTGTTGATGGTGAACAACAATCAAACATCAAGAAGGTTGTGCACTTTTCACCTAGTGAATCCACTCTTAAAGGATTCAGACTTCAGCGACTCCGTTGGTGGTATGACCCAGAAATCAAATTATCAAAGAAATCTGGTAGACTTTGCTCGGAAAATGAGCTCGTGTAAGGCCTGAAAATGCATGGTGAAAGGGTAAGACACTCAAGTTTCCATTTCTTCCAATATGCCTTGTCTTTCCTTGTAAGTTTTTTCTTATCCTTTCCTAAATTTATCAAAATATCCCTCCATGGTTCATTTCGCTTGGGACAGAGCTATGAATATATTCCTATATATCCTTCTTTACGAACTGAAAGCATTGCATCGTCTTGTACATTTTATTTTAACCAAGATATTTCACCTAAAGATCATGACATTAAGGGTCACCCATGTGAACCTCATGAAACCTCAGTTAGTAACATATCTATATTGCCTAACCTGCTCTCTCCCAGTATTCCAAGCTGATAAAAGCCACTACAATTGCCTCCTATCCTCCATGATTTTCCTGTGAAGCATTACAAGTACCTCCCCAAATTTGATGGATAATCCAAAGACTTCACCACTGGGAAACATTTACAATCTTTCAAACATTTCTTTGACCTTTTTGAGATAGAGCATGATGATGTTTGCATGAGGGATTTTTCCTAGTCCTTGTAAGGAGATGCTAAAGAATGGTTCAAACACTTGCAGCCTAAGTCCATCAATACCTGGGAAGAGTTTTCTTGCACCTTTTTGAAATTTTGGGGTAGGAGGAGGCTACTGGATCCTATACTTTCAGAATTTTATTCCTTGAAGAGGCATGAGGGTGAGGTCATGTCTAGTTTTAACAAAAGATTTGCAAGCTTTAATTATAAGATGGCCAAGGAAGTCCAACCTCTTGAAAATGCTGCCAAAATCTATTATGCAGCTACGTTTCCTCCTGAACTGCCATTACTTCTTTTGGAAATAAAATCAACCACTCTACAACACATGTTTACTGATTGTTTGGAGGTTGAAGAAAACCTTAAGATGTCTCAAAAATTGTCAGGTCAAGACAGTGGTGGTGAAGTAAAAGATACATTAAAATTGGTTGGGCCACATAAATAAAAGGGGGTAGTCCTTATTTGGCTAAATCTTTCCCTTACCAGGAAGGAAAATGATCAACCTGATATAGAAGCAGATGGTTCTACCGTTTTATTTTCTGAAGGTTGCAATCTGCTTAGTACTGAATCCATTAATACTGATTTTAAAAGGGATTTCGGTATACTTGTGTACGATGAGTATGAGGAGGATTACCTATAGGTTATACCCAAAGAGCTAGCTATAGGAACCAAGGTCTACTAATGGAGAAAATCAAGCTGCAATCCAAAGCCAGAAGGCTGAGAGAGTAAAGGATGGTAAGTGTGTTGAAGGTGACAGTCTACCCTTATGTTATTCCTCATTTGAATTAATAAGGCACAGAAGTTAGAGGATATGGTGCATTCCATATAATTATTTGGAACAGAAGATGATAAAGAGGAAAATTCATGCAATCCCTCTCCTCTTATTGATACATCAAGAGTTTGTGATGAGGCATTGGGCCACAAAGAAGGAGGTAACAGTTCTCAAATAAATTCCTTTTTTGACTTTTCACCTTCAGGAATATCATCCCATAGAGAAGGATTGTGCTTGCTCAATTTTGTTGAAGAAAAATATGATCTCCATGATGAGGCATATAAGGAAGGTGAGGTTCTATCTCTAGAAGCCTTGAATGAAAGGGTGGATGTTTCATTTGAAAACAGTCCCGGGAATCCCTTCCAAAGATCTTTCAAACATCAGCCTGTAAGCTCACCAGAGGAAGGGCGTTTCACACAGCTTTCCCATGCTGAATAGAGGACGGAATACACTGGAGGTTGTCGTGCTTTCTATGCCCCATAGAAGAGTACATGGAGAGGCTAGGTAATGGTAATTACTAGTTATATCTCTACTGTAAGGATCTCTATTTAATTGGGTTCGAGGAATTTGAGACGTACTTGTAAATTTGGCAAAGTTAACTGAGCATTGTAAAATATTATGGTTCTTTTAGTCAATATTAGTGGCTTAGTCTTAAATTGTATACGATTTCAAAAAAATAATAATGATTTTTTTGGTATGATTTTGAAAAAGTATGTTTGAAATTTTTGAAAATTTTGGTTACAATTGTTAAATTCTCAAGTTTTGGTTGCTAACTGTGTTAAATTTTGGTTACAATTGTTAAATTTTGATTGCTTCATCTGCTTTGCTGGTGTTAAATTTATTTTTACCATTAAAATAGAAATTAAAACATAGTTAACTTCAGATTTTGCAAAATAAAAAACACCAGATTCAAAAAAAACCATGACCAAATCTTAAAATATTTAGATGTAAAGAATGTAAATACTATTCTTATGAAAATTAAGTAACATGTGTTAAAATAAGAGTGACTTTTTTTTCGTATGTCAATGTTAAAATAGAAGTAACTTTTTTTATTTGTATGAGATTACTTCCCTAGATGTTTTTATTTGAGATTTGGGGAAAAGACTAGGATAAGACAAGTGTACTGTCTAGATTGATTTTGTGGGAGCTATTCAAAATTTGAAATAAACAATTATAAAAATTAAATAAATAAATAACTAAATGGATAACTAACAGTTCATGGAAAATAACTAGAAGAATGTGACATTAAAAAAAAAGAATATAAAAAATAAATGATAGTTGATAAATGGATAACAGGAAGAATGTAGGTGATAACATGTACCTAGGAATGGATAACTCATATTTGAACCCTTTTAACTAGAAGAATATGAGGGATAAAAAATATTTTCAAATTGTCTTCCATTCCATAATTATCTCTCAACCATTTGATCCCTACAGAAGTGATGAACCACAAACTATGTGGGTGTACTAGTAATATGGTAAAAAATTATGTGGCTATATTATTAGAATCCTCCCCTATATTCCAGTAGTATTCAGTTTCAGTTTTCCCTTCAGGGAAAATGATGACCCCTCCCCCTCCCGCCATCCCTGGATTCCATTTGAAGCTCTGTAAAAAAAACAATTTAAAGATCTTCCTTACTTTTAGCCAATTCTCAAATTGAGATTTATCAAATCTTATTTCCCAATTTTCCAAATGTTTTTTGGCCAAATCTGTATTAGCAGAAAAATTGAAGTTTTGCAACCAATTGCTTTCGTTATCAGTCAGTTTGGATTTGTTTTTGGGGATCACCATGAAACTTACTATTTCTCCCATTAAATCTTGCGCCTTGGTTGCTATTTTCCAAGAAGGTTGAGCTTTATCCTGAAAAATTATGAGGTTACGTTCAATCCAAATGCACTAGCAAATGATTTCTGGTAACTTCATCCAACATTCTTTAAATCCTTTTTTTTCTGATCCAAATCTCCATTGTACGCCTTCTTCCAATTGATGAAGCACTGTTAAATGTTGTACAAAAATTGAATCCTGTCCACCCAAGGTCTCGTCATTTGATTTCACACAATACTAGCATAGATGCATTCAAAAAATAGGTGTTGAATGGTCTTGCTGGCTTCAGAGCACAATGGGCACCGAAAGGGACCCACGAATCCTATCCTCTCTAGATTTTTTCTGGTGAGAGTCCTCCCATGCACCAGCATCCATGAAAATAAATCAATCTTGGGAAATTTTTTGTTATCCCACAAACTTTTCCAAATTGTCGAATTGCATGGCATTGTTGGAATCGCAACAAATTTCTTAAAACCTTCAGTCATCATGTATGTTTCAGAGCAACATCCCCATTCATGGCAATCTCTCCTTCCCTTAGCCACTGGTGTAATGCCTGACAAATGTTCTAACAATTGTTTCTTTTCATCTTCAAGATCTGCAGGGAACTCTGACAGGAGCCATCCAACCCAACAATTTGGTGGATCGGATTCCCAAATAGAGATATCCCACAACGTGTTGATTTCCTACATGTCCATCTAGTTTTTAATTCTTGGGAGATACGGAGGTGTCTTCCCAATGATTGTATCTTTCCAAAAATTTATAAGCTTACCATTTCCTGGTATCCAATGGAGCTCCTCATTGAACCTGGGTAGCACCTTCCTACATAGGGAAAAGATGGGAGAGTTTTCCTTGTTCTCTAGCTCAATGTCAAGACACCGGAGTCTCAAACCAGAGAAGTATTTGTGCTTAATCACTTGACTGCTCCAGGAGGGCTTTGTATCTACCATATTGAAAAGTAGTTTAGCTCCCATTTCTAGATTTTGGATCTTCAAATATCTAATCTGAAATCCTCCTTCCAATGTCCTAGGCATTTTAATTTTCTTCTAGCTTGTAAGAGAAAAACATTTCCCTTCATCATTTTCCCCTCCTTGCCAGAGGAAGGATCTCAGTAGATTTCAATTGTTGCAAGCATTTTTGGAAGAGCTAGAAGTAGAGAGCATTGATAGAGAGGATAACTATTCAGAACTACTTTTATCAAGACCAGTTTCCCTGCAAGAATTACCCAAGATGCTCCCCATCCAAGAATTTTATTTTTGATTTTCTCAATAACTGGATTCAAGTCTAAGATGTTGGGTTTAGTTTTGAGTATTGGGTCCCATATATACTTAAAAGAGTCCCAGCTAGTCACTCCTTCAATTTATAGGATACGAGAGATTTTCGACATATCCCTTGGATTAATATTCCAACTATAGATCAACCTCTTCCTAAGGTTAAGCTTACTTCCCGAAGCTTGGCAATAGAGATCCATTTCATTCTTCAATCTTCTTTCAATGATTTGGTTGGCACTCCCTAGCATGATTGTATCATCAGCAAACTGTGCATGATTGATATCTTTCGTTCCCCAAGCCATCCCAATGCCAGAGAGCTCTTGATCCCTCCTAGCTTGTTCAAGCTAAATACTAAGTACCGAAGCTTGGATTACATAGAGCAGAGGTGAAAGCGAACATCCTTGCCTCAGTCCTCGCGAAGCTTGAAAAAAGGTTGTCTCCTTTCCATTAATAAGTGGGCCAATCCAAGGTTTACTAATGCAGACTTTGACCCATCTGATGAAGCTTGGATCAAATCCAAATCTTAGCATGACTTGATAGAGAAAGGAATGACAGACTCTATCAAAGGAATTGGCTAAGTCTATTTTCACCACCATTCCTTTTTCACCATTCTTTAGGCTTGAATGGATTGCATCTTGTACCAAAATGATATTGTCCCATATTTTCCTGCCTTTAATGAAGCTTCCTTGGTTCTCAGGTATGATATATGGCAGAATGTTTTTTAATCTTCTAGCCATAATTTTAATGATTATCTTATATCCAATGTTGCATAAATAAATGGGCCGAAACTTGTCAAAAGAAGTGGCGTCCTTCTCTTTGGGAATGAGTGCTAGAAATGACAAATTTGTGCTACCACCAATTTTATCGCATCTATGAGATTTTATAACCATTTTAAATAAGTATTTTTGAACAATTCCCCAACACACCTGAATGAAATTTACATTGAACCCATCCGGGATTGGTGCCTTATCATCCTCTATGTCATCCACAACATTTTTTATCTCCTCCATCGTGACCCTTTGGATCAATCTTTCATTGTCTTTTCTTTTGACTATTCTAGGGACTAACTCCATAAGGTCATTTTCAGAATTGTTGATAGACTCAACCATGTAGATTTTGCTGAAGTGTCTGGAGCCTTCCGCTTTGATGTCCCCAAAGTTTTGGATAACATGATTTTGGCCATGAATCTCACACACGGTTTTGAAATTCTTCCTTGCCTTAGCTTGTTTGTGAAAGAAACCAATATTTCGATCCCCATCTTTGAGACAACGGCACCTAGATTTCCTATTTAATATCCTCCTCAACAATCTGCTTGGTTTCCGTTTTGATTTGGTGATACTCAAGCGTTAACGTTGCTTTGACTTTATTTTGGTTTGGAGTTTCAACTGATTTTTCCCAAGCCTTGAGAACCTTCTTTACTCTTCTTATTTTTTCTTCCCAAAAAAAAATTGATGAGCCTGTGACTAGGGATGACCATGCATCTGCAAAAATCCTCGAGAAATCCTTGTGGGAGACCCACGACAGGCTAAATCTAAAGGTAATTGGGCCAATATTCTTGTCATTACTCATCTCGAGCATAATTGGTTTGTGATTTGATCCCCCAAATGGCAATATTTTGTACGAAGAATTCAGTCCTAAGAGGAGGAAGGTGTCTTCGACAAAAAATATATCCAGCCTAGTGGCTATATGCCTTGGCCCCAACCTCTTATTATTCCAAGTGTATTTTCCTTTAGATGGAATGACATCTGATAGATCCTAGTCCATAATGATCTCATCAACCTGCTCCCTTATGGGATCTCTGACCAAAGACCCCCCTCTTTTTTTAGCTTGACTTAGAATGATATTAAGATCTAGAATGGCATTTCCCTGTAGATTGCTCCTTTCATCTTAGAGGAGATTCCAACAAACTTTTTTTCAGCATAAGATGCAGGAGCGTAAATATTAAAGACTCTTACCTAGATTTTAGTTTCTTTTTGTAGCAGCGTAGTGAGAATCCAGTGAGAGCTATGCTTGATATTGGCTTCTTCGAATTTTCGATTGTCCCATAGCGATCCGACACTTCCAGAGGCTCCCCTTGAACTAATTGTAGTTCCTCCTCCTTTCTTCAAGAATTTTGCACTAACCTAGAGAAATGCATCTTTCTTAATGTTGGTCTTCTGGATACATAAGATGCCTAGCTAGACTAAAGAAATTAAGTCTTTCATGGCTTCTTCCTTGAATTTACTGCCTAGAACTCTATAGTTCTAGGAGAGGATCCTCATTACTTACTTTTGATAGACGATGACATCCCTTTTTGGAATTTCCCTTGTTGACGAGTGTTTTTGTTATTTTGCAACAACTTTTCCAGAGTTAACTCGGAGTCTTACAGTTTGTCCCTATAAGTGGCTTTACCCCTCACTGCTTTTGTCGATTTCCTTCCTCTTTCCTTCTTCTTACTTGGCATAGCCTACTCGATTTCCCCCTCCTCCTCTTCCACTTCCCCTTGCTTGGCATAGCCATCTCGATTTCCCCTTATTGCTTCTCTACTTTTGAATTTTCTCTTGGTCCTCTTCACCATTTACCATCCTTCCTTTTTGTCTTGTTGGATCTCATGTTTTTACAGGAAAGTGTGAAGGAAGTACCCGTATTCATGGCATCCTCTGCATTTGAATGACAGCGGCTCGTAGTCTAGTTTTTGGAAATGGTAGCAATTCCTGATTGTTAGTTTTATTGCTTCCTATAATCTAGCTTCAAGGTCCACCTCCACACACATGCGAGCATATGCATATTGATATTTTGGGATTTCCATGTCGACGTACTTCCCCACGGCATTCCTAGTTGCTTGGAGTTATTTTGGGTTCCAACACTACATAGGTAGGTTTGGAATCCTAACCCATACTGGGATTGCTTTGGAGGTATCTGCCTTAGGGTCAAAATTTGGCATCCCACTCTTCAGGTAAAGGTCTTGCGATCCATGAAGTAGGGTCCATTTCAGAAGATTAGGTCCTTGTCCTCTTTGGATTCAAAATCGAATAAGAAATAGCCTTCGCCTACTGAATAGGAAGCAACATTTTTCGAGATCAGAGGTCTCCTGTCACATCCCCATCCCTCAGACCAGTGAAGAGGACGCGACGAACACCATATACAGCTGGGAAAACAACCCCATGATCATAAACAGGGGTAAATGCTGAAATTAAAAGCTTAACATGATGCATAACAGAATGCACAATCCATCATTTTACATGCACAGTTACTCAATGAATAATTCTTGAATCATACAACGGAAGCAAACATATACATTCCAGCATTTACATGTTCATCATGATTCATGACACATTAGATTAATTGCAGACATGAAATAACAACAGCACTTATCTTTGATGAAGAATTCACCCACAACCAGCTACGTCGTTGCAACGTTCCACCCAACCATAGGCTAGCATGCTCATCAATCTCTCAGCAACGCTGCCACCCCCGAGCTGGGCACGATTCCTCCGGAAAAAGGGTCAATTGTAGGATTACACATAGCCAAGGGGACACTAAACAGCCAAACCAACACCGCTGGGTTTATCAGGCCATCAACAGATCAGCCAAGCCAGCACCATATCAAGGAACAACCACTACATACCAGCAGCCAAACAACCCTTCACAGCCCTGTGAAGAAAGCAAAACAACCAATGATAGCCCCAAACAAAGGCGAGGCACAGCTCTAGCCTACAGGGGAACTCAGAGTTGTTCTTAGCCCTAACGTGGCTGAAACAACTCAGCTGCAACCCAATACCAGGGTATATCAGAAGCCACAACACATACTGAAGGCAATCCACAGTTCCAAAACAGGGAAACTTAGCCAACAGATCGGAAATCAATAGCCCATAGCACACACAATTCCTCCAGGTAACAACGGGGCACTTACACAGTCCCAAACAAGGAGAAGCCAACAGTCACGCCTTTACTATCAGCAACCATGTGAGAAAACACAACTCACAGCCAATAAAACAGGGAATACAACAGCCTCAAACCTAATCAGTGAGCCCGGCTCACAACATGAAAACGAATTAGCAGCACCCCACAGTCGTGGAATAATGACAGCAACCCAAATCGTGGGTGAAAATCAATAGCAAGCAAAAATCGTGGATTAAAAACCATGGTCATGACACATACCAAGAGAATTCGGGCCCCTGAGGCCATTTCACCTACTCATTGCATGCACAAACACAAGAAGACCCGTGACTGGTGCGTGAGGGGCACAGAGCAAGACTCCTAGCCTATGCGAGGAGGAACAATACGTCTCCCTTCGTGAGGTGAAAAGAACAATGGTCTAAGCACGCAGATCATCCGTCCAACGTGAAGGATGAACCGACCTTGAAGAGAACAAATGGCCCCTAGAGAGAACGCGTGATGGGCAGAATGAATAGGTGCATGAGAGGATGTACCGACCTCTGCTTGAGGAGATGAATAGACAGGGCGAGAATGGAGTCGTGGGTGGAGTGGGTGTGTGGGTAAGGGACTGACAGTCCTACCACCCCACTCCCAAAGGCAATAACTGCCTCAACCACCAGCCATAACTGCCCCCAACAACAAAACCAATTCATTGAAGAGGTTGGAGAGGTTGGGTAAGACAAGAAAGGTGACAAACAAACAAAGGTGGAAACACATGGGTTTTTTCCTCATAGACCAAGGTTTGACATCCCCCACCCCTTATCCTTTGGAACCATGCCCTTTTCATTCAATGTTGCACTTTCGTAGTTGGTTGTGGTTTTAGTTTTATTTGATGTGCGTATTTACATGATGCCAAATTATAATGTGCCAAATGGCACGATAAACCATCGGCAACTATCTCTATTGCCGAAACATACACAACCTAATCTATGGTGGGGATTTTGCCTTTAGCTCCTCACCATGATTAATTACATTATATACATCATGCAAACGGGGTCAAAACCGGGGATGTGACATTCCCCTCCCCCTTAGAATAACATCGTCTTCGGTGTTCCATTACATATATAAAATACATATACCATTGCACATCAAAATTTCAAAATTGCAGATCTATTCCATGTTTGATCATTTACTTTGAACGTTCAAGACCAAGCCCCCTCGGCTTCCATGGACTTCTCCTACTAGTTCTCAGCTTCCAACTAATCCCAAAGTCTAGGAACTTTGTGGATATTGCCTTCATCATGTTCCCTCATTGGGCAGTCCCGACGTAAATGATGTCCTCTGCATCTCCAGCATCTCACTGGCTGCTTCATCTTTACCTACTCAAATTCCTTTGAGGCTTCATGCCTGGACCGTTTCCTACCGGGTATCTTGGACAATTTTCCCATCGTTGGTCCACCTTCCTTTCCCTTGCCGATTGCTCCCAGAAGGCTTTTCACCTCCCTTTGCAAACCAATAGAGTCTTGCAAAATCTGGTGGTTCATTTCACTGTACCTTTCCTGTATCTTGAGCATCTCCCCAAGATTATCTTGGGTCTTGGAAATCATTTGAAGGAGACTTCCAGCCAATTCCAACAATTTTTTATCTACTGCCATAATCAACGTGCACCACTTGGTTTCACCTTTCTCACCTGTGCAATGCACCATTGAAATTCT
>LPNX010220984.1:92298-110887 GCA_001517045.1 Pseudotsuga menziesii | reverse complement strand
TCAGAACCCCATTCAGTAGCACTGCTGCCATTCCAGTGTATCAGTTTGTCAGCTCAGACATGATCAGCTCAGCAGTATGATCCAGATTTGTGTCCCTTCCGTACCCCCCTGATATGCCCAGTGCTTATCTACTACAGGTCCTTCATTTTTGGGCCTCACACAGTTATGTTTATGTATCTTGATATGAGCATGGGAATGCCCGCCTCGTCCATATATTGAGATCTCTTCCTCATTCAGTATTTGAGGCCATGTATATGTCAGGTCCCCATATTTTGGACCCCATTGTTATTCTTATGTTACATTCTGATACGAGCATGGGAATGCCCGCCTCGTCCATCTTCTCCGATGATCCCTCATCCATTATTGAGGTTATGTACTTTTCAGTCCTTGCAGGTGGTTCAAGATCGGTGTCCCAGACTTCAGTTGCTTCCTTCTCTTCTCCACATCCCAACACAAACCAACTATGACCCATGATGTCCATCGGCCATACGATGAGCTCCTGCCCTCGCACATCAGGGGGCAATCTGTTAACACCCAAAAATGGTTAACTAACTCATCTACCTCACTACATGGCTCATTTGTCCATTTGCCTACCATATTTCCCTGAAAATCCCACTAAAAAGCCTCCAAAAGGCCTAAAATGCCTCTAAAAGGCCATAAAACCATCTAAAAAGCCTCCAAAAGGCCTAAAATGCCTCCAAAAGGCCAAAAAACCCCTTTTTTCCTCCAAAAATATCCAAAATTCCTCTA
The DNA here is from genome assembly GCA_001517045.1 of Pseudotsuga menziesii. Classification (NCBI taxonomy): domain Eukaryota; kingdom Viridiplantae; phylum Streptophyta; class Pinopsida; order Pinales; family Pinaceae; genus Pseudotsuga; species Pseudotsuga menziesii. The sequence goes on along the minus strand of LPNX010220984.1, from coordinate 110,137 downwards.
AAAATAGCAAAAATCCCTAAAAGGGAAGAAAAAATATAAAATAATGAGGAAAAGGAGGAAAAAACCCTAAACAAGCTGCCCTAAACCATATGGTTTCCAAAACCATGGGCCAGCACTCCACCACTAAAAAACTATAAATAAGTGGTAGAGACCCCTCATTTCACATCCACGGTCATAAGCATCCTGCCTCTGCCGAAATTATTCTCGAAACCCTAGCTTACCATCAAGCTACTTTCACCATTGAGAACTCTTTTGGCCCATTTCCACCACCGGAAAAGGAGAAGAAGCAGCTTGGAGCTCGGAGCCACCGACATTGGACCAGCGCAACGGACTCCACCAACCTCCTCATTGGAGGTAATATCAATAAAAATCACTATTATACATTCCTTTACTGTTTTTACTTCATGTCATTTACTTTTTACTGCTTTAGCTTAGTTTTTATTTCCGTCTATTTTTGTTTACATTATTGAACTGCTACTAAGGATTCCAGATTCCTTAGTAGGTGCTCATCAGCACAAGCTAGGGTGAAAACCCTAGCTACAATTCATACCACCTTGCTCTTCCATGGAGCATTTCTGGCAGTCAATTGATCATGACTATCCTGTATTCATAACAACCTTTGAAATGGTTCCTGAATTGTCATTAATTCATCATTTCAGCCATTAGTTATCCATAATATCACATGAACTCATCTCAATGCATTCATGCAATGCATCACAACATTTGCACCTATACTTATGCAATCAGTCACTCAAACCCTTCATATGCATACATCCAATGCATTACTACGAGATTTATAAAATCTTTTTAATGCATATCCATTCAATGCTAACCTGTATTGATTCAGGAATACTATGCCTTCAACATACCATGCATGGCCTAACCATGACTACTTCATATAGGATGCATTACTATAATCAACGTCATCAACATGTATAGGCATGACACCTTTCTATATTCCAACACTCACATGGTATGAGGTCTCTTACCTGTACCAATCCATGGAATTTGTCATAAGTAAACTCTCACCTGCATGGGTCTTACTTACACCCTTGACATGATCAATTTGGTTGGTCCTTTGCTGGAGATTGCAGAATTGGCTCACCAACTTTTATCCTGGACTTGTTGCTTTACCCCTTCTCCATAGGGTTGCTGGTCTCATTCATCAGCATCAGCAACATATTCATCCGGGTCCATGTCATCGTTGCTTTTGCCACTAATACCAACATCAAAGCAATGATTATCATTAGTGGTTCATTATATATATATATAATTGTCAATATTCTTACCAACATGCAATAGCCTATGCATGCCATACATATCCTCATGCATTTCAAGCATAAACTTAGGAAATGTAGTTATAATCAGCAAGATAGAGTTTTAAGGAAAACTTCCCTTTTCAAGTCTTTCATCCTTGCATGGAATTACTCTTCCACACAGCAGCTGATTGACGTCATAGTCCTTGCTACCCCTGGGCATGCAATTGTCCAGATTTGTCCCTTTGATAGCAGCGGCCATCATTAGCACTTTGTTGCTTCATGCTCAGGTTCTGGTCACTTATCCTTGTTCCTTCCTAGATAATCTTTCCAATGCCTATCCACATGCTTCATTCCGACCTCGGATGTGAAAACCACACCACTTCGAAAAATGAAGACTTTCACCAAATCTTTGCATTTTTATACACCATTGCATTTTGGTTGCCAACTTCAGCCACCTCACTTCCATTGCACCATTCACCTTTTATGAATTTTGGGTCTTACCAATTTGCCCAAAACATAGGATTCTCTTCTCACAAGAACGATTGTCTCAAGGGACGATTGGGGGTCAATCTGGCGCATAAGATCGCTCCCTCTTTTCTCCTTTTTAGCCTTGAGATTTTCACTGAAAAAAAGCAGAAATATCCCTCTGAAAACAGTCGAAATCCATGGGAAATTCAAAATTTCCTTGCACAGAATCGGCTCTCGAAACCCTTAACCTTCCACAGATTCGGCTGTCGGCTGTCTTTCCACATCGAAAGACAAATGACTTTTGCTTCCGCAACGGCGGACGCACGAGCACTTTAACATCGGAAGCCAAATGACTTTGGCTTCCGCAATGGCGGCACTCCAAACAATAACTTCTTTCGATTCGGTGAGCTGTCCTCTCCGGCATCAGTAGCCTTTTTACATCAGAAGCCAAATTACTTTGGCTTTTGCAACAGTGGTGCAAAAATTGCTTTCGCTTCCGCAACGATGAAACATTGAAAGCGTTTTCCCTTCCGATTGGTAGCTGTTTACATCAGAAGCCAAATGACTTTGGCTTCCGCAATGGCAGATGCTCGAAGACTTTCTTCTTCCGATTCGGCCGTTGACACTTAGAAAATTTCCACGATTCTTCTTCTGCATTGCCAGCAATCGGATGAATTTTCCTTCGGGCATCCAATTGTTTCTCCATCCGCAACGGCGGACACTAACTCTTCAGCTACGTCAGAAGTCAACTTCATCCACTCTTCCGCAATCGGCGGAAGTTAATTCCGTTAACTGTTCCAAGGAGGAACACTTAGCCAGATTTTCACGACTTTCTCCAACTGCTCTGGCGTTGGCGGTCTTCATCATCGGAAGCCAAATGAATTTCGCTTCCGCAACGGCGGACACTTGACCGCTTCTTCACCCGCAACGGTGGATGTCGGAACCCTTTCTTCTTCCCCAATGACGGACGTCGGAAGCATTTCCACATCGGAAGCCAAATGACTTTGGCTTCCGCAATGATGGACTGGAAACTGCTTTTTCTTCCACAAAGGCGGACATCTACTTCACAAACTCTTCCGAATACCCCAATACTTAGGAAAATTTTTCAAAAATTCTTTTCATCGGCAATCAAACCCATTGCTGCGTCGGCGGTCTAACCCTTTTCACAACTGCAACTACAGACTTTCAAACGCCGAATCCTTCCGCCACAGTGGAAGTCCTTCCACTTGGTGCTCTGATGAAGCACTGTTCAAATACTTAGAAGGATTTTTGAAATTTTCCATTCATCCACTCTCCTCAAATTTTCTGATTGCTGCTAGGCAGAAGGCAATTCTTCTTCTGTCATTGCATCTTCTTGGCCCATAAAGGCCCATTGTTGCAACCTTGAGCTCTGATACCGTACTGTCACGTCCCCATCCCTCAGACCGGCGAAGAGGACGCGGCGAACACTATATACAGCCAGGAAAACAACCCCATGATCATAAACAGGGGTAAATGCTGAAATTAAAAGCTTAACATGATGCATAACAGAATGCACAATCCATCATTTTACATGCATAGTTACTTAGTGAATAATTCTTGAATCATACAGTGGAATCAAACATATAAATTCCAGAATTTACATGTTAATCATGATTCATGACACATTAGATTAATTGCAGAGATGAAATAACAGTAGCACTTATCTTTGTTGAAGAATTCACCCGCAACCAACTACGTCCCTGCAACGTTCCACCCAACCATAGGCCAGCATGCTCATCAAACTCTCAGCAACGCTGCCACCCCCGAGCTGGGCATGATTCCTCCGGAATAAGGGTCAATTGCAAGCTTACACATAGCCAAGGCGACACCAAACAGCCAAACCAACACCACTGGGTTTATCAGGACATCAATAGATTGGCCAAGCCAGCACCGTATCAAGGAACAACCACTGCATACCAGCAGCCAAACAACCCTTCACATCCTTGTGAAGAAAGCAAAACAACCGATGACAACCCCAAACAAAGGCGAGGCACAGCTCCAGCCTCAAAGGGAACTCAGAGTTGTTCTTGGCCCTAACGTGGCCAAAACAACTCAGCTGCAACCCAAGACCAGGGTATATCAGCAGCCACAACACATACTGAAGGATAGTAGCAATCCACAGTCCCAAAACAGGGAAACTCAGCCAACAGATTGGAAATCAATAGCCCATAGCACACACAATTCCTCCAGGTAACAACGAGGCACTTACACAGTCCCAAACAAGGATAAGCCAACAGTCACGCCTTTACTATCAACAACCATGTGAGAAAACACAACTCACAGCCAACAAAACAAGGAAGACAACAACCTCAAACATAATCAGTGAGCCCGGCTCACAACATGAAAATGACTCAGCAGCACCCCACAGTCATGGAAGAATGACAACAACCCAAATCATGGGTGAAAATCAACAGCAAGCAGAAATCGTGGATTAAAAACCATGGTCATGACACATACCAGGAGAATTTGGGCCCCTGAGTCCATTTCACCCGCTCGCTACATGCACAAACCCAAGAAGACTCGCGACTGGTGCGTGAGGGGCACAGAGCAAGACTCCCAGCCTACGCGAGGAGGAACAATACATCTCCCTTCATGAGGTGAACAGAACAATGGTCTAAGAATGCGGATCATCCGTCCAACGTGAGGGATGAACCGACCCTGAAGAGAACGAACGACCCCTGGAGAGAACGCGCGATGGGCAGAATGAACAGGAACGTGAGAGGATGAACCGACCTCTGCATGAGGAGATGAACAGGCAAGGCGAGAATGGAGTCGTGGGTGGAGTGGGCGTGTGGGTAAGGGACTGACAGTCCTGCCACCCTACTCCCAAAGGCAATAACTGCCTCAACCACCAACCATAACTGCCCCCAACAACAAAACCAAGTCATTGAAGAGGTTGGAGAGGTTGGGTGAGACAAGAAAGGTGACAAACAAACAAAGGTGGAAACACATGGGTTTTTCCCCCATATACCAAGGTTTGACATCCCCCATCCCCTTATCCTTTGGAACCATGCCCTTTTCATTCAATGTTGCACTGTCGTAGCTGGTTGTGGTTTTAGTTTTATTTGATGTGCATATTTACATGATGCCGAATTATAATGTGCGAATTATCATGCCTCACACCCATGTAAAAACCATGGGTCCTGCGGTTCTTGCTATTGCACTCAGGACCTGTATAACATGATCCAAATATACACTCAGCTCTCTATGGACTATATTCGTAATACTAACAAATAGTTAATGATTACAAAAAAACAGGAATTGGAATCCAAACCTGCAAGGACGGTGTGAGCAGTGCGAATTCGCTCACAGATGGCTTCTCGTCCCTTTGAGGCCTGGGGCACCTCGAACCGACCATTTTTGTGTTCCCTTCGCTGGTCTCGGCCTTCTCGAGGTCTGGTAGTGTTCTCTCGCTCCCATGCGAGTACAATACAGTATCCACCATTGTTGGATCAGAGTTCCAACTTCAATGTCAAAGTTTGCTCTCCAATATTAACAATCTTCTCGAATATTAACAATCTGACTGGTGCAAATGATCGGGTGGAAATTTAACTCCTTTATAGAACTCTTCCTGAATAATTAAAAAAGTAAAGTCATAAAACTATTTGTCGTTTCTATAGTAACCATAGAAAACAAATAGTTTTCCCTAATGGTCACCATAGAAACGACAAAGAGTATTATGTAACCATGGTCACCATAGAAACTTTCGAGATAGTTCTCGACGAAAAGTAAGTCATAGCCCTATTGGTCATAGGGATATTTTTCGTTTTACATGGTCTCGGACTTCTCGTTGTCATTGAACTATTTGTCATTTCACCACAAGCGTCTTCCTTCTAGAGTGATGATGTTCTATGGCTTTTCTCTTATTTATATTACGTAAACTTTTTTCATGTAAAATTAAAAAATATCAATTATTTATTAAGATTTTTTATATATTATTATTTATTATTATTTTATTTTATTATTAATAAAATTATAGCTTAAATATATATTCTAAATATATTTAAAAAATGGTTAATAAATTAATATTTTTTTAAAACTTGATTTTGTAATTTTAGTAATATTTATATATCATTAATACAAAAGAATTAAAAAAAAAGTGAGGGATGCATACCCCTTCTTTCATGATTTAAAGTCTAAAGGTAGACTTACATGATGGGATGTTGTATTCTTAAATATCCAAAAAAATTATTTGAGGTACTTGTTTAACCGAAGTTAAGTTTAAAACTGGAAATGCTAGGCTAATCTTGAATAAGTTTTCAAATATAACCTTTATGGTCATTAATAGGTTTATTGTTGATGGTTTACAAGGCCATGATTTTGGGTAACCCTTGGTATTTTCCAATGGTGGTTTACAAGGCCTCGGTTTTTGGGTAACTTAAGGTACAAGTGCCCTACCTATGAAGAGTTGAGAGGACCTTCTTAGCAAAGGGAAAAAATCCAATTGCAATCAAAGAATGGATGAGATTAGGAAATTGCCGAAGGTCATCAAGTGCATCATGATATCAATTGATTTGATAGATGGGAAGGGTAGGTCCATTCTCAATTTCATGGTTAATTGTCCTATGCTTTAATTTTTATCATTTTTTTTTAATTGATTTTTTATGCAAATAAAAAAATTTCCATCGTTAAACCTAATGGGTTCCTAGATCTTAACCCTATGAATTTTCAACCTTAGGGACATTATGAAATATGGTATACAAAATAGTGGAAAGAGGACCTTGTATCAACTAGGACCTTTAACATACAAGAATCACCCTAACAAGTCTCCTAAGGAAAGACATCCTCTTCTATTCTTCTTCTCTATCAAATATACCCTAAAGGTTTTATCGCAAAACCCTAATCTCAAACCTCCAAGGGATAAACCCTAACCCTAGACTTCCTAGAATCCAAGAAGGGAAAAAAATCTATCCATTAGAGAGAGAGATATCCAATCCAAATAAATACTAAGAGAGAGATTGAGAGAGAGATCCAGTACAAATAAATACTAAGAGAGAGACTGAGAGAAGACTCACCGCACACTCTTCTATAGGTCACATCTCAACTCAAGAGTGAATATAAGAATTAACAATATGATATGAATGTGAAGAAACTGTCTTCTTTCTCTATATATATGGGAGGTACAAGGGATTCTAACAATACAATGTTGGTCCAAGCCCTTATAGACAACCTACAATGTGCACTTGTAGGAAAACACAAGTGAAGTGATCAACTCCAAAGTATGTGTGTCATGCTCCACGATGATTACATACACCATAAGGGCTCTAGTATGATGTAACTACACATGGCCTGCCCACATCTCTGTGCTCCATGGACTCCATTAATATTCCTAAGAAATGCACTCCACCAATTCATCATCCTTAACAAGAACAATAACGTATCTTGAGTGTCTTTGAGCCAAATCCAAGCCTCCAAATACAAATGCAAGATATCCTGTGTTGTTTGGGGTGTGGTCCCCTCCTCCAATATGTGCAACAATAATCCTCCCTAGTCGATATTTTTCAAATCAAGTGAACCTCTTCATGTGGTCACAAAGAAGGAAATCTACCAAGATGTGAAGGGAAATCCATTTACTAAGGGAAGAATACCAAGCCAACACCTAATTGAAGTAAAACAATCACTAAGAAACTTGTATCCACCATGAAAACCATCACAAACCTTCTCCAATGTATCAATCCATCTTGAACCATCTAGGGGTTGATCATACACCATGTACACCAAATCTCATGAAACACCCCAAACATGGTGTAAACACTTTTATTAAAGCCCCCAAATCTAAAACTCCCTCTTTATAGGGAAAGTGTTTACACTGACACCTGTCAACTTTCTTTGTAACTCCACCAAACCTACTACTTACAAATCTACAATAGTTGTAGTCCTCGAATCAACCACGTTCTCTTGTAAATAATTTATCATCCATGTTATTGCATCTCAATCTTCCAAATAATAATGACCACCTATGAATATGAAGGAATATAACCCTATGACAAAAGAAATATGGAAAACTCCAAAAAATACCAAGTCAATATCATGGGCCAACTTCCATAGACACTGCATCATGAGTTGTCCAAGACATCTTGTGAGGATAATCATATTTCCATACAATACCATTGAAAGTATATCACATCTATCAAAGACACTGTTACTACTCAAACTAGAAACCCCAACACAACAAGGTTGCGTGGACCAACGATAGTGTCGGTAAGCTCATGAGAGATTTAAACCCAATGTAACCATAGTCTAACCTATCAACACTTTGGGTAACACCAAACCTCGAGGGATACCCTAATCAAAGAAATACACCTGCAATTACCACCAACAAATCACAAATACCTTCCATAAGACTTTAATAGATATGCTTAGTGCCTTATTAGAGTCAAACAAAATTAAACAATATATAATAATTTAAAATAATGGATTTGTTCATTTTATCACAAAAAAAATTGATAAATCTCTTGCCTTCCAAGGTAACTTCACGCTTCCCTATATCATGTTACACTTCTCAAGGAAATCACTCCAAAAAGAGAACCCTCAATGAAAAAAGGACTATTGGACTAGAGCACAATTGTGAGTTAATACAGAAATACCAAACACCCTCTAATTCAACAATCACAAGGGTTTGATATATCCCAATGCACTTCCTCAGAAGAGGATTCCCTCTAGGGGTTGTGGATAAAACCCTAGGTAATTTTTTTAGGGTGGACCATAAATATGTATACATCTATAGTCCAATGTTGATATAATCACGTTTAGTTAAAACATTTAAGCAATGGCATTCAAGTTTTAGCAATGAGTTATTGTATTTTTAGTAGCATTGATGTGGGTTTTATTCTTCAAAATTGTGTTTACTATGGAGTAAATAAATGGACATGTTTATTAACCAATTATCTAGATTAATATGTTTTTATAAAAACAATTTTTTTGGTCACAATCTATATTTTGTTTTAATCCTATGCCCGAAAGCTTAACTTATCACATCTGGAAGTGCATGTGATATCAAATTTAGCCTCCACAACCTTGTGAGTATGGATGCTTTGAAATGAATTCTCTAGAATGGATGATATTGTAAACTATCCAATCTTATTGAAGAAGACACATTTGACCCTTATTATCACTATTTATATACTCTTTGAGATATATAAAAACGAATTTACTTAAGGGGTATACTGTTTCTATACTTTCTATTGGGTTTTAGTTGAAAATTTACTCACCAATGTTGCAATCTGATCTTTTAATGATAACCATTGAATTCAAGAAAAGTGATTGAAACCATATATAGTTTGCTTATTTACTTGATTAAGCACACATATGAAAATATCCCAGTACCGTGCAATTAATATGCTCATGGTAATCCTATGTTGTTCTATTGATCACAATTTTGGGATGTCTATCAATGTGAGACATGATACTTCATTTGTCTTTGGCATCTTCTTGGTTTTGAGTACCTTGTATATTTCAGATATTGATAAATCACCTTCTCACTATGTTCCATGACTGGAGATGGTTGTGGGAATTCTTTACTACTGGGTGGAATTCAAAATCCCAAGTAAAAAACACAAATAAAGAGAGACATTAGAATATGCTAGATAAGACACTAGCATTTTTTAATCCAAAATCTGACGGCATAGATGTCCGATTTTTGACATCATGTTGTTGACCATTCGACAATCAACTTCTTTTTTAAATGCTAGTTGCATTCGGCGTATATCCGAGGGTAAAATGAACACGTTGAAGTTTCGACATATATTCGTCGGATACCTGACACTGATTCTTTTAATATTTCTGTTGAATATCTAACAAATTTAAGTGACAAGATGTGAAAAATCCGACAGGTTTCACTGCATAGGGGGTTGGATAATCGACAAGGTAAGACATCGGTGGTATGGAAATTCCATTAGATTTCATTGAATAGGACATTGGAAATAAGACGAATTGGAGATATGAAATATGACGGGTTTCACTGTATAGGGTGTCTGGTAATCAACAAGGAAATTCATCGGTGGTGTGGCGATGCCACCATATTTCATGGAAGAGGACGTAAGATACTTGAACAGTTGATTCATTGGTGGTATGGCAATATCGTCGAATTTCATGGAAGAGAATGTTGGAAATCCGACAACGTGGTCCATTGGCGATATGGAAATGCCATCGAATTTCATGGAAGAGAATGTTGGATACCCGATAAGGTGATCTATCAGTGGTATGGAAATGCCGTCAGATTTCATGGAAGAGGACGTCGGAAATCCAACAAGGTGAGCCGTCGGTAGTATGGCAATGTCGTCGAATTTCATGGAAAAGGGCGTTAGATAACCGACGGAGATGTGGAATGTTAGATTTTTATCATTTATGACATATGATCTTAGGATCTTATCTAAGAGAATAACATGCACATCAATAAACACAAGAGACAAGAGACATAAAGAATTTTTCTCAGGGAAACCATAAAGGAGAAAACCCCATAACTTCCTCAGAGATAGAATGAGCACCAATGGCAACAATAAAACCCAAAGATAGAAAGGATGATCTCCAACACCAGTTCTCTCTCTACAAGCATGAAAAATACAAAAAGTACACTCGAAATCTTTTTCATGTTTGGGTTTAGAGCACGAAAAAAAGAGAAAACTAAGCTCATACCGGGAGTTCCTTTTCCGTAAGTTTAGTTCCTCAGGTATGGAAAAGTAATAAACCTGTACCTAAGAATACTCTTCTCAATTCTAAAGAAAAGAGAGTGATCCTTTCTCGTATTATTCCACATGGTCCTAGAAAGAGATAACCTACCACCAATGTGGATGCCCATTCACATATTCTTAACGAGCTTGAACAGACAAGTCTACTCGACAGTCAAGTATGTTTTGAAGAGTTAGACTTGGGCCTAAAGAAACTCCATAAGGGCGGGGAGTCCTATAAAGGGATAGCTTGTGAAAAGAGATCAAAATGAGGCTCAATTTGGCGTGAAAAATAGCTAAAACGATTCCCCTGAACCTATGACAGTTGCATCATGAGTATCAAAAGACAACAAGTAGTTTCTAAATGAGGATAATCATGGGAGGAAAGTCCTATCCATGGAAGAGCAATGGTAAAAAAAAGGAACTAATGGTTAAAGATACCATAGTCCATGGTCGAAGTGTTAATGCTAGGATCAAGATGGATTAGGTATAAATGCAGAATGCATGTGAAATGACCAAAAACCATCCTATATGAGTGAAAAACAACTTAAAGACGACCATAAACCTATCATCAGTTATTGACGAGCACTATAGTGAGGGTTGCAGGGTCATCATCACTTCACCTTGAAACTCAGAACCAAATGAGACTAGCAGTAGACTGTATGTAGGGAGCCCTATATGACTAGTGCTCGGGAGTGATCCCGATAATGAGAAAAGAACTCTCTGGCTGCAAAAGAGGCAGGAAGAAGAATTTTGGTTATTCCATCATATTAGTAGCCTTTTTCTTTGAGAGAGTGCCAGGTTTGAGTCCTGCAGTACCATTTCCAGTTTGTTCTCCCCGTCAGCCTAGGCTGTGTAGGTGGGGAGATATCTTCCTCCACCAAGGAGGTGGTGGATCGTTCTAGAGTGTCTATGATGACAACTTCTACTTTTGGTGGGAGTGATATTTTCCAGCCTTGGAACAGTTTCCATATTCTGGATTAGATTTTCGAGGTGATACCGACCTCGTCCTCCCTCCAGGAGGAGCACGGGGAGAGTTAGGTATTTTTTATTTTCAAAATTTTCAAAATTTTTATGAATTTTAAATACGTAGATATATACATATGTATAAGAGTTATAATCCTTTTAAAAATGTCAAAATGTAGATATTGGACCAGTCTGCCCTGCTGGGCATCCACGCATGTATGTGCATCGTGTTTTGGGAGAGGACCATGGTTTGATTAGGGTTCTTGAGGGGAAGCTAGCGAGGCTTACCCAGAAAGTACCTACCTTACGGATTGATCACATCCCTTCCATCATGTAGGAGCTAGTGGTTGGTGTACCACCTATCTGGATACGCCTTCGGAGGCGAGTAGCCCGAGCACAGGGTGATCGGGGGGGCCAAGGTGGTCCAAGTGACAAGGGTGGTCAAGCTTAGACCTAGAAGCATTTGATGGACTTGATCTATGTTTTGTATATTTTTTGTATATTATACAGTTATGACTGGATCTGAGGATTAGAGACTCGCCCTATCTATATGGATAGATATTCATATATATATATATATTGTCGGTTTATTTACAAATTTTTTTAATGTGTCTACTGTATATTTTTATGTAAAATATGTTAAATGCCAATCCAATATATAATTAGCATATGCATCAGTTAATGAATTTTGATTTCTTGGAATATGATTGAATGTAATGAACTCAAAATTTCTTTCCAATGACCTAACTTGCATAAACTAACGTAATAGAATAGGGTTCTGCACTTGATAAGCTCGATTGAGTTGGGAAACCACCAGTTGAGAGTCCAGTCGGACTTCCAGCTGAGTGCTACCACGTGACAAAGCATCCTATAGAAGCTCAATGATAGCCTCATATTCAACGAAATTATTGGTAGAAGGACCTAAGAAAGCACCTCCTGAGGCAACTAACTGTCCTGAGGGCGAATAAATGACCCATGCAAAGCCAAATTACAAGTGTGGTGACTAGTGCCATCAGCAAAACCTACGAACCACTTGGAAGACATCTTGAACAACCAGCAGATGGTGTAAAAAAAAAATATCGATGACCTATTGTACATAAAAATACAGGAAAAAGTGCTAAGCCTAAGCATAGTACTTTTTTAGCTAAAGCCCATTTCTAGGCTCAGGAAGCTTATTCCCATCGAAATAAATCAATTCATATGCACCCTTCTTTAACACCTTTGATATGACATAAGGACCCAACCACATAGACCTGAGTTTTCCTGCCCCCAGGGGTTCTTTGTCTTGGTCCCAGAGAAAAACAAGCTCCCCTTCAGAGAAAATCCAAGGCTTGACCGATTTATCGTATTGGTTTTTGATCCTATTTTTATGATCTTGGTTTGTTGTCAACGCATCTCTACGATATTCATCTATATGTTCTAAATGTAATAGACGTTCTTCCATCTCAGTCGTATCAGGTAACACATGAATAACAATTCTTAAGGATGAGATTTCACATTCAACTGGGGTAATGACTTCCACTCCATGAACGATTTGGAAGGGGGAAAACCCCGTACCAGTTTTTACATTGGTTCGATATGCCCAAAGTACAGGATACAACATGATATTCCATTTGGAACAAGATGCATTAATAGTATGTTTGAGGATAGTTTTCAAATTTTTATTAACAGCCTTGACTCGCCCGTTTGCTTGAGGATAGAACAAAGATGAATGTTCTTGTCTAAATCCTAGCATAGTGGTCAATTCAATCATCATGCTATTTTGGAAATGACTGCCATGGTCAGTGACAATCACTTTAGGTATACCAAATTTGAATGGTGTGAGCAATGTGACTCGTCACTCACAGATGGCTTCTTGTCCCTTTGAGGCCTCAGGCACCTCGAATCGACCATTTTTGTGTTCCTTTCGCTAGTCTCAGCCTTCTCAAGGTCCGGTAGAGTTCTCTTGCTCCCATGCGAGTATGATACAGTATCCACCATTGTTGGATCAGAGTGCCAACTTCAATGTCAAAGTTTTATTTTGAATATTAACAATTTGTGAAGGCATTATGTGCCATCGAATATTTATAGAGCCCTTCATGAGTAGTTAAGAAAGTAAAGTCATAAGACTATTTGTCGTTTCTATGGTAGCCAGGGGGGGAGTTCTACGGGGCGGGGGTATTTTTTACACAAGACTATTTTTCATAAGAATCTTTGTCATTTCTATGGTGACCATGGTTATAGAAAACTATTTGTCTGATCCAACTTCAATGTCAAAGTTTCCCTTTTCCCTTCCCCCCGCCCATAGAACTATTTGTCATTTTACACTCTCGGCATTCTCGTTGTCATACACTCGTAAGTTAGGATAGGACTCTAGAACCTCCCTCCCACCTCAAAAGTGCATAGAACTATTTGTCATCATAGAGTGATTATGTTCTATGGCTTTTCTCTCATTTATATTACGTAAAAAAATTTCATGTAAAATTTAAAAATATCAATTATTTATTAAGATTTTTTATATAGTATAATTTTTTATTATTTTATTTTATTATTAATAAAATTATAAATTAAATATATATTCTAAATATATTTAAAAAATAAAATGGTTAAATAAATTAATACGTTTTTAAAAACTCGATTTTGTAATTTTAGTAATATTTATATATCATTAATACAAAAGAATTAAAAAAGTGAGGGATGCATACCCCTTGTTTCATGATTTAAAGTCTAAAGGTAGACTTACCGGATGGGATTTTGTATTCTTAGATATCCAATAAAATTATTTGAGGGGTAATTTGTTTAACCCAAGTTAAGTTTAAAATGGGAAATGCCAGGCTAATCTTGAATAAGGTTTCAAATATAACCTTTATGGTTATTAATGGGTTTATTGTTGATGGTTTACAAGGGCGTGATTTTGGGTAAACCTTGGTATTTTCCAATGGTGGTTTACAAGGCCTTGGTTTTTGGGTAACTTAAGGTACAAGCGCCCTACCTATGAAGAGTTGAGAGGACCTTCTTAGAAAAGGGGAAAAATCCAATTGCAATCGAAGAATGGATGAGATTAGGAAATTGCTGAAGGTCATCAAGTGCATCATGATATCAATTGATTTGATAGATGGGAAGGGTAGGGCCATTCTCAATTTCATGGTTAATTGTCCTATGTTTTAATTTTTATCAATTTTTTTTAATTAATTTTTTATGGAAATAAAAAAATTTCCACCGTTAAACCTAAAGGTTTCCTAGATCTTAACCCTATGAATTTTCAACCTTAGGGTCATTATGAAATATGGTATACAAAATAGTGGAAAGAGGACCTTGTATCAACTAGGAGCTCTGATATACAAGAATCACCCTAACAAGTCGCCTAATGCAAGACATCCTCTTCTCTTCTTCTTCTCTATCAAATATACCCTAAAGGTTTTATCACAAAACCCTAATCTCAAACCTCCAAGGGATAAACCCTAACCCTAGACTTCTAAGAATCCAAGAAGGGAAAAAAAACTATCCATTAGAGAGAGAGATATCCAATCCAAATAAATACTAAGAGAGAGATTGAGAGAGAGATCCAATACAAATAAATACTAATAGAGAGGTTGAGAGAAGACTCAGTGCACACTCTTCTATAGGTCACATCTCAACTCAAGAGTGAATCTAATAATTAACAAAATGTTATGAATGTGAAGTCTCTTCTTTCTCTATATTTATGAGAGGTACAAGGGATTCTAACAATACAATGTTGGTCCAAGCCTTTACAAACAACCTACAATGTGCACTTGTAGGAAAGCACAAGTGAAGTGATCCACTCCAAAGTACGTGTGTCATGCTCTACGATGATTACATACACCATAAGGTATCTAGTATGATGTAACTACACATGGCGTGCCCACATTTCTGTGCTTCGTGGACTCCATTAATATTCCTAAGAAATGCACTCCAATTCATCATCCTTAACAAGAACAATAACGTATCTTGAGTGTCTCCGAGCCAAATCTAAGCCTCCAAATACAAATCCAAGATATCTTGTGTTGTTTAGGGTGTGGTCCCCTCGTCCAATATGTGCAAAAATAATCCTCCCTAGTCGATATTTTTCAAAGCAAGTGAACCTCTTCATGTGGTCACAAAGAAGGAAATCTACCAAGATGTCAAGGGAAATCCATTTACTCAAGGAAGAATACCAAACCAACACCTAATTGAAGTAAAAAATCCACTAAGAAACTTGTATCCGCCATGAAAACCATCACAAACAATCTCCAATGTATCAATCAATCTTGAACCATCTAGGGGTTGATCATACATCATGTACATCAAATCTCATGAAACACCTCAAACATGGTGTAAACACTTTTATAAAAGCCCCCAAATATAAAACTCCCTCTTTACAAGGAAAGTGTTTACACTGACACCTGTCAACTTTCTTTGTAACTCAACCAAACCTACTACTTACAAATCTACAATAGTTGTAGTCCTCGAATCAACCATGTTCTCTTGTAAAGAATTTATCATCCATTTTATCTCATCTCAATCTTCCAAAGAATAATGACAACCTATGAATATGAAGGAATATAACCCTATGACAAAAGAAATAGGGAAAACTCCAAAAAATACCAAGTCAATATCATGGGCCAACATCCATAGACACTGTATCATGAGTTGTCCAAGACATCTTGTGAGGATAATAATATCTCCATACAATACCATTGAATGTATATCACATCTATCAAAGACACTGTTATCACTCAAACTAGAAACCCCAATGAAAGGAACAAAGTTCCTCAATAATAGAATAACCAATAGAAGTAACGTATAAATGCCATAGAGGGAAAGTAATGTAAAATAAGATGTATGATAGATGATAGATTACAATTTGTAGCCACCCTTATATATTTTGTGGACAGCCACGAATGAAGGTCCACATCCCTTAACCTAGTATTACATATCACTAGTTAATATTTAATGTATTTATTATTATTGTTCCATTTCCTTCCCCTTAAGGGAAGCTTTGTCCTCAAAGTTGTATTGATAGCAATGTCTGATTTCCTTTGAATGATAGTCTTGGGATCCTTTCCTTTTTGTATTTGCGACATTTGAGGAAATGAGCCGATATGAGTTACGGATTCCCCAAGCGAATTGTCGAATCGTATGTGCTTTGGTCCATCCCATATCTATTTTTATCGGAGCTCTGAGATCATTTTGTGGAGCGATTCATCTCAATTGTTGCTTAGTATGTCGATATTTTCGCAAGTCCACATAAGTATTCTGTGAATATTCATTTTGACCATGTCGTTGGTCAAAATGACTATTATAATTAGGATGTCTGTAGGGTGTAGGTGTTGTTTTTTTTCTGTTTTTTGGACTACGGTGAGGACTGTCTTCACTTCCTCAATTTGATTTTTAGGTGCATTTTCCTAGATTTGTGCTTCTTGGTTCTCCAGTAGATTGTTATGATTTTGAATCTTTTCGACTCTTTCATCTTGTGACATTTTTTCAATTTCTAACTCCTTGATTTGATTTTGTAGTTCCTGATTACGATTATTTAGAAACTAGTTTTCTTCTTGCTTTTCCAGTATTTTTCCTTTGAGGTCTTCACGGAAGTGTTCCCTCTTACTATTGTTTTTCAATTTTTTGATATTTTTAATCAGTGTTTTGTTATGATTTTGTAGTCAACAAATCTCTTCAGTATTACTTGATAATACCTTGTTGACTTTTGTCAATTCCAACTTATGTGTCTTCTCACTGTTGTCATGTTGTTGTTGGATTATTTCTTTTTGTTGTTGATGATGACGTAATTCTATTTCCTGATTTCCTAACTTTTCATGTACTTGTGCCAATTCATCTTCTTTGTCGATGACAACTTTGTTAAGATGACTTATTTTTTATTCCAATTCGATAATATTCCGATACGGATTTTCTTCGACTTTTTTTAAATTTATTATCTGGTCGTCAAGTTTTTGAATGATGCCTTCCAGACGTGATATTTTCTCACCTTTATCTGCTAGCCTTTCTATGAGTTTTATTTTACTATCTTCCAAAAATCCAATATTCATTTCAGAGGTGGTAATCCTTAGTTTTTGTTTGTCGATTTCGAATAGTAGACTATTATTGGTGATTTTGCACTCTTTTAGCTCATTCGAAATTGCCCGTAATTGTGATTGTAATTTTGGTATCATAGTTGCCATGGCTTCTTGAATTCCAATTTTTCAAATCGGTCTTCTTTTTTGATAGTGGATTTCGGTTGATTGTCTAGCCTTCTTTTCTTTCGCTTTTTTAATGATAGAAGATCTTCTTTGATTAGGTTAAATAACCCCCTTTTTTTTCTTTTTTCCCAAAAAATAATATTCAATAATATTATTTATTTCTATTTCTTTTCCTTTTTTTTGGTTTCTTCCCTTTTTCTTTTATAATAATTATTATTAATTAATTAATTAATAATTATATTAATATTTTTATAAACTATATATATAGTTTAATATATAGTTTTTT
>LPNX010220984.1:55233-92274 GCA_001517045.1 Pseudotsuga menziesii | reverse complement strand
ATATAATAAAAATCTTTATTTTATTATTTTATATAATAAAACAAAAAATTGAACTATTATAAATATATTATAATAATTCAAATCAAAGTAAAACCTGGTTGAAGGTGGAAAGCAAAACCATTTGTTTGTTTTACTTTAAAATCAAAACCATGTGCTTGTTTTACTTTATCTTTTCTTTTTTTTACTTTTCTTTTTCCTTTCTTTTTTTTTTTACCTTTTTTTCTTTGATCTTTTTTTACATTTTTCTTTTTCGTTTGGACAACGTCCAATATTTAAGGGAAACCATAAAATAAGGCTATAAGCCAAAAATGAGACAAGGTCTGAGAATTAAGGCCAAAGGCCCAAATCAGCCAAACGAGCTCTGATACCACTGAAAGGAACAAAGTTCCTCGATAATAGAATAACGAGTATAAGTAACGTATAAATTCCATAAAGGGAAAGTAATGTAAAACAAGATGTATGATAGATGATAGATTACAATTTGTAGCCAATGTTATATATTGTATGGACAGCCATGAATGAAGGTCCATGTCCCTTAACATAGTATTACATATCACTAGTTAATATTTAATGCATTTATTATTATTGTTACACGCAACACAACAAGGTTGTGTGGACCAACGATGGTGTCGGTAAGCTCATGAGAGATTTAAATCCAATGTAACCATAGTCTAACCTATCAACACTTCAGGTAACACCAAACCTCGAGGGATACCCTAATCAAAGAAATACACCTGCAATTACCACCAACAAATCAAAAATACCTTCCATAAGACTTTAATAGCTATAATTAGTGCCTTATTAGAGTCAAACAAAATTAAACACGATATAATAATTTAAAAAAATGGATTTGTTCATTTTATCACAAAAAAAATTGATAAATCTCTTGCCTTCCAAGGTAACTTCATGCTTCTCGATATCATGTTACACTTTGCAAGGAAATCACTCCAAAAAGAGCACCCTCAATGAAAAGAGGACTATTGGACTAGAGCACAATTGTGAGTTAATCCAGAAATACCAAACACCCTCTAATTCAACAATTACAAGGGTTTCATATTTCCCAATGCACTTCCTCAGAAGATGATTCCCTCTAGGGATTATGGATAAAACCCTAGGTAATTTTTTTATGGTGGACCATAAATATGTATACATCTATAGTCATATGCTGATATAATCATGTTTAGTTAAAATATTGAAGCAATGGCAGTCAAGTTTTAGCAATGAGTTATTGTATTCTTATTAGCATTGATGTGGGTTTTATTCTTCAAAATTGTGTTTACTATGGAGTAAATAAATGGATATGTTTATTAACCAATTATGTAGATTAATATGTTTTTATAAAAACAAAATTTTTGTTCATAATCTATATTTTGTTTCAATCCCGTGCCCAAAATCTTAACTTGCCACATCTGGAAGTGCATGTGATATCAAATTTAGCCTCCACAACCTTGTGAGTATGGATGCTTTGAAATGAATTCTCTAGAATGGGTGATATTGTAAACTATCCAATCTTCTTGAGGAAGATGCATTCGACCCTTATTAACACTATTTATATACTCTTTGAGGTATATAAAAAGGAATCTACTCAAGGGGTATACTGTTTCTATCCTTTCTATTGGGTTTTAGTTGAAAATTTACTCACCAATGTTGCAATCTGATCTTTTAATGATAACCATTGAATTCAAGAAAACTGATTGAAACCATTTATAGTTTGATTATTTACTTGATTAAGCACACATATGAAAATATCCGAGTACCAAGCAATTAATATGCTCATGGTAATCCTATGTTTTTCTATTGATCAATGTGAGACATGATACTTCATTTGTCTTGGGCATCTTCTTGGTTTTGAGTACCTTGTATATTTCATATATTGATAAATCACCTTATCACTATGTTCAATGACTGGAGATGGTTGTGGAAAGTCTTTACTGCTCGATGGAATTCAAATGCCTGAGTAAAACACACAAATAAAGAGAGACATTAGAATATGGTAGATAAGACACTAGCATTTTTTAATCCAAAATCTGACGGCATAGATGTTCGATTTTCAACATCATTTTGTTGACCATTTGACAATCAACTTGTTTTTTAAACGTCAGTTGCATTCGGCGTATATCCGACAGTAAAATGAACACAAAGAATTTTTGACCTATATTCATCGGATACTCAACATCGATTCTTTTAATATGTTTGTTGAATATCTGACAAATTTAACTCACGGGATGTCGAAAATACGATGGGTTTCACTGCATAGGGCTTGGATAATCGACAAAGAAAGACATCGGTGGTATGGAAATTCCATCAAATTTCATGGAATAGGACATCGTAAATAAGACAAATTGGAGATCAGAAATATGACGGGTTTCACTGCATAGGGGGTCGGATAACCGAAAAGGAAAGTTATCAGTGGGATGGAAATGCTGCCATATTTCATGGAAGAGGACATAAGATACTCGACAAGTTGATTCATTGTTGGTATGGAAATACCATCGGATTTCATGGAAGAGGACGTCGAAAATCCGACAATGTGATCCGTTGGTGATATGGAAATGCCATCGAATTTCACGGAAGAGAATTTCGGATACCTGATAGGGTGATCTTTCCGTGGTATGGAAATTCTATCGGATTTCATGGAAAAGGACGTCGAAAATATGACAAGGTGAGTCGTTGGTGGTAT
Source organism: Pseudotsuga menziesii (assembly GCA_001517045.1). Taxonomy (NCBI): domain Eukaryota; kingdom Viridiplantae; phylum Streptophyta; class Pinopsida; order Pinales; family Pinaceae; genus Pseudotsuga; species Pseudotsuga menziesii. The sequence continues at coordinate 89,594 of LPNX010220984.1, read as the reverse complement.
GGCAATGACGTTGAATTTCATGGAAAAAGGCGTCAGATAATTGATGGATATGTGGAATGTTAGATTTTTATCATTTAAGTAATATGATCTTAGGATATTATCTGAGAGAATAACATGCACAACATTAGACACAAGAGAAAAGGGACACAAAGAATTTTCCTCAGAGAAACCATAAAGGAGAAAACCCTGCAACTTCCTCAGAGATAGAATGAGCACCAATGGCAACAATAAAACCCAAAGATAGAAAGGATGATCTCTAATAGCAGTTCTCTCTCTCACTTGAGAGATATTCTCCTCTCTCACTCATGCGCCCCAATGAGTGAGTGAGTGTGTGAAATATAGAAATGAGGAGAGCCTCACTTCTATTTATATTCTTCTGTTCACTTTATGTCCACACCAAGAAGTCAGCCTAACTTAACAATTACTTACCAGGGTTGACTTCTCTAGGAGAGTCTAATAACCCTAGTTCCCCACAACTGTGGGGACTTTTCCCTCCGATCAATAAGGAGGGTTAACCTTGACTCAATTGTGGGGACTATTTCCCCAACTTACAATGGAGGGTTAATCTCAATGAATTTACATGACTTGTTTACATTATTGAATCTCTCGATCATAACATCGAGGCATGACATGACCCAATTACATTATAGATACTTCCAGTGATAAACATTGGGGTACAATACATAAGATATACAAGTGAATACATTCTAAAGTTACAAATACATCAACACTCCCTATTAACTAGGAATGTATTCTCTCGACACAATTTATCAACACAAGTCTTCTTATTTGTATGATTTGGATCATCATCAAGTCATCTTCAAGTCAACTTCATCTTCAAGTCATCTTCATCGTCAAGTCATATTCATCAATTCTAGATCATCACTGGATCATCATCGAGTCTAGACCATTAGTTGATCTAGAGCATCACTGGATCATCATTATTGCTTCTGTTATCTCAATCAAATGGTTCTATCTCTTCATTATTCTCGTCATAGAAATTTCTACAGAGCCAACCCTTTTTCATGCTGGTTGCTAGCCTAGCCTCTGGGTAGGTATTCATTTTCTTCAGCACTTATATCTGACCATGAGAGGAACACATCTAAGAACCATGTCAGAATGGCCTGCCCAACACTTAAGTCTTTCATTCTTAGAGAAAGGCTCTCAGCTCTAGGTTAAGTGTTAGTCCTAGACAAAAAAAATTCCTAGTAACTAAACAGGTGCCTCCATTCTCCCAGAGAATGGCCTCTTAGCACTAACTTGAGCTTCAGTCCCAGACTGAATCAATTTCTTGGTAAAATACCAGGTGCCTCCATTCTCCCAGAGAATGGATTCTGTAGGTCTTCATCATCATTGGCCATACTATGGAATCCTCAGGACTGATTATGTGCGTCAACAAAACCTTGAAAGAGCATCCTAGCACAAACTATAGGATCTCTAAGGATATTTTACATGTGACCGTCACAAAACCTCGAAAGAGCATCCTAGCACAGACTATAGGATCTCCTAGGATCTTTTCTATGCTACCTGTAGAAAAACCTCGAAAGAGAATCCTAGCATAGACTATAGGATCTTCCATGATCTTTTCTGTGCTACCAGCACAACCTATCCATGGCCAACCTGTAGCAAAACCTCAAAAGAGCATCCGAGCATAGACTATCGGATCTCTCGGGATCTTTTACATGCTATCTGTATAATCTATCCACAAAGTATCATCCTAATACTCATCACAACATCATCTTGATGCATATCATCATCATATGATCATCCTGATCATCATCTTAGCAGAAACTAAAGCATCATCCTGATGCTGATCACACAATGCTTACATCCACAACCATGTGAAGGATCCTCTTATTATTCTTGGAATGGCTCATGCAAATGTGTCACATTACTTCTTCCTCAAAGTATCTTCTATTTGAAGAACACCAAGCCTCTCTCTAAAGTGCTCCAAACTTCACCTTGGCTAGTGGTTTTCAACACATTTGCTATCTGCTCATCCGTCATAACATACTGGAGATTCACTGCTCCTCTCTACACCATATCCCTGATATAGTGATATTTGATCTCGATGTGCTTCGACCTATCATGGAACACCAGGTTCTCAGACAACTTTACACAACTCTGGTTTTCACAAGTAGCATCCAATGTGAGATCAAATAACTCAGGAAGTAGCTTCCTGAGCCATACTTCCTCACAACTAGCTAAACAAGCTGTGGCATTCTACTTCAGTTGTACTCAGTGCTACATAGGATTGCTTCCTGCTAAACCAAGAGATCACACCTAATACCATACTGAAGTAGCACTCCGAGGTGCTCTTCCTATCAATGGCACTACCTGCCCAATATGAATCCACATAACCCTCTAGGTTAATCTTCTGATTCGTATCATACTTGAGCCCATTCTCAAATGTACCCTTCAAGTACTTCACTGCATGCTTTGCAACCATCAGGTGAACATGTCTCAATGTGTTCACAGCAAAGCAAATATCTGGTCTCGTATTTGTCAGGTACATTAAGGAACAAATCATCTGATGATACATCTTGGCATCAACCATCTCTGATGAAGCAACACTCAATAGATTCAGGTTCGATGCCATAGGTGTGGTCATGGCCTTGTAGTCCATCATCCTAAACCTCTTTAGGATCTCTACTGCATACTTCCCTTGTCCCAAGGAGATTCCATCCACATTCTACCACACCTCCATGATTAGAAAGTAGTGCATCATATCCAAGTCCTTCATCTTGAACTGGGTAGAAAGTCACCTTCTTGCAACTTTAATGAGTTCTTATTTTCTGTCAGGAATACGTCATCGACATATTTGCATCACTGGTCTTCCACTTTCAACTTTGAAGAAAAGGTTGGAATTCTCTTTACTCTCAACAAATCCTAGAGTCATCAGTAAGCTATCCATCCTGTTGTACCATGTCGAACCTTGGGATATTCTGCAGTTAATCCCTCTGAAGCGGAGCATCATTCTCCCTCTGCCTTTCGTACTTTATGCACTGAAACATTCCATAGTGGAGTGACAAGTATCTTCCTCTGCTACTAATATTCTATGTATCCATCTAGGGTCATTGGATACCAATATCCTTTATCTTGAAAACATTCTTCTCGCACCCATTTGTGAGATTTTCATCCTCTCTAGGATTTCATCTTCAACCTTGTAGCAAAGGTTAATATCTTCATCACTCTAGGTGATCTTCAAGCTCCTCATGTATGTGTTATCCCATAGGTGCCTTCTGAGCTCATACAAGGCCTTCATTCATTTGCATAGATGAGTCTGCCTATCATGTGTCTTAACTTCCAATGGCTGCAAATGCCTCTTCGTAGTCTATGCCTTCTTTTCGTGAGAAGCCTTATGCTACGAATCTTGCCTTGTATCCAACAATGTTTCCATCTACTACATGATGGAACTACGAACTTCCTTTCAGGTCTCGATATTGCATCCTAGACATCATTCTTCTTGAACTGGTCTTCCCTTTCTTCTTGGCTACTTCTTCATCAATGATGTCGCTACATTCGTCATGTTATTCTTCATCTTGGATTATTTCTCGAACTATCGTCACTTGTTCTTTGGAACATGTCTCAACCTTCTTTGCTTGTAGGTGATTGTACACAATATTTCCTACAAGTCATATGCACCAGTTGTATGGTTAGAAACATTTCATAAGGTATATTCATTAGAGGAAATTTGGGGTCTAAAATGGGCCTTATAAGAAAACGTGCCAAAATAAGTTTTTGTGAGTTGGAATTCAAGAACCAATAGAATTTCAATAAAATAAGTCAACCATAATGGTTGAATTGACATATTTGTCATTAAAAAAAACTACTTTTTTTGTTCGTATTTTTGACATATCTCATTGTGTTTTTACTCAAATTTCGATCGGGAGAGCTCGTTGGATGCGGAATTCGATTCCACATCCAACAAGTACCCACACTGCATACTTTTGACGGACCTTGCTACCCCAAAAACAAGAAATACCTGGAAAAATGTGATGATGACATCATCATCATGTTTTTTCAGGTATTTCTTGTTTTTGGGGTAGCGAGGTCCATCAAAAGTATGTAGTGTGGGTACTCGTTGGATGCGGAATCAAATTACGCATCCAACGAGCTCTCCCAATCGAAATTTGAGTAAAAACACAGGGAGATATGTCGAAAATACGAAAACAAAAAGTAGTTTTTTTCTTTCTTCCTCCAAAATTAGTCAATATTATTTTATTAATTTAACTATTATTTTATTATTTTAACTATTATTTTATTGTTTTCCTTGGGAGGCCCATTTTAGACCCCAAAATTCTTCTAATGCATAATGAAAAATTCTTATGCATAAATATATGATCATGCAACTATTTTAGCCAATACAACATTCATCCATGTCTCACGAAAACTTTCTAGATGCCTTCCATCTCTACCAGGACAACATTGAGATTATGCACTAATCCAATATGTCAGCAAAGAGGTTTCATTCTAGATAAGTAGCAATGGAGAGTTGTATAGCACCATGGGCTACTTACCCATCACATGCATATTAGTAGTATACTGTCATTAATGCAAACATTTTATCATGCATAATACATCAACTGAATATAAACAAATGCATAACAAAACAATATCATGAAATGACAATTGAATACTTATCTTTATTTTTTTCGTGGGTAGACTCCCTCTTTCAGCTTCATCATCTTCTTCATTCACAACATCATCATTTATTATCCAAATGCTCAATATGGATAAGAGGCTCTTCAAGAATTGAGTTATTCATATTCCTCATCGCTTGAGGTATCTTCTTTGAATTGTGAAATCTTGATCTTCATTTTTTCCCATTGTCTTTTCTCTTATTATGAGTCGAGCTTCATCTTGTGTGTACTCTTCCTAGAGTCTGTTGAAAGTAATCACTTCCTTCTGGCACACATTCCTTGAATTAATGAATCCCATGATCCTGGGAGGCCATTCAAGGTGGTTATCACAACTTCTGCATTCTCCACTTCTTCTTCTACTACTTCAAGATGTTCTTGTAAAGTATGACTGTATAGTCTCTACATTCTGGATCTTCACATTCTTCAATTGGTTTCTCAAAGTCATCTTTCGATTTATGTTCTTTCCTTCAAATAGCTTGGTCAAGGAATCAAACATCTCTTTTGGTGTCTTTAATGAAGACACTTGTGGTATAAGGTGATCTTGTATTGAATTAGCAATGATCTTCTTGGCCTTGACCAAGTTCTTCTTGTGTAAGGCTTTTAGCCTCATCTCCCTCTGCCACTGGAACCTCCCTACTTATGTAGGTGTCCAATTCATTTCCTCAAGAACTAGTGAAATCCTATACTTTAATGCTTGGAATTGTTTAGCCTCACCAAGATTGTCATAAAGCTAGCATGATTAGTCATCTTGAAATGAAAACCTCAACTGTAAATAACAAAATATTAGATCTTACCGATTTGAGGTGTCCATCTTGGTTCCGGAGCTCGCTGATATAGGGTTTGTCAAAGAAACCCTGATTTTCAAAACTTGGAATATTTCAGATATTATTGGATAGATATATAGACATCTTCAAGGAGGGTTGTCCAATGCACTCCTTTTCTGAAAACAGTGGAGGGAAGCTCTTGGAACAAGAAGCCCTAGTTTACCAATTTCTTCTACAGAAATTCTGGATACTGTTTCTACAGTATATCCGAAAGTACTACTCCTCTGTGTCTGAAATTTCACATTGCGGTATCCTCATGTGTCCTTGTTCCAACACCATAGGTTTCATTAGCATTGGTTTCACCAATTGGGACTTATGAGCGTTTTTCCAAGGTGACCTGTTTCAGGACTTTTCAGCATAGCGAAGTTGTACGTACTTCCACGTGTGACTGTTTCACCTTCGGGGTCTGAAAGTTTTATCATATAAATTATAGTCCATTTTCTTTCTATAACATCTTGATAATTTTATTTGGACCTTCGTAGCCTGAGATATAGCAATTGTCCCCAGATGTCCTGTTTGGGGAGGAATCTTGGGAGAGGTTGCAACCCTAACTTGGAGTAATCATATCTCCTATAATATAGCGAATATGAGGCTACAACTTGGACTTGGTGTACATTAGTAATTTATATTTGACCTGTGAAATTTTTGGCACTTGATCCTTCTCCAATATCTAGATATAGCGAATCTACCAAAACTATCAGTTTCAGTATTTTAGGGTTTTTCAGGCCCGGAGTCAAACTAGGGTTTGACTTTCCTGAAGTTTAACCCAACAAAAAATATTGACCCAAGTCTCTAAAATTTTATTTTGATGAGGAGAGAAATCCTATGCCAAGGTCACTAAAAAATTGCTCTTTTGTGAAAAGCCCGAATTTCCTGCAACAAAAACTAAAAATGTTCGAAATCAAATTCCGCTTCGATAGAAAGATGCACCCTTCAATGGAGAGTTAGAATAGCATCATTTTGCTGATGGATTGTGGAGAGAGACCAAAAAAGTAAGAATCCCTAGCTTCTGCAGCTACACAATGTATTCTTCTCAGGTTATCTCTGATACCATGTTAGATTTTTATCATTTAAACAATATGATCTTACGATATTATCTAAGAGAATAACAAGCACAACAATAAACACAAGAGAAAAGAGACACAAATAATTTTCCTCGGGGAAACCATAAAGGAGTAAATCCCTGAAACTTCCTCAAAGATAGAATGAGCACCAATGCCAGCAGTAAAACCCAAAGACAGAAAGGATGATCTCCAACAGCAGTTCGCTCTCTCTCACTCATGCACCCCAGTGAGTGAGTGTGTGTGTGATATATAAAAATGAGGAGAGACTCACTTCTATCTATATTCTTCCATTCACTTTATGTCCACTCCAACAAGTCAGCCTCACTTAACAATTACTTACCAGGAATGAATTTTCTAGGAGGGTCTAATAACCCTAGCGCCCCACAACTGTGGGGACTTTACCCTCCGATCAACAAGGAGGGTTAACCTTGACTCAATTGTGGGGACTTTGCCCTCTGATCAACAAGGAGAGTTAACCTTAACTCAATTGTGGGGACTATTTCCTCGACTTACAATGGAGGGTTAACCTCAATGACTTTACATGACTTGTTTACATTATTGAATCTCCCGATCGGAACATCAGGGCATGACATGACTCAATTACATTATAGATACTTCCCGGAATAAACATCGGGGTACAATACATAATATATACAAGTGAATACATTCAAAAGTTACAAATACATCAACATGGAAACTTAAAAAAAAATACAGATATCCCGTGACCAGCTATTATCATTCATTCATTCACTTCATTTCATTTCAACATGAAATTCATTCGCTTCATTTCACTTCAACAAGCAACAAGGAACCCTCAATTATTGGGTTCATGTAGTTCAAGGCAGGAGTAAGTGACCCCAAGACATAGAAGTTTGGGAAGTTGTTGAGGTGAAACTCCTATAGGAGAGTACCATATTGATCCAAGAACTTAACATGAAGGTGAGGTGGAATCCAACACCCTCATCTCCACCTCCAAATCCAATGCAAACAAGGGTTTATGTTCTTCGAGACATCCTAAGGCTTCCTAACTCAACTTTGAAAAGTGTGTGGTTTGTCTCTTTTCCTCCATTTTCAAGAATATAGAGATAGAGTACATGCCCTTAGGGCTAAGTGGAATCTCTACTCCCCCCCCCTTATGATTTCTATCGACGTTGACTTCGCTAGACCCCAACTTTCAAAAGGTCAAACATTGTCAAGAACAAGTAGTTGCAACTCCAAATACCAACAAACAGGATGTTACTAGAGACCTCAAGGTAGTTATAGAAATTCCCCCCTTGGATGGACCCAAGTAAGGTCCACAAAATGAGACTTTTTTGATATTAGAGTGAGGTATCCATTAGATGCTAGAACTATAATGGAATCTTTTGGTATTCATTGGCTCAATTTACGATGCACTCAAACCATAAAATATTCTATTTTTTACAAAAAACCCACTTGAAGGCCCACCAAGACCACTACAAGCTACCGAAGTTATCATTGCTTACAACTTTGTAGAGAGTACGCCAATTTTTCCTAAAGTGTTCATGGTTCAATTGGTGATGCTTGTTAATTCTAAGAGTCCCTTCAGGGAAAATTCACCACCACACTCTTCACCCATTCCACAAATCGAGGGCTAGGGAAAATATGAATAATTATTGGACAATCATGGCAAGCCACAGTTTCTCTAAGCTCTACACCAATATTATTCATCTCCATTCATTTGAGGAGCTTGAGAGGAGACATTTTTGGGCTAGAGGATAGTAAATTATGTAAAACTCAACATGATGTAATAAAAGTTGGAAAAGCAAAGATATCAATACGATGTCGACAATAACAGATTCTACCCTTAAAGTACAAGACCAGATTTGAACTTGTGACCTACAGCTTCCCTATTGGTAACATGCCATGGGTAGGTGGTTTTGTTGATTTGGCAAAATATTAGGGTTTTAGTCTTACAAACCTAATTCTATTGGATGGACATTTTTGAGACAAAATAAGGATATATTTATTTGTTGGTAGCTTCAACACTAGTGAGAAAGTGACATTTTTTGAAACCTATTGTTTGTGCATAAACACTAGAAATTTCATATTCTCTCGTTGCCCAAATTGTCAAGGTGGATTTTTTCTCAACCTCCATATCCCGTAGTAAAGGAACTTTGGTATATTTATAATTAATCCTAATTTTAGTTTGTATCCCATTTCCCAATGTCCTCTCAAGCATACTTCAATATGTAGACAGTCTTCGAAAAACAAGTTTAGTGTTCAACAACAAAGAGTTATCTTCCTTTTAAATTCCAAATTGAGTGCTTCATGATAAGACTATCAAATGCATATTAAATGTTGGTTATTCAATTTACCGCACTAGCTTCGATTGGTTCGCTTCAATAATTGGCAATAGCATACATTTGGATTTAATATTTTATTCAATAGAAGAAAATATTGTTGCAAATCCAAATTTGCAGCATCGACACTTAATAGGCCATCATGAAAACTTTCTTTTGTTGGATGTACATTTGGGAACAAAAATAATATATTGCTCGGTGATTGGAAACATAATTAGTTATAAATCCTGATTGGTAGTAGCATGTCTGTGCATAAAGTAAAAAACATGTACAATCAAATTTCATACTAGCTCAAATTATCACAAAAGGTTTTGAACTATCTATGAAATCTAATTGAAATGAATAATAGCCATCAAATCAAGGAGAATTGGATTTTTGATATAAAAAGTATTAGTTTCAATTTTAATCTAGATCCATATTTTCAGGTATCCTTCCAAAGGAATAATCTACTACCTTGAAATGCAGCTTTAGAAAACAACTTAATTTTCAACGCAAAGAGCAACCCAAATTTTAATTTCCAACACTTGGGAATACTTCTTTATGTTGGAATATATTATATTCCTTGGAAGGTAATAATGTCCTTGTATTATGTTAGAAGTTGTCTACAATCTTATGTAAAAGAATAATATGTTTAACCCATAATTATATGGTGGTGTATTTACTTGTGTAGAGTATTTGTCCATGATATTGTATTAAGAGATGTTATTTTGGAGAATTATATTATCCCACATCCAATATGTGAGAGTAATTCCTCCTCATCGCTTAGTATATAATAGGGTCAAGTGAGTCTCTACTTATCATGTATTCTTGATGTAGTAGTGATACTCTTGTGACACTGTTGTACATCACCTATATTGTTTGGGGTATTTGTGATTTGCTCTCTTGTAAGATTGGAGAAGACATTCTGGAGATAATAGAAGACTACCTTCCCGTGAATGTAACCCATTAGGGCGAACCGCGTATATCAGTGCTCTCTTGTCCTTTTCTTTTCATGTTCTTCTCTTTTACGATATGTTTTTGGTTGCTTAGAAAGATTAACTAGTTTAGTTTGACTTTACTATTCTAACATGATATAAGAGTGGGTTGCTATGATATAGTACCTTCTATACCTTTCAATTAATAATGATTATCATTTGGGCATTGTCATTTTGTTGTATATTTTCTTTCTATCTGGCGGCCATTAGGTTTCTCTTCAGATCTGGGCCTATTTATACATTTTTTTAAAATTTTTTTACTCTAACCCTAACTTGTTGTGTAAGATTTTTGCAAAAAAATTTCAAGGGTTTCTGGATGTTTTTTCTATAGGTCTACATGATTTTAAGGCTCTCCTCAATGATATCTTTCTTTCGATTATAAAAATGACAGTTATAAAAAGGGTCGTAACTTGGTCAAATTTTACCAAAATTTTTATTATAACCTGTTTTTGGAATTGAAAACGCCATTCTGGATCCACCCATGTGTCCAGAACATAAACCTAAGTATTTTTGGGCTTCTGTTCAGTAATAAAAATGACAGTTATACAAATGGGCTATAACTTGGTCATGTTTTACTGTTTTTTTTATTACAACCTGTTTTTGGAATTAGAATAGCTATTCGGGATCCAGCCATGTGACCAGAACATAAAACTGGGTATCTCTGGGCTTCCTTTCGGTAACAAAAATGATAGCTATACAAAAGGGCTGTAACTTAGTCATTTTTTACCAGTTGTTTTATTATAACCTCTTTTCGAACTGGAACAACCATTCTAGATCCACCCATGTGACCAGAACAAAAAACTGGGTATTTTTGGGCTACCTTTCTGTAATAAAAAACGACAATTATACAAAAAGGCCGTAACTTGGTCATTTCTTACCGGATTGTTTATTATAGCCTATTTTTGGAATCAGAACAACCATTCTGGATCTACCTTTAAGGCCAGAACAGAAGACTGGGCTTTTCTGGGCACATTTTTTCAAAGGGTTGTAAGTAAAAGTTTCTCTTTCCTTTACTGTTTTTCTAACTGTGTTTTTTGCAAATTTAGATCAGTATGATAAAGTATTTAAGTTTTCTGTTATTCATTTTTTTCATTTAGGTTTTGCTTCTAATCATGTTTATTAAGATATTATTTCTTGTTCTTACTATATATTTGTCTCATATTTCTATATATGGAAATATTGGCATCTTTTAAGGACATGGATCTCTAGTATTTTGTCATGATGATAGCTATAAACCATCTAATGCTTAATATTTTTTAAATATACTTAATAATTAATTTGTTCTTTTCTTTGTTTTGTTTTATAAAAACAATTTTATAAGAATAATCTCATATGTGTTATCTAGTGATCATTATTTATTTTATTTATATGTTATTGCTGACCTTTGTGTAAAACCAATTTCATTCTTTTATAAGTAATATCTTTATGATCATTATATGCTCTTGCTAATTAACTTGTTAAGTAAAATCATTTTTTTAATCTATGTGATATCATATTTTTTGGCTTCCCATAAGTTATTTAATTGGGATATAGTTTCTTTTTCATGTATTGCAAAGATTGTATCTAGTTCCTATGCTATTTGTCTCTAATGTTCCTATATGGAAGCATTGACATTTTCAGGGCATTCATCTTTTGCATATTAACCTCTTACTAATAAGAAATGCACCTATGCTTCATATTAGTTGCTTGATGACTAAATTTTCATATATTTAACTGAAATATTTGGCTCACTATTTATATGTTGTGGCTGACACTTAATGTGTAAAAGTAACTTTATTTTCCTTAATGAGCAAGTTAATATTTTATTTGATCATATTATGTTGCCATTCCTTTATATGATGTTTGCTAACTTTTGGTATATAAACATTTTCATTTCTGTATGAGTAATTTTGTTTTATGATCTTTATATGCTTTAATCTTGAAAGTTCTTGTGCAGATAAGTTCTTTGTTTAGGCTTTCACCTTATTCAAGACTTAATGAAGCACCATATTCTACTATTAAAGTCATGATGTTCATTTGTATGATATCATTTTCAATGTATAGACCATTGGGGTCTTGTTTCTTCGATGTTTAAGGTCTTTTACAGATATTTATATTGCACCTTAATTGGAAGAATGTCTGCTATCTACATGTGTATTGGCCATATGGGTTTTTTTGTACATTGTTGTGGTGTTCTTAGCCACATGTTCTATTGTATCGACTATCATAAGGTATTTGTACACTGGTGTGGATGTTATATCAGAGTTATTCAGCTATCATGTATGGTTGTGATGATTCTTATGGTGATGTGGGTATCTTGTGATTGGATTACGTCACATGTTCTCAGCATTTTATTGTTGGGACTTTCATCGTACAACCTCGTTCATGTGCACTTTCATGATTCATTGAGAAGTAGTTGTTCATCGTCAAATTCCATCAGCTGAAGTGTTCTTCTTTTTCAGCTTTGGTTCTTGTGGAAGTTATCATCAAGGGGGAGCAGTAATGACTCCTTCCTTCCTTAGTGTAAGTGTGGGCCCTTCTCGTAGCCATTATTAAGGGGGAGTGTTGGAATATATTATATTCCTTGGAAGGTAATAATGTCTTTGTATTATGTCGAAAGTTGCCTACAATCTTATGTAAAAGAGTAATACATTTAACCCATAGTCATATGGTGGTGTATTTACTTGTGTAGATTATTTGTCCATGATAATGTATTAAGAGATGATATTTTGGAGAATTATATTATCCCACATGCAATATGTGAGAGTAATTCCTCCTCATCTCTTAGTATATAATAGGGATAAGTGAGTATCTACATATCATGTATTCTTGATGTAGTAGTTGTACTATTGTGACACTGTTGTACACCATCTATATTCTTTGGGGTATTTGTGCTTTGCTCTCTTGTAAGATTGGAGAAGACTTTCTGGAGATAATAGAAGACTACCTTCCCATGGATGTAAAGCATTAGGGTGAACCACGTATATTGGTGTTCTCTTGTCTTTTCTTTTCCTATTCTTATCTTTTATGATATGTTGTTGGTTGCTTAGATAGGTTAATTAGTTTAGCTTGACTTTACTATTCTAACACTTTATAACACGACTATAACTAAGGCATAGTTTTATATTTTCTCTTAAATGTGGTCTTCTAATGGTCCATAATTTACTAAATTCTAGAAAATGCAAGATTTTGGTTGCTTTGTATTGATATGACTCAACTTGTAACTAAAAGTAAGCACTTTTTTCTAGATAGTTGATTGAACTAAAATCAAGACTCCTTTTTTTGATAGTTGATTGAACTAAAATCAAGACTCCTTTTTTTGAAATAATATAGTTGGATTCATTATATTCAAATACAAGAAAAACTTATTGTGAACCCAATCCTTCTAATTTTCATCATTAGTAGTTAAGATCCCAAGAACAACACTATGCTTAACCATGGTCTTACTTTTTGAGGCATAGACTATGTCTTTCAGTCAATATTCCTTATGATCGTTGTATTTATCTCTAAATGGAAGAGTATGGAACTCAATTCACTGGTTGAGGTTTTCTTGGAGATATGTCTATAGTATTTGGAAGTCATAAAACATGATACAAAGAAACCATAGATTGTAGGTTTAAGGTTGTTTGAAGAATTTTCCTTATACCCTGCCCAAAATCTAAGAGGGTTTTTCTTATGCCTAAAACGTATTAAATTCCTAAATCAAGGGTTTACATTGTTGATTTCTTTCAAAAGACCGCCCATATTTGAATTCAAGGCCTCTTCACCATTGTTTTCATGCTCAGAATTCAATACAAACATGTTTTTAAGTGATGGTGTAGGCCACAAACCACCCAAAATTAGCCTAGAACATGGCAGATCTTAAAAATGATGTTTTTTACCACTATTTATGCTTTTAAATTGCCCAGAACTCACCAAAACATGGTCTTGTTGCTAATTCCACATACATGTAGGCCCCAAACTATTTAGAATAATCCCATAATTGAATTCAAGCCTCTCTTACTGTTGTTATGATGGTTAAGGTAGTCCAAATCATTCCCAGGTTTGAGGTTTTAAAGTTTTTTCTTCATAGCACGCCCAATTTGAAGACTGGTTGTTGTTTGATGACAAAATTGTGCCCAGAGCTGCTGCAATGTGCCTAGATTTAACTCCATTGCATCCCATGTTGCTGCTTCGGTCCTTCCACATTCCCAAAAAAGCCTAGGAATTAGCCCAGAATTCATTATACAACTGATATAAGGTTAAATCATGCTTCAGACCTGCCCAGAAAACTCAGAAATCAACCCAGAAACCCTCATGAAAACCTAGGTGGACACCCCATGCAAAATAAGCGGGGGGGGGGGTTGGCTAGCAGATCCCTAATCACATTCCATTTAATTAGATGTAACTTCTTGGTATTGGATGTCCCCTTGCCATAAACATTTACAAATCTCTTTAAACCGAGTATCCTTAAAAATATGGAATTTTGAAGGACAATTGAAAATTACAGTTGAACATGTTACATGAGACATCAAGTATTAGATATGAAATGGATTCATGTTACATGAGACATGGTAATGGGAGATGTAGCTAAGTCACTTATAATACTATAATTATGGTCTTAACATGCTCATGGATCATGTATGGTTCACTTTAAATGTAACAAGGGTAAGGACTCACATTGGGTAAATGTATTTGCAAGAGCCACTAGAATATGGTGGTATTTCCTCTATTTTGATGGATTTGGGGTTGGGCATTTCATACATGAAACTATGTTTAGAGGTCAATATTATTTAACACAAGCATGTAAATGACTAGTTTCGGAAAATCACCATTTTTGAGATAGGCTAAATGAACAAGTTATGGGGTCATCTTGATCATTAGCCATTAAGTTTTTTTGTGGGAATAGGTTCTATATAATTATGGGTTGGTGTATTTTATAGTTTCCATGTGGTGGAACATTCTCTTCTGATAGGTTTGGGAGTGCACATACACTTAATCTCATGTGCTATATACAATGATGTGTATAATTTCATTGAACCCCATAATGACCACAGGGAAAGTTTGTCTTGATCTTAGTGTTCTATCTTTGCTTAGGTGTTTGTTCCCCTATAATTATTTTATTGGTTAGGTTGATTTCATCATTGTCCGCAAGTCAAGTTTGGATAATTGGGGTTACTTTCACCCTTCTTAGTCTTCATTTTCTTTAATTGTTTTTTAGGAATTTGGTAAGGATATCAGTATTGTTAAACAAAATTTCGACCAATTAATGAGGATGAAATAAATTGATAATGGAAAAGGACTCAACATTAATAGGGATTAACAATCCCTAATAAGATAGAGTATTTTGAGGGGTACCTTAAGGGTAGCCTACTAGTTATGAGAGGTGGTCCTCCACAAGTAGTGGAGGGAGTGGGGTTGCGTATGAAGTATTTGCTTCTTACTTTTCATTGTAAAGTGAATTGGAATAGACTTAGGATAATGGATTCTCCATGGGATTTGTTGATCCATCCATAACTATTAGCATAAATACCATAGACTTGGAGGCGACATGTACCCAAAATTATTACAATGTGAGTTACTAAACCTATATGTTATCAATAGATTGGTATGCCCTTGGTGTGGATGTTTTGTGGGAAGGGTGTTGAGGATTGTTTAGAATAATAATATACAACTAACAAGACTTGGCATATATGAGGTCAAATGATTAAACCTTTATTAAACCATCTTCTTCTTTAGTTTGAGACATAGTAGTAGCCACATATTTTGCAATGGTAAGAATAGTGTTGTTTCAAACAAATCTAACAAGAATATTACAAAGAAAAAATGTATAATTCTAACCTAATCCTAGAAGCATGAAGACATATAAAAAATCATTCCCAAGCATACATACTATTCCTCATAAAATGAGATGCCTTTTATACTCGATATGCATACTATATTTCTAACAAGGGCATTGAGGTACAAAAATATTCAAATACATAACACTAAACAACAAAGAATCTGGATTATGCCAAAACTAGAATCAGACCCACATCAGGGGAAGATCATCCTTCTTGTTTTTGGAGGAGGCCCAACCCTCATCTGCTAACTCCACATTAACTACAAAAACCTCCCATCCATAATTTTCAGGGTATCTTTTCTTCTCATAAATTGTCAACTAAAGACTTGGAAGTTCATCATATAATGCATGTACAAGAGGGATTCATTCCAGCTGTGGAAAAGATCTCTCCCATCCCTCACAATCTAGCCAGCTCTATGACTAGGACTTCAGATATAAATACAATAATCTAAGAATTAAAATACTCACACACAAGAAAACATAATTCCAATACCAAAAGGAGATTTTCAAAATGTATATGTTATAAATCAAGTCTCGAATTTAGCAAAAAAACTAGGCATGTGAAGAGAATTAGTTAAAATAAAAAAATAAAAAAATGGCAAGTACAAAAATATAAAGATAAAAATAAGTGTCCGTGGATGCTAGATGGATACGGTGTCCTCCTTTAGGTTTTTTTTTCACTTGCAATCACTATGGAAGCAAGGATATTCACTCAAATTGAATGCAAAAATGAAAAAAATCGTTGTTTAAAACTTTTAAAGGATATTTATCCGTTTCTTGGGAGAGGACAAGTTCAAACAAGGGATTGCATGTTTGACTCATGTTTCCTAAGTCAAGCTCCGTCAACCACAATTTTGACTTAACAAATAAAAAAAATTCTTATGGGGGCCAATCCAAGTCAAACTTGGGATGAGGTGAGTTTGAATCTCAATCCATGTGACACTGCTTTAAACTCTATGTTCCATCAGATATATATAAGAGTACAAAATTGTGGTGGGTTGAGGAAGATGGAGAGTTAGGTGCAGGTAGATAATTTGTTCGGTGAGTTATCATATTTGACAAAATGACCTTTACAATGATATATGTGAAATGTAAAATACAACATTAGAAATATAACACAAGTTTTCCATTTGAACTTTGTCCACCAGGATCAACGATTAAATCCCATTTTTCCTCCCTGCTAAAGAGGAAGTTATCCTCAATTTCTATTGACAATACCCCTTAGAACATAATAGTGTGTGTTGGATTGACCCATGTGGATGTTGGGAGGAGGTCAAGAAAACCATCTTATAAAGTAAGAGTGTCAAATATGAGTGGAACATGTTGTTTGATTACAGTGGTGGGAAGAAGAAAAACTATAAATGTCCTACCTGCCGAAGAACCAAACTAATTGTGTGTTATTCATGCACATGTGCAGAAGGAATGACACGTACATACCTTGGGTTGAGGGGAAACACAAACAGCTTTGTTCTTAGAGGGATATAGCATAATTTGATTTGTGATTGAGGTAAGTTGAGCATTGTTTTGAAACAAATGAGTGTTATAATTTTCACTCAATGCTTGACAGTGGAACTCCTTATTGGAATGTGACCCTATGGAGTAGGTTGTTAGAGTGACTATTATAATTTTAGAGCCAACCAATTCAAACCAAACCGGCTAGTTCTAAGCCGGTTTTGGAAAAAATTGATCTAGACTGATGGGAGATGAACTGGCTAGTTGACCAAATCTGTCTTGAATTGACCAGTTCAAGATTAGGTCCTGACAGAACTAGTAAATCGATCAGTTCATGAGTTGAATTCACCATCCCCATAAGACTTGCTGGGAAATATCCCAATCAACCTAAAGAAACAAAAGAAAAAAAACCATGCAAACCCTCCTAAAACCCTAGATACAACTTTATAAACACTTTAATCCCAACCATGTCATCTAGTTGACCTCCCTATTGGAATTGTATTGATCTTTCAATATAAATTTTTGAAGTTAATGTAGTAATGTTATCTTAAATTTTAACCTTAAAATTAAATGTAGGTACATGAAAGTGGTAAAGAAACAGACTGCAAACCCTCCATCTCCAATTCAAATACGTGTGTTGCATTGTTTGGTGACAGGTTGGATTCCAAGATTCGATGAAATATATACCCATATATTTATTGCATGAATCATTCTTGAAGTAGAAGAAAAATATTTAAGTAAAGCCTTCAATATTATAAACATTTATGGACCTTATGGGGAAAGAAGTTTGTTATGGGAAAAAAATATGTGGTGAATATCTTGTACATTAGGGGAGTTTTGAGGTTAAAATGGTCCTCAAGACAAAAATTGTACCAATTTATAAGAACCAATAGGATTCAAGATGATAATGTCAACCATAAGGGTAAAATTTGTAAAAAACCTGGAGGGAAAAAAAAACTACTTTTTCTTATCGTATTTTTTGCATATCTCCTTATCGGTTCACCCAAATTTTGTGTTTGGGGACTTCTTGGATGTGGAATTTAATTACGGATCAAACCCATATCCACATTGCATACTTCTGAGGTACCTAAAACACTCAAAAATGAAAATTTCAATTAAAAACGTATTTTAATATTAAAATATGTTTTTTTATTGAAATTTTCATTTTTGGATGACATGGGTACCTCATAGGTATGCAATGTTGGTATGGGTTTGATGAGTAATTAAATTACGCATCCAACGAGTCCCCAAACTCAAAATTCAAGTGAACCAATAAGGATATATGTCAAAAATACAATAAGAAAAAACATTTGTTCTTTTTCCTCTCCAAAATTTAGAACTTTTATTTTATTATTATAACTATTATTTTATTATTTCCCTTATGAAGCCCGTTTTAGACCTCAAAAATACCCTAATGGATGATAATAGAATTGTTGGTGGGGAGTCCAGTATGGCATTGTATTCTAGATAGGTTTTGGGATAAGTGGATAGACCTAATCCCTTGACAAACTATTTTACACAATTATTCAAGGAATAAAACCTAATTGGCATAGAGCCAATTCAAGTTGTCACTACTTGGAGAAACTCAAGGAGGGGAGCGAAGGTATCTGAAAGAGGTTAGATAAGTTAATTATGTTTGACAATTTTATTGAGTAGGTTGAGATATTCAATTCTTGGGTGGGTTGTGGTGGTTATTTAGACCACTTTCCTATTATTTTTCACGTTGACAAGGAGTATAAGAAGCCCCTTGCTCCCTTTAAATGCAATCATTATTGGTTGAATGAGAAAGAATTTAGATTACTTATATTAAGAAATTTGGAATTGTATGATCCATATTTAGGAGAGTCATTTATGTTTAAATTCACTTAAAACCTTAAGCATGTTAAGAAATTAGCAATAAAGTTCGAAAAGAAGAAAAATGAAGAAAATTAAGCAGACCTGAAACAAACTGAAGCAAAAAAATTATCTCTTTGAAACAATCCCTTGGGGGTTTTCAATGATGGCACAACTTTATCTTTAAATAATTTGTAGGATATAAATAAGGTCCCACTTGACAAATAAGAGGTCGAGTGGAGGTTCAAAAGAAAATCTACCTAGTTAGAAGACGAGGACAATAATACAATATTTTTCATAATTATTCCAATGACAGGGAAAATAAAAATACCATATGGGAAATCAATAACGTAGATTGCTCTAAGAAAATATTTATTGAAGATATGGAAGATGCAGGAAGGTTCATTTCAAAAAAAAATTCAAATATCCTAAAGTCTCAAACATAGATGACATTATGAATGAGACTCATTGTTGAAATATTTGGTTACATCACTCTTTACATGATTTTGTTACAGGCTGCCATTACAAATAACCAACAACTGCTACATGAGACAATCATTCTTGATTCCTAGATTGCTTAAACTAGTAAAGTTTCCTGATTGTAGTGGCTTGTGCACAATGCCACATGTTTGTGATGTTTTAAAAGGATTTTCCTTCATGCCTCAAATGCAAGTACGTTCATCCAATCGACCTCAATTTGGCATTTAAAAATAGGAATATTATGCCACCCTGGTAGATACTCAGTATGCTTGATTGTGATCATGCCACTATATAGGACACAAAGTAACAACGAATAAATGTGTTTTGGAGCTATGTTTATTTTATATGGTACACTCTCTTCCCTCTCTATATCTCTATTTACATAACGCGTCATATTATACTATGCATACTATACACACACAAACACACTGTAGTACATGCACAAAGCAAATATCTGAGCACAAGTAATGCTCTTTTGAGCATACCTCACCCCACAATAGTCCAAAAATAACATCAAACAACAACCATGAATAGTTTTGAACACATTTGGGCGTCGTCATATCATCATCCAGCCCTAAAAAACCCCAAACCTTTGATGTTACATGTAATTCCTGGGAATATGTTCCTAGAAAGACTTTGTGGTAATTTCCGGGTAGTTTGGGACCTTTTACACCCTTATAACAATAGCAGTGAGTAGTATAAGGACAATGATTCTCAAATCTAAGCATGAGTGGGGAAGATCCATGGAAAATTAGTAATTATAGGTGGTTTACCGACATTTTTTATCAGATCCCATGCAACATCTAATCAATGGTTTGGGCATGTTGTAGCCCCATCCTACCTTTCAAACATTATTTTGGGTGCTTTTTGTCATGAAACAAGGTATAAAATGAATTAACTGCTAAAATACAAATCTGGGTAAATTTCAAACCTTAAAAGGTAATGTTTAATAGTAAGGAGGGTGTAAACAGCCATTAAAAAATAGAATGTAAACAACCATATAAAATATCTAGGCACTTTCGAGTTAATTATGGGAGAATTATAGGCATTTCGTAGCCCTAATTATTAGCTCTTTGAAGAAATTAATGGGTAAAATAGGTATAAACAATCCTAAACATGAAATCTTAATATACATTGACTTGTAAAATCCTTCTAGAAGCCATTGTTGTAAAATATGGGTGCATTTTGTGCCCTAGAATAGTAGTATGCGGCCCTGAACTTTGAATCTAGGAAACCTTGAGGTCATGGAAGCAACAATTCTAAGCATATCTATGTGCATCAAGATTAAAATAGTCCCTCCATCACACTCTATTAGGTGTGTGGATATTTTTTGAGGGATCTAATGGCTGTGGTTTAGCGTTTCATCCCTGTAAGGTTTGTCTTCTAGCAGTGTCATCCCTTTGGAGGATTTTTGTGAATTCCTTTGTAGATTTTGATCTATAATGGCTTATGAGATAAATTGTGTTATTTTTTATGGACCTCATTAAACAATATTTGATTTCTTGATAAAGTGTAGGGTTCACCCTTACCTAGACTACACCTGGGGATCATAGGGAGTGTTATAGGAAAAAGTTGATGGCATGGAAAATATTTGGGCATTGGTGAATTGATTTGTGAAGTGTTCACTTTGTATTTAATGTGTTAATGGATTATTATTATGGTTTCACAATAATATGGTATGGACATGATTTTTTCATTTATGGTGTCACACTAATTGAGTCATCTTTGGTATAGGTGATGGTTATTGGAACATTTTTTTTGGCTAATGGATCTTCCTATTGAATCCAATGGACCTAGATTTATTTGGGTATAAGGATTCACAAATCTGGGAGATAATTGTGTTGCTTTGAATCTTAGATGATTTTATCAATACAAAAAACATCATGGGAAACATTTCCCAACTTTTGGAAATAGCTTACAGTCCAAAAAGATAAACCATAAAGGAAGCAAAAATATAAAGAAGGGGCTTGCCACGGGAATCATGTCAATAGTTAATTCATAGAGCAATATATCCTATCAATATTATGTCATGTTTAAAGTGGAAGGACTTTTTTTCAAAAATCAATGAAATTTTTTATGGGAAGGAAGCTTAAAATATGTGTAGGTGTAGCATGATTCCACAAACCAGATTGACGGATATAAAACTTTTCGCTGGGTGAAAGTGTTGTCCTTTTGACATTAAAGAAGTCGAACGAAATTTGTTAGAGTTGGCGAATGATTGGTTCAAGTGAGCCGATGAATGATTGGTCCAAGCATGCTTCCCACCATGGACATGTTTAGGATTTTCTTTTGATTGAATGATTATCCACTAGATCGGAAAATATAAAGTCGTGTCCTTTCCCACTCTTTACTCAAAACAGATCTCTGTATGAAATCCTGGGATCAGGAAAGGATGCTAATTTGATCCTTTGAAGGTAGATAAATATTATCATTGGCATCATTGTTGTTGCAACAACAATATGTATTTTGTTTAAGCGATGTGGATACACTTTACTGTCTCTTGTTGCTAATGTGATCATGGAGAAAACACCAGGCCGGAGAAAAATACTTGGGGACATTCTTGACGAGTATCAAATCTCTAAAAATACTTTGTTTAGTCCATTATAGTTGAATATCATTTATAGGTAGTATCTAGCATCAAGAACATCCATACAAACTCAGAAACATATATGAATTGAAGCAGTCATGCTAGTTTTTTTTGGGAATGATTGTTTTAGTCACTGTTTTTAAACACCTGTTTTTGTTAAATGGGAGTGAATTTTGAGAAACCGAGAGAGGATTTTCTTTAGAAAAGCATGATGTACAATAAAATCTCTCATTTTTTACATAGGTACTATGGTTTAGGAGAATAAAAAGGATATTCACAGTGTATTTTTTCAGAAATTTAAAATTACTGTCTAAGTCATCAACTTCAAAAGTAGATTTCAAGGAGCTAGAGGAGAATATTAGAAAATGGAAACATGGGTTTTGACAGGGATAGATGGAATTAAAAAAAATCTCTTAGAATTTACACAACTATCACCATTTGATATATGCAGGTAGGGCATTGAAGCCTATTTTCAGCAATCTGCTTCCCGAAAAGAAGGAAAGCAGTTGTAACTGTTTCTATTTTTAGAATTTAGTTAGATTTCAAATTTAAGACTAGGCAAAAGTTATTTTTCTATATATTCAGATGTATTTGATATATTTAGGGTTGGATTTTCAAGAGAAAAGAGGATCTTCATTGTAATGGCTTCAATTTTATGAAGATGAATACATTGCAAAGATGGAATGTTGAAGGTTTTTTATGGAAGAGATTCTTGTGCCATCCTTCTCTTCAGTAAGTGATCTTCTTGTGTGATTGTTTGTTTAGTTTTCCAAATCCATTTTTTATTTTATTTCATGTTTGAACAATATTTTATGGGATATAATTCATGTTGCATGCTCTAGGTTCATTTTTCAAGCATTTTCAAAACAATTTCTGCTAAAGTTTTATAGAATTCACCCTAGCTAGGTGCTTTGTTTGATGGATTGTTTTCCTTGTCTTCTATTCAACCTGAAAAATATCTCAAGACTAAGGAAATGGTTTCTACCTTGACTCTATCCATGAACCTTTAAAACCTCTACCTCTTGCAGCTTAACTCAGATCTGATTGTTGACTCTATTTCCCAATGGTCTCCTCCATGATTGTCCTACCAAATATTTTAAAACAAACTTGTCCTATCAGATATCTGATCTTCTGAGTGTCATTGATTGCATATCTTGAGTGATAAGGCTCTAAACCATTGAGAGATACCTCTTTGAATGTATAGGTAAGAATACAATCTAAAGTGGTTTTTTGGTTGCCTCATGATCTACCTTTCAGAACCTGGGTACATTCTGAGTGCTAACATATTGGAATCGTTGCTAAGGAACGAGGGTTCAAATATTACATGGGTATGAATGACATAGTTTAAGATTTGATTGTTGATGGTAAACAATGGTGAAAAACCAATAAGTTTGTGTATTTTCCTCTTGACAACTCTATCTTCAAAGAATCCAATTTTCATAATTTCTGATGGCGACTCCACTGGAAAAAGGTTTCAAAGTTTGAAGAGATGATTCAATTTCTTCATTATCAAGATGATTTCTATATATGCAAGGTATGCTCCTATGAATCATGCTCACATTCTTGGTTTTCCAAATTGAATACCTAATGTAGATTGGCAAACATGTCTTCCAAAAATCAAAAATCAAAAGAGTGATGATGATGCTCTTCATTTGGTTAGATTTCATATGCATATACATAAGATGGGAGTTAAATTGCACGAGGATTATTTAATTAAAATGTTCATGGTTAGTTTAGAAGGAGATGTAAGGTCATGGTATGATGGATTACCATCAAAAAGTTTATGTTCCCTTATAGATTTTCATATAGTATGTCATGAACATTTTAAAGATCAATACCCTTCCTTGCTGCTAGTTGAAGATTGGTGCATGCATGTTAAAGGTTTCATTGAATATTTGGAGAACATGTATGGTTATGATGAGTTTATGGATGGAGAGCTTTTAGAAATTTTACATGAGAAATCATTTCAAAAAATAAGAAATACAAACTATCTTTCTTGACATTTAAGAAAATTCCCAGCAGTTGATAATGTCTTCCTTGACTGAAAGTGACATAAGCCAAAACTATGATTCAACCAACTACATTTATTTTCCTGAAATTGATGATAATTCACAACATTATTGTCAATATTTGTGTGACCAAGAAGGAAGTTGGGACTGTCAATAAAATCCTTCCTCATATTATTCAACTTCTGAATTTTTGTTACAAGAACGGGTTGCTTATTTCCAATCAAAAAATAATCTTTTGCAATAATGATTTTTTCAAAGTTCTAATACATCTGTAACTGATTACATAGAGGATTCTAATTCTGGAAAATCTCAGTCTTATAATCCTTTTGTATGTACATTTTTTGAAATTGCAAGAAAAGAGGAATCAAATTTTGAGTTAATGGTTGAAGAAGGACTTTTGTGTGTTTTTCAAACTCAAATTTCACCTGAAGATTTATACATGAACATACAAATCCCTCTTTGCTTGTGGAATATGAGAGTGACGAACAACATTACAATCAGTCCCAATATATACAAAAAGCATAAATTTGCAACGAGGAAGTGAAACACCAAAAACAAGATCAAGATTCTTTTTCAAATTCAGAATTTTTATGTTAAGAAGAATTTTGTTCACTTGATTTTATTGAAGAAATAAATGATATTTATGCTGAATCACATAAAAAGAATCAAGTTTTTACTTCAGAAATTTTAAAGGAGATTGTTGATGTTCTATTTGAAAATTGTCATGAACACATTCTTCAAGATTATTTTGAAAAACAATTTGATAGTGTGCAAGGGAATGTATAGTTTGAACAGCCTTGTCATGGAAAACAAATCATAAAATGTTTTGAAGGTTGTCATGATTTTTATGACCAGTGACTGAATACATGGAGAAATTTTTCAGTTGGGGTGGTTGGTTGATTTTTCACCAAAAATAGCAAATTCATTACCATTTTTTTTATCATTATGTTCTTATGTTATGATTCTGATCAAACATGATGAAGAAGCTTAATCCTTCGATCAATTACTTGGTTGGCTTCATTGAAAGTCATATTTTACTTGACTTGGTTGTTATGCTCAGTAAACAAGGGTAGGGGTGTGAATAAGCTCGACATGGTGAGCATTTATTTTTCAGCATTTTTCAGTTTGATTTCACCATGATTTTTAGTTTCAGTTTAGTTTCGAATTAAGGTTTGCAGTTTATAGTTGCTTTCAATCTTCAGAGTATGGATGGGTGACAAGTTACAGGTTGGGATTTTTTTGCAGCATTGGTTCTTTTAGCACCGGAATTGAGCCCAAAGGTTGCAAAAGGCCCACTCCCGGGTAACAGTAGAACCATTTTTGAAGAGAGAACTGGCCTTCTGCTCTTCCAAGAGGGATCACCCACCAAATGTTAACAATGCCAGATATATACAAGTAAAACTATAAGTTGTTTGTAAAATTGGTTGAAACAAAACACAAAACCATTGGGAAATTGAGTCAAGATATGTAACAGAAATAAATAGGACTTATGCAAGAGATTTCAACATAGGGGCAAGATAGCCACTCGATCATAGTCGATTTATAATTGTCTGGTGGAAAAGAATAACATTAACAGACCATCAACATAGAGCATTGAAAAATGAATTCTATATTAACTTTAGAACAAAACTTTGCTGAATACCTGAAAGAACAAATGGAGCATAGCAAGTATGAATTCCAAACTATTATACACTACGTTGAGATATGAAAGAAAACAAAATGGGAGAGATAAATTGGAAAAACATTCACATAAGAAAGGAAGCAACAGACTGTAAATACGAATGACACATGAATCCCTGTATGAAACACCGACCTCAGCTCTGTAATTTTATTAAAATTCTCTTGAAAGCATACACAACAAAATTACATTGGTTTCAACCCTTTCTCGTTCTGCAGTAGGTACATTTATAGCATTTTGGACTTCCTAAATTGACATTCGGGAATCAAATTTTTTTACGACTGAATAACATATTCTAACAAACTCTAATGTGGTGTATCTGCCACAATTTACATAAGACAAAAATAAAATGCGGACTACTAGAAAAATAGGCTTAAAATCCCCTCCTACATATCCCATATGGTGACAGTTGTGAAAAAAATGAAAGAGGTTTTTGTAATTGGCCATGTTTCCAACACAACTGATGTCTTCATTTCCTCTGATTCAGCTCCAACTCCTCAATATCTGATTTTGAAATTGATGACTCAGATAGTAAACCTGTAAATTTCTAGAAAAATACCCTCTTAAGATATTTTAAATTATCCCAACATATGATATCTGTGCCAAAAATAAAGGAGGTTTTTGTAGATAGGCCCGTTATTAAGAAAAACCTCTCTCAGTTTCCTGAAATTCAACTCCATTTGGCTGAAACAATTCTCTACATTTGATGTCTGAAACAGTCCTGTGGAAAACCTAAAACATAGCCTGTAAAAATCACTTTGTTTATCCTAAAACATAGGACCTGTGTAAAAATTGAAAGAGGTTATTGAACCTGATCCTACTCTTAAGAGAAACCTCATTCAATTTTGGAAAATTCTTTATGGTTTTCCATAAACAATTGATTGAAATAACTGACTAAAACAGTTATTTAAAAATCTGAAAATTTTCTCTCTGAAGATGACTTTGATTCTCTCAATCCACGCCACCTGGGTAAAAAATGAGAGATTTTATTGTATATAGGTGTGATATGAAGAAAAAAATTTCTCAGTTTCTGAAAAATCATCTTGGTTCAGCATGAACAATTGATTTAAAATAATGACCAAAACAACCATCTATAGGGAAAATTTTACTGGCCGCTTAAAAAAACGCCTGTAAATGCTCTTTATGATAAATATGCTATTTGAAAATTGTCATCACCAGACTCAAACAAAGTGTAGAAACATTTGAACTCTAAACACTCTTCATTTTCTTTGAACGGAAATATTTAGGATCACTAATCTCGTTCTCAAAGAATGGGATAAAAACACATGTTTTTATTTGCTCATTCCATCCAATATTGAACCATTAAATAAATAGCATTTCCATCCAGCAAAAAGATTTACATCCATCAATTTGACTTTCCAATTCAATACATGCCCCAAGCTGCCCACCATTTAAAATTTTGCGAATTGCAAAACTTCATTTTTCCTTGCTAGTTGACAATGCGAAATACATTCACACTATTCATCCTTTCCCAGCCATATCGTGGCCATTGAAATATGCGAGATTTTAAATGATTTCGCAAATTGAAAAAGTTCATTATATCGTGCACCTTCATAATGCGAAATTTATTTTATCCATGGATTTTCCTCACCTACCAATCTGACCGTCAAAACCTATCTACCATTTAACATCATTTCGCAAATTGAAAAATTTAATTGCTCCGTGCAGCTTCACAATGTGAAATTTCTTTTGGCTGTTGGATGTGACTGAATTTGATATGAGCCATTGATCTATGTTTAATTTTTCTACAAAAGTGGGAGGTTGGTGTGCGAGCCCAATTTGACTTTATGCCAAGAAACAAAGTGACATCATAATTTTTTGAGTGCTTGGGCTTTGCCTAAAATACCTCTTGGTAAAATATCCCATTTAATTTTTCCATAAAATATCCAAATTCTTTTTGGATTTATAAAAATAAATTTGTTTATTTTTATAAAACATAACCTTTAGCCTCCTTTTACAAAATATATTTCATGAATTTTTGTAAACATTATTCATAATGAATAATTTGTCTCTATAAAATATCTCCTTCTTAACCAAAAGCCTTTAACTTTTTCTCGCGCCACCTTGGAATTTTTATAAATTGTTTTAATGAGGAATGTTTGAAAACCATTTGATCCTCAAGAGAAACTCAAAATTTTTAGGCAATGAGGCTTACTGCGGAAAAACTAAAATGGTGCTAACAACTAGCTCCATGAGGGATGCTATCCTCCCGACGAGGTAGCAAAGAACCCCTGTAGACCAAGTGCCAAATCCATTGGGTTGCTACCAATTTTCCTTGAAATCCTCAACCTATTCTGAATTGAACCACCAACTGAAACCATTCTGCAAACAAATCTCATTCTTTCAACCTGTCACATGTCACATGTCCACATTCTAAAAATTGAAGACAACTGTAACTGCACATTTAAACTTTAAAACTGAAACTAAAATTAAAACTGAAATTGAAAACAAACTAAAAGCTGCTGAATGGAATGCTCTCCATGTCTATCTTATTCATCTTTACTTACCTACCCTACTTACTAAGCATCAACATTCAATCAAGTAACTTCTGACTTCCAATAAAGCCACTCAAGCAAATGATCCCATAAACCTAATTTTTCTTCATGCTTGATAAAAAACAGAACTGAAGGACCTAATGGCACAAAGTTATAATAAAGAAATTGATCTTTACAGTAGAGATATAACAAGCTATTACCACTGCTAAGATTCTCCATGTACTCTGCCACTGGATCATAAAAAACATGACAACCTTCAAAAAACTGTCATTTGCTTACCATGAGAAGGTTGTCCCAACTCTAAATTCTCGTGTACACTATCAAATTGATCTTCAAAAGAACCATGCAAGGAAAACTCGTGACAATTTCCAGGCAAGACATCCACAACTTCATCTAAAATTTATGATTTTAAAACTTCATATTCTTTATATGCTTCAGTAGAAACATCATTCATTTCTTTGATAGGATCGAGAAAATAGATTTCTTCTTGACAAAAAATTTCTGAATTTGAAAAAAAAAAAGAAACATCGATTTGAGAACCCCCATATTTTTCTTCGTTATTCAACTCTTCATTGCATACTGCTGGTTTTTCTAGAGGCTGGGATTGATCGCATAACTATTCTTCTCACTCATCATCCATTCCAAGGAAATCTATACATTCATCTACAATATCAAATTTCTGTTTGTGATTAGAAACTTTCAGTCTCTTTTTTAACCACTCAAATGAAGGAAAACAAAATGGCAAATAGTCATCTTCAACATGTCTAGTTTCCACTATGTTTTCATACTTTTGATCCTGGGTTGCAATGAAATTTTCTTCACTACCAGAAATTGTGACAGGATGATTGCATTCTTTAGAAAACAAATTAGTACACCCATCTCCTTTCAAATCATTAGGCTGATCATATTCTTCAAGCAAAGAGAGCATTATATAGTCATGTAAATCTTTAGGTGAAATTTGAATTTGATCAACATGAAAAGGTCTTTCTTCTAACACTAATTCAAAATCTGATTTATCTTTACTTGAATTTTCAGAAAATGAACATGTGGAGGGACTACATGACCAAAATTTTCTAGAATTATCATCTTCTGTGTAATCAATCACACAAACATTGTAACTTTCAAGAGATTGTTGTTGCAAAAAGGAATTTTCTGATTGGGAAGGGGAGGACTCTTCTTGTAACAAAAATTCGGAAGTTGAATAATATGAGGAAGGATCTGATTGGAAGTCCCAACCCCTCTCTTGGTCACACACAGAATGATAAGAATGCTGCAAATCATCATTAATTTTAGGAAGAGAGATATAACTGGTTGAATATGAGCTTTGGTCTCTGTCAACTTCAGTCAAGGAAGACAGTACTAACTACAGGGAAATTTCTTGAATATCATGGAAATTGGTTTTTCTTTCTTTTTGAGATGAATATTCATGTAAGATATATAAAACCTCTTCATCCAAATACTGATCATCACCACACTTATCTTTCACATTTTCAATGAACTCTCTATCATGTGTGCAACAATATTGAATTAACGACAAAGAAGGATAATGCCTTTCAAAATGTTCATGAAATATGGTATGAAAGTATTTAAGGGAGGATAAAATCCCTGCTGGAAATCCATCATACCAAGACCTTGCATATCCTTCTAAACTAAACATGGACATTTTCATTAAAGAATCTTCATGCCATTCCACTCCCAACTTATGTATATGCTTATGAAATCTAAATAAATGAATGGTAGCATCATCACCCTTTTCATCATTGAATCTTGGAAGATATGTTTGCCAATCTACCAGAGGTATTTTATTGGGATAACTAGAAATGGCAGCAAGATTCTTAGGAGCATACCTTGTAGCCGGAGAATTCATCTTAATGGTGGAGAAACCGAATCAGCTCCTCAAACTTTGCAACCCTGTTTGATAGTGGAGTTGGCATAGAACATTATGAAGAATGGATCCTTCGCAGATGGAATCGCTAGGTGAAAAGAGACATGACCTTCTTGATGTCTAACCATTGTTCACCAGCAACAGTCATATTTAAACCTATCGTTCAAATCCATGGAATATTTGAGACCTCTCCTCATCTCTTTCTTTCTAACCACTGGTCTCCTCAGTGGAGTCACATTCCAAAATATTTTAGTGGAGTCGCCAGGAAAAATGATACAACCTTTTTCACATGTAAGAATCTCTATTTTCCCATAGAAACCCTTTATCCTTTGAATCTTTGTCGTTCTTCCTAGGGATGATATTCAAACTCACCCCCGGCAATGGTGCCAGTTTGTTAGCACTAGAATTGAGCCCAAAGGTTGCAGAAGGCCGGCTCCCAGGTAACAGCAGAACAACTTTCAAAGAGAGAACTGGGCTTCTGCTCTTTCGAGAGGGATCTCTCACCAAATGTTAACAATGCCATATATATACAAGTGAAACTATAAATTGTTTGTAAAATTGGTTGAAACAAAACACAAAACCATTGGGCGATGGAGTCAAGATATGTAACAAAAATAAACAGAACTTATGCAAGCGATTTCAACATAGGGGAAAGATAGCCACTCAATCACAGCCGATTTATAATTGTCTAGTGGAAAATAAGAACATGAATAGACCATCAACACAGAGCATTGAAAAATGAATTCTGTATTAACTTTAGAAGAAAACTTTGGTGAATACCTGAAACAACAGACGTAACATAGCAAGTATGAATTCCAAACTGTTATACACTACGTTCAGATATGAAAGAAAAAAAAATGGGAGAGATAAATTGGAAAAAAATTCACATAAAAAAGGAAGCAATAGACTGCAAATACGAATGACACATGAATCCCTGTATGAAACACCGACCTCGGCTTTGCAATTTTATTAAAATTCTCTTGAAAGCATACACAACAAAATTACATTAGTTTCAACCCTTTCTCCTTCTTCAGGAGGTACATTTATATCATTTTGGACTTCCTAAACTGACATTCAGGAATCAAAATTTGTTACAACTGAAGAACATCTTCTAACAAAATCTAATGTTGCATATCTACCACGATTTACATAAGACAAAAATAAAATGCGGACTACTAGAAAAATAGGATTAAAATCCCCTCTTGCATATCCCATATGGTGACAGTTGTGCAAAAAATGAAAGACATTTTTGTAATTGGCCATGTTACCAACAAAACCCATGTCTTCTTTTCCTCTGATTCAGCTCCAGCTCCTCAATATCTGATTTTGAAATTGATGACTTAGATAGTAAACCTGTAAATTTCTGAAAAAATACCATGTCAAGATATTTTAAATTCTCCAAACCTGTGATACTTTTGTAAGAACGGAAGGAGGTTTTTGCATATAGGCCTTTTATGAAGACAAACCTCTCTCAATTTCCTGAAATTTAACTCCATTTGGCTGCAAAAATGCTTTGCATTTGATGTCTGAAACAGTCCTTTGGAAAACCTAAAACATAGCCTGTACAAATCACTTTGTTTCTCCTAACCCATAGGACTTGTGTAAAAATTGAAGGATTTTATTGAACATGATCCTATTCTTAAGGGAAACCTCATTCAATTTTGGAAAATTCTTTATGGTTTTCCAGAAACAATTGATTGAAATAACTGACTAAAACAGTCATTTAAAAATCTGGAAATTTTCTCTCTCAAGATGACTTTGATTCTCTCAATACACAACACCTGGGTAAAAACTGAGAGAGATTATTGTAGATAGGTGTGTTATGAAGAAAAACATTTCTCAAGTTCTGAAAAATAATCTTGGTTTAGCAGGAACAATTGATTTAAACTAATGACCAAAACAACCATTTATAGGGAAACATTTTCCAATCGCTTCAAAAAATGCATGTAAATGCTCTTTATGATAAATATGCTATCTGAAAATTGTCATCACCAGACTCAAACAAAGTGTAGAACCATTTTAACTCTAAACACTCTTCATTTTCTCTGAATGGAAACATTTAGGATCACTGATTTAGTTCTCAAATAATGGGATAAAAACACATGTTTTTATTTGCTCATTGCGTCCAATATTGAACCATTAAATAAATAGCATTTCCATCCAATAGAAAGATTTACAACCATCAATTTTCATTTCCAATTCAATACATGTCCTAAGCTGCCCACCATTTAAAATTTCACGAATTATAAAACTTCATTTCTCCTTGCTAGTTGACAATGCTAAATACATTCACGTCATTCATCATTTCCCAGCCATATCATGGCCATTGAAATATGCTGGCTTTTAAATGATTTCGCAAATTGAAAAAGTTCATTATCTCATGCACCTTCATAATGAAAAATTTATTTTATCCATAGATTTTCCTCACCTACCAATCTGACCGTCAAAACCTATCTACCATTTAACATCATTTCGCAAATTGAAAAATTTAATTGCTCCGTGCAACTTCACAATGCGAAATTTCTTTTGGCCGTTGGATGTGACTGAGTTTGATATGAGCCATTGATCTATGTTTAACTTTGCTGCAAAAGTGGCAGGTTGGTGTGTGAGCCCAATTTGACTTTATGCCAAGAAACAAAGTGACATCATAATTTCTTGAGCGCTTGGGCTTTGCCTAAAATACCACTTGGTAAAATATCCCATTTACTTTTTCCATAAAATATCCAAATTCTTTTTGGATTTATAAAAATAAATTTGTTTATTTTTATAAAACATAACCTTTAGCCTCCTTTTACAAAATATATTTCATGAATTTTTGTAAACAGTATTCATAATGAATAATTTGTCTCTATAAAATATCTTCTTCTTAACCAAAAGCCTTTAACTTTTTCTCGTGCCACCTTGGAATTTTTATAAATTGTTTTAATGAGCAATGTTTGAAAACCATTTGATCCTCAAGGGAAACCCAAAACTTTCAGGCAATGAGGCTTACTATGGCAAAACAGACATTTCAGAAAAGATTGGGAACAACCCAATGGATCAGGCACTTGGTCTACAGGGTTCGTTGCTACCTCGCAGGGAGGATAACATCCCCAATTAGAGCCAACTGTTAGCACTAGGAGTTCACGGTCTTGTCTCTCATAACGTGAACTCCTGTAAGAATAAAATTAGTGCTAACAGTTGGCTCTAATTGGGGATGTTATTAGAGCCAACTGCTACCAAATAGAGACAAGACCGTGAACTCCTGTAAGAATAAAATCACCAAAGGGATAACCATAAGACCGTGTTTTCCCAGACAATATTTTTCGGCATTCAACAACAGCTTCAAAGCTGTGCTGGAAGCCAAGCTTCAAGTTTTCCTTAGTGGGCACTTCTTTGAATCAGTCGGCCTGGATATTTGCATAACATCATTAATTTTACATTTTGCGGCGCATTAAAACAAAAATAATTTGCAATTTATTATTTCGATACATTATCGAGTTTTGGATACTTATAATTCGTGTTGCCAAGTTCGAATAACCACCAAGGCCAAGCTTGTGCTGACCAATTTTTTCTAGTCTTTCCTGTTGATGTATATGTAACTTTAGAATGTATTCTTCTATGTATCTTATGTATTGTAACCCGATGTTTATTCTGGGATGTTTCTATTATGTATTTGAGTCATGTGGTCATGCTCTGATGTTCCGATTGGGAGGATTAATAATGTAATCAAGTCATATCAAGTCATTAAGTAAGTCCCCACAGTTTCGGGGCACTTGGGTTATTATACACTAATTAAGGTGTAGGCTCAAGTAGTAATTATTAGGTCGAGCCTACGTGTGAAATGGAAACTCAAGTGAATGGATGAATATAAATCGAGAGTGAGAGTCTCTCTATTTATCACTTGTGAATTACATCACTTGCTCTCTCAAGTGTGGCGCACCTTTGGAGAAGGAAATACTTTGGCTTGACAGAAGACAGAAGGCTGTTGTTGTGTTGGGAGGTCATCTTACTGTTTTGGGTTTCACATCTTGTGGTGATACTATCTTATAGGAAGTTGAGGGGTTTTCTCCATTTATGGTTTCCCCTATCAAAACTCTTTGTGTCTCTTGTCTCATGTGATGTGCTTATGTTATTGTTGTGCTTGTTATTCTCTCAGTGAAAAGATTCTAACATAATGCTAGCTTAAATGTTGAAAAACTAACATGGTATCAGAGCTAACCTGAGAAGAAGACATTGTGCAGCTACAGGAACTAGGGCTTCCTATTTTTTGTATCTTCCTCCACATATTTTCAGCAAAAGTGTGATAGGATGAA
>LPNX010220984.1:18796-51945 GCA_001517045.1 Pseudotsuga menziesii | reverse complement strand
CAATTGATTATGGGCTCAAGTATGATGCGAATCAGAAGATTAACCTAGAGGGTTATGTTGATTCAGATTGGGCAGGCAGTGCCATCGATAGGAAGAGTACTTCAGGACGTTCCTTCAGTATGGGATCAGGTGTGATCTCTTGGTTTAGCAAGAAGCAATCCTTTGTGGCACTGAGTACAGCTGAAGCAGAGTATGTCGCAGCTTGTTCAGCTAGTTGTGAGGTAGTATGGATGCGGAAGCTACTGTCTGATATATTTGATCTCTAGTTGGATGCTACTTGTATACATTGTGACAACCAGAGTTGCGTGAAGTTGTCAGAGAATCCAGTGTTTCATGACAGGTCAAAGCATATCGAGATCAAGTATCACTATATCAGGGATATGGTGCAGAGAGGAGCAGTGAAGCTCCTGTATGTTGCGACAGAGGAATAGATAGCTGATGTATTGACAAATCCATTGGCTAGGCTGAAGTTCGAAGTACTTCAGAGAGAGACTTGGTGTTCTCCAGATCGAGGTTTCCTCCCAGAGACAGTGATGAGACCCATAGCCATTCTGACGAGGAGGTCAGATGTAAGGGCTGAGCCATTCTCTCATGGTGAGAGGATTCAGTTCCTTCCATGTTAGATATGAGTGCTAGAGATCCACAAGCCATTCTGACGAGGAGGTCAGATATAAGGGCTGAGATATTCTATCATGGTGAGAGGATTTAGTTCCTTCCATGTCAGATATGAGTACCATATCCATTCTGACAAGCAGGTCAGATGTAAGGGCTGAACCATTCTATTCATGGCTAAAGGATTAGGTTCCTCCCATGTCATATGTGAGTGTTGGCCATTCTGTCAAGTATGATAGATGTAAGGGCAATTTCCACTCTCTGGGAGAGTGGAGGCACCTGGTCAGTTACCAGGTAGCTTAGTATGGGACTGGGGGCCTTTCTGACGAGGGTGGAGGATTTGGTTCCTTCTAGGTCAGATGTGAGTGCATGCCATTCCATCATAATGAGAGGATTAAGTTCCTTCCATGGCCGATGTAAGTGCGGTCCATTCCGTCATAGTGAGAGGATTAAGTTCCTTCTATGGCCGATGTAAGTGCGGGCCATTCCGTCATGGTGAGAGGATTAAGTTCCTTCCATGGCTGATGTAAGTGTGGGCCATTCTTTCATGGTGAGAGGATTAAGTTCCTTCCATGTCAGATGCAAGGGCAGGCCATTCTATCTTGGTGAGAGGATTCAGTTCCTTCCATGATAGATGTGAGTGTGGGGCCTTTCTGATGTGATTGTAGTTTACTACATGATCAGATGTGAGTGTTGGGTGTGCCTTTCTAACGAGTAGGTTAGATGTAAGTGCTGGGCATGCCTTTCTGACGAGTAGGTAAGATATAAGTGCTGGACAAAGACCTACCTGTGGGCTAGGCCTACAACCAGCATGAAAAAGGGCTGGCTCTGTAGAACTTCCTATGATGAGATAGTACACACATGATGATGACCAGTGGAGATCCAGATCGAGCTATGATCCAGATCCAGTTATGATGACTCCGAGAGATCCAGATCGAGTGATGATCCAGATCCAGCAGTAGTGATCCAGATCGAGTGATGATCCAAGTCCAGTCCAGTGATGATGATCTAGATCGAGTGATGATCCAGATCCAGTGATGACGTTCTATGATGATCCAGATCGAGAGATGATCCAGATCCAAGATGACTTGAAGACGAAGACGACTTGAAGATGAAGATGACTTGAAGACGAATATGACTTGAAGACGAGATGATCCAGTTGATACAGAGAAGAAGACCAGTGCTGAAAATTGTGTCGAAAGAATACCTTCCTAGTTAAGAGGGAGTGTTGATGTATATGTAACTTCGGAATGTATTCTTCTATGTATCTTATGTATTGTAACCCAATTTTTATTCCGGGATGTTTCTATTATGTACTTGAGTCACGTGGTCATGCCCCGATGTTCTGATCGGGAGGATTAATAATGTAATCAAGTCATATCAATTCATTAAGTAAGTCCCCACAGTTTCGAGGCACTTGGGTTATTATACACTAATTAAGGTTAGGCTCGAGTAGTAATTATTAGGTCGAGCCTACGTGTGAAATGGAAACTCAAGTGAACGGATGAATATAAATCGAGAGCGAGAGTTTCTCTATTTATCACTTGTGAATTACATCACTTGCTCTCTCAAGTGTGGCACACCTTTGGAGAAGGAAATACTTTGGCTTGACAGAAGACAGAAGGCTGCTGTTGTGTTGGGAGGTCATCTTACTGTTTTGGGTTTCACATCTTGTGGTGATACTATCTTAGAGGAAGTTGAGGGGTTTTCTCCATTTATGGTTTCCCCTATCAAAACTCTTTGTGTCTCTTGTCTCATGTGATGTGCTTATGTTATTGCTGTGCTTGTTATTCTCTCAGTGAAAAGATTCTAACATAATGCTAGCTTAAATGTTGAAAAACTAACATTTCCTTTGTGGCCTTTGATGTATTTAACAACTTATGCAAGTGTTGAAATACATTAGATGTTCCAAACTCAATATAAAAATTAATAATAATAAGGGTTAGCATTACATTGTGGAAAGTATTGTATACCTCCCTGTTCTTGGTGGTATCTTTCCTTTTTTTCTCAAAGACCTCTCATTTCCATCATTCACTAGGGATTTCCACTCCCTTGATGCAATCATCGAAGGGATCTCATAACTAGGGTTCCTTTCTAGGCGAACCCTATATTGGTCTTGAATATTATTCATATGTTGTCCAACCTTCTTTAGGACCGTGACTCGATTGAAGGTCTCATTGCTGAATAGGGAAACCAACCGATTAGTTAGCTCATCCTTTAAATTGTTTGTTTGTTTATCCCATCTTATGTGGATAGTGGGCCCAAGGATATCCAAGGACAAATCATTTATATGTTTATAAAAAACATCATTTCCTACAAAACGATCATGCCATCATTAGTTGAAAAAAATGTTTTATCGGTTTATTACAATTAAATTATAAACACTAACTTGAACAATGCATAATTACCTGGGATATTCTATATCTTTATTAAAATAAGTTATTCGTCCACCAAAAATGTTTTATGAATTTTACCCATGCTAGTGACATGGGAAGATCCAGGAAATGTTGCTTCAACATTAGCAATACTATTAGGCTCTGCATCCACCCTTTGTTTTGCATGATTTGGTGTGCGTCAATCACCAACAAGTGCACTCTCTACTTGCCTCGGGGGTGTCACAGAACGTGTTGTAGACTGTTCAGTCGACAACAATAACACATGATTCGATGTACGTGTATTCTTTTGCTAATGTGACAAATCATCTCCACGAGAATCACTAGGCCCAACATCACCTTGATCACTAGTGTGTAGTGACAAAAAAATGTTAGAATAATAGAGTTAAGCTAAAATAGTTAACCTATCTAAGCAACCAACAACATATCATAAAATATAAGAACAAGAGAAAAAAAGACAAAAGAACACCAATATACATGGTTCACCCTAATGGGTTACATCCACTGGAAGGTAGGATTCTATTATCTCCATAATGTCTTCTCCAATCTTACAAGAGAGAAAAGCACAAATACCCCAAAGAATATAGATTATGTACATTAGTGTCACAATAGTACCACTACGACATCAAGAATACATGATATGTAGAGACTCACTTGACCCTATTATATACTAAGAGATGAGGAGGAATTACTCTCACATATTGCATGTGGGATAATATAATTCTCCAAAATAACATCTCTTAATACAATAACATGGACAAATACTCTACACAAGTAAATACACCACCATATAACTATGGGTTAAATGTATTAATCTTTTACATAATATTGTAGACAACTTCTCACATAATACAAAGACATTATTACCTTCCAAGGAATATAATATATTCCAACAAAAAATTTGTAAATATAAACCATATTTTATAAGTTCACTATCATATAAAATTAAAAATTATAAAGTTATAAATGAATTTATATTATGATTCAAAATTCCACAACTTAATTGAAAGGCATGAGATATCTTTACCAACACTTCAACCTTGGCTTTAATCTCATCTGTCAGTGGAATAATGAATAGCAAACAAAGGATATCCACATTAATTTTTTTTCAAATTCGTATCTATCACCTTAACCAAGTCTAGAGAAGAACCGATGTTAGCATCGTTCAACAACTCATGCACATCAAAATCTATTGACTGTTGTGATGTTGCTTCATAATCGAATCATTGGTATGCAACAAAAATATATAAAACATTACTGATGTGTTAAATCAATATACTAAAGAAAAAGGTATATTAAAAAAGCATATCTGTCATGATAGATTCCTAAAACTACAACTTAATTTACCTGATGCCTGGATGATGGTGTCTTCTAATCCACAGCTAGGGACTTTCCTCAATCATCCACGTGTAAAAGAGAAGTAGAAAACATTATCATAATGAAAAACCAATACACGAAAAATACATAACAAAAAAAAATTATGCTACATATTATATTGGTACAACTTTTTCGTATTTAAATTGTACAATTACAATCATGTTTACCTGTTGCCCCGAGGCTGCTTTCATCTGATCAACATCCAGGTGGATTTCCCGATCAACACTCTACATCAAATATAGATAATATTATATAAAGCAAATGATTATGGTCATGGAAAAACACAACAATAGAAATTTTGTACATATTAAATTTGTACAATGGAATCGATGTATACCTACCACCTTGAGGCAGGTCTGGTATCATCTACTGCGAGGGAGGTTTCCCTAATAGAAACCTACATAAAAAACATAAAAAAA
Organism: Pseudotsuga menziesii; assembly: GCA_001517045.1. Classification (NCBI taxonomy): domain Eukaryota; kingdom Viridiplantae; phylum Streptophyta; class Pinopsida; order Pinales; family Pinaceae; genus Pseudotsuga; species Pseudotsuga menziesii. The sequence continues at coordinate 47,144 of LPNX010220984.1, read as the reverse complement.
TTACCTAACGAATCCAAAATACTCACTGAAACAATATAATAACAAAACATTTTGATGTATTTAAATTTTACAATTACAATCATGTTTACTTGTTGCTCTGAGGCTGTTGTTTGATTAACAATGGGGTAGTTTCCCCGATCAATACTCTACAAAAAATATAGATAACATTATATAAACCAAACATATATACTCATGAAAAAACACAACAAAAAAACTCTTTTATTTCAAATTATATTTGTACCATTAATAAAAAGTTGGGTAAATTGTTGGATGTACCACATCCATAGTAACCATGTTTGTATCTACTCGATTCAAATTGTAATTACGAAGCAAATCTTCCCCTATAGATATTGATATAATGGCACATAAAAATACATGGTTTCCTTCACGCCCCTCAAATATGCAATTGGGTTTCTTAAGTGTAGACCCTGGTTGTGTATTGTTTATAAACCCCACAATATTCCCAATGGCCTTTGGCCTTCCATTAATATACAACGTTGCTCCTTTATTTCGATAGTTGTCTTTCAGCTATAAATAATTTCCTAAAACACATATCTATACATACTTCGTGTATATTGAACCGGGCACATCCAATATTTGTAGTTGTAACAAGGTCCAACATACTCCATCAATTATGTACATCCGTCGTAACCGACCTTTATGCCATCCATTGAAAACAACGCCAATCCATGTAATGACGACGATGCAATTATATATATCCTCTTGTTCACAAAAAATATGTGTTCAGTTGAGGAATATCCCTAGGTACCCATTGTTTGACTAGATTTTTGTACCTTAAGGGAACCTCAATGTCTCCTAATGTATCATCATCATAGGAACATGACCCCCCTTCAGAAAGAAAAAACTCCATGCATTTATGGAATTTTATTTTTATCTTCTGAAATCTAGTTGATATAGCCCTTGTAGACCTACTAGATGTCTCACTTTCCTCTAGCCTTTCTAAAGTCCCATTGCTTAAGGAAGACAAGTCTGACAAATACCTGTTTGGTTCTACCTGCACCATGGGAAAAAACTTGGAAAATAAGAGCAATATACCATCTAGTTAAGAAAACCTCCAACCAATACCTATTTTAAGAAAGAAAATTTAAGGAGTCTCTTTATCTAAATCCAAATCAAGTTCATCAATATCAACCTACCAAAAATTTCTTAATATAGTTATGGATTACTGAAATGGTATAGGCAAAGTAAGGACATCCAAATTAATGACAAATGGGTGATCACTATGTCATGAAATCAGGTCTTCCCTTAAACAGTGAAATAAGGTAAAAATTTAAAGGTTTCCAAATGCATGCTAGGAAAATAGAACTTAATAGAATCCACCCAACAATGAGATAGGATTTGAATTGATTTCAAGTAAACCAAACCTCTTAACAATGAACAAGGTTTTGAATGTATTAGAGTTTACATTTCAAATTTTAACAATGCAATTGGTTTCTAAAAGAGGATGAATTTAAATATTATGATAGTCCACAAGAGGGAAAAATGACAGTCAATCTAGGATATTGGAATCACTTTTGTATGTGAAGAGAAAAATTAGATATGAGTGTCAAATAAATTCAATATCATAACAAATATAGATACAAAACTGAATTTGGGGAAGGCACATATTTATTCATCATTCAAAGCACCATATATACGGACTTGAAAACTATAAATTTGGGAGATAGAAAGAACACTATGGTGTTAATTATAACAATCTTAAAACAAATCATTATTTTCCAAATGCATATCTTAGAATGCTGAATTGATTAGCATGAGATTCTAGAGAAATATAAAAGTAAAAGAAGATGGTCAAATTGGTCTCCTTCAAGGATTCAACAATATGAAATAATATTGCAAACAAGGATCCCTTTTAAAGTTTTAAAATCACCAATAAATATGTATAGGTTCTAACTCAAGTAAATCACCCAAACCATGTCGAATCCACCACTATTCTTGGAAAATATTATTTTTAAACTTACAAGTATTTGCAATATATCTTGCTCATACCAAGGTTTTAAAACTTGGAACCGGTAGTTGAACCGGTCAGGCGTCAACTCGAACAAAAAATGAAACTAGCAATTAACCGGAGCTGTTTGATTTCAATGAACAAAGATATTAAGCACTGGAGGTAGGAATCAACATAAAGGATACATCTATCACTAATAAATTCTAAATTAATACATGCCAACAGATTGTTACATTTTCTTTCTCACAGAGTTTGGATACTCAAATTATTCATTGAAACTCAAATTATTCATTGAACTAGCTCTATTGAATTATGATGGTTAATGATACACCCTATCTTATGACCTCTCTCCTTTTAAATTGACACCAATATACACCCTTATTTTTAGACTTGGTGATGCTATGAAATATAATACAAAACAATAGCAAAAATTGACAATATTTCAATCCTTAACAACCCAAACTCTTAGGAAATCTAAAAATATAATATACCAAAGTGTTCTCATAATTTTTATCCCTCTAGGGTAATATTATCATGGATAAACCAGATATAAAAAATTTGATTTACAAATGTAAATGCGGTAGTAAAACAACCCTTATCTTCTTCACTTACCATTTTAAATTACTTAACATAATTTCCTTTAACTTATGTCATCTTAGCAAGACATATATAGCTGGAAATTATAAAGAATTAAGAATGTAGATGGCTAAAAATCAAATATGCAATTTACAAAAGTATTGAACAGTTGAAAAATTTATTAATATGCATAAGATGAAGTTCCACCAAGGAGGTAAAATATGCATGAATCACTCGAACAAGTCCTCCAAGGAAAGATATTTCCTCCTGTTCCTCGTCATCACAAAATACACCCTACAGCTTCATCTCAAAGCCCTAATATCAACTCAAATGTTATAGAATTATCATGTCCACCATTGCCTAAAAAATTCCATTAACCCTATGAACCATGAAAACCATTGAGGATTCTTCCAAAAAATGAATTTTCTTAGACCCCATCATTTCCCTATTAGCACTGACTCATGGTGCCCCATTTGTTTTCTCAAAGAAACACACGGAGGCATCTCCAAAATTGCAAAAGATAAATAATAATAGAATTAAATATGTTTTCTTGAGCATGTTTTTCATGGTTTTTACATGTGGACATGGGTATGGACTGTACCAACTACTTGCACCACTTTCGACAAGTATAAAATAAGGCAATGAGTTGGGGAAGGGGAACCACTTTGATATTGCACCCTCATGTTGGAGGGATGAAGTAATGAATTTTTGTGGCTTTTAAATTCCCATTCCATAAAAAAACCCTTGTTTTTAATTGTCTATATTTTCAATCTTGAGTAAGGATCTCAATTTCCTGCAAATTTCCCTTCACTCCGAGATTGAGAAGCAACCACATATTGGTGGTTTGTTAATGGTCAACGTAGGAGGAATATGAAACCTGGTGAAGGAGGTGCTACAACAATAATTTAGGTATATAACTACATTTTTTGTCACTTCTTATAATAAAATGAATATCTCTCTTCTTCCCCACCCCCCCACCTAAATTCTTGTGTTAAATTTTGTTATGCATTGATCTAGTATATTTAGTGGACAAACTAATTTTCTTGAAGATTTAGCTATTTTAGTTAGTTATTAATTTTGATTTTTTTGTTGGTTATTTATACCAAAATTTAAATGGATTTGACTATGGTTTGCTGCTGATATATGTGTATGTTTTTGTGGGTTTGACTTGTAGGAAGGATTCAAGCTTGGATCAATGGATCTCAACAAGAAGGCTAGATGAATAGCCAAAGGTACTCCTTAACAATCTCATTTACTTAATTCTTTATTAACTAACTAAATTGGAAAGTAGTGTTCTTCTATTTTTCTCTGTTGGTGGTTCAACCTAACCATTATGAACAATTTTACTCAAAACAAGATGAAACCCTAACCATAGACTTCAAGATTATCCAAAAAGACAAAAAACCCTACTAATTCCAAGAGAAAGAGAGACTAACTACAAATAAATATATGAGAGAGAGGAGATGACTAGTGTTCTCCTCCTCCTAGTTGCATGTCTAATCATAAGATGAACAAGTATGACGAGTACAATAATGAATGTGAAGGACTTTGTCATTCATCTATTTATATGAAATATAAGGGATCATAAAATTACAATGTAGCTCAATGTACTTACAAGTAACCTACAATAAACACATGTAGACTCACACAAGTGAATCACTCCACTCCAAGGGTACAGATGTTAATATTCAAGGTGTTGTCATACATAATAAGAAATATAAGATTATTTAGGTACACAAGGTGTGTCCACATCCCTTTGTCGTGAGATTGAATTGAATCCATCACTCCTCCTAATCCATATAATCCTTTAGGTCCACTCTTCTTATATGAACACTATCACATCCCAAAAGTCCTCGAGTCAACTCAAAGCCTCTATAAAATAATCCAAGGTAGATCACACTGTCAAGGGCCTAATTCCCTCCTCCAAAAACTATAATGCTCCTCCTATGTAGGTATTTTTCCAAGAAATCAAACTCTCATAAAATGTACATCCCACAAAATGACAACAAAACTCCAACGCCCTATGTAAGAATGCCAAGCAAGCGCCCAACTGAGGTTAAGTAACCCCTAATCAAGTTATCTTCAAAGTGAAAATCCATAAATAACCATCTCCCATTTTCAAATATATCTCAATACATACAAATATTGAACCTTCATGTACCTCAAATCCCATGAATCGCCCCCAAATATGGTGTAAATACTCATGGAGCAACCCAAAATCTGACAATCCCTCTTTATGAGGAAAGTGTCTAGATCGACACCTATCGACTCTCTATGCAACTGCAACAAACCTGTTACCTAAAATCTATACCAGTTGTAGTATCAAAATCAACCATTGTCACCTACAAATAAATTCATTGCTGCCCATGAGGAGAGAAAGGGCTTCCCGAGATAGATTCACTGCTACCTGAAATTAATTAACTGCTTCCCAAGAGTCTGTGAGTGATTTAGGGTTGCCTGAATTTTCTGTGGGCTTCCCGTGAGAAGAACAGAGCTGCCCAAAAGTTTTGTTGAATTCACGCAACCTTCCAGTAACTTCCTGTGACCTTATCTGTTGCTTGTCATCTATTTTGAAATTTTTGAAAAAAGTGTATTTTATGATTGGAAAGTATGTCTCAATAACATGAACCAACAGTAGACAAATGAAGAAAATATAATCAAATATTTCTCATTTCCTAATGCAAATAGAAGAAGAATATCCTTAAATGGGCCATCTATCATTGTAACATAATAACTTATTGGAAAATTTTCCTACTCCATAATTGTGTTCTTTTCTTCTAGGGAATTGAGGAATTTCTTGTATTATTTATGATTGTATTTTTTTAAATACATATGCACCTCTCTATAAAAATTGGGATATATGTTTTCATCAACATGGAAAGGGGGGATTATGGGCGTAGGTTAGTGTTGAAATTTACAGGTTAGATGAGTTTTAATACAAGTAACTGAGTTTAATACATGAACATATAAAACTCAGGTTCATAATAAGATTGCATAATAAAAATTTACACATAACAACATAAACCCATGAGACTACTGGGGTCCCTATGGTACCTTCTAAGGTCTTATTTTGTCCTAGTCAACTGACTAGGGTACCATCCTCTCTGAGAATGGGTCTCACAGCTGCACTAACTTTAATAGGTAGAACATTGAAAAGCTAGTCATGCTTTTCTAAGATTATATTAGCTGAAGCTTAATAAAAAGGAGAGATCCAAAACCTTTCTTTCATCCTAATTGTGACAACATGTAGCATTATTTTAAAGATTAAATGGGCCTTGTAGTAGGCTAAATATGTATGAAGACATTAGAAATAGAAGATAAGTCCTAAGTCTTTATTTCTTCTAGTCATTAAGGGAAATAATGAAAAGGAGGATGTTTAAGACACATACAAAATCTAATATTGAAATCTAAACAATTACCTTACCAGGAATCACCTATAGCTGACAAACACATAGGTTTCCCTCATCACAGTTCACTAGAAGTTGTGAAGCAAAATAGTGAACTAGTGAGGTGTCATGTTCAGCAAGAATATGGAGATAGTGGTCCAGAAAATATGATATCAATTTTCCTCAAATAGTGAATTTAGTTTCACTAATTCTTCGATAAGACGTCTCTGCTAGTTTTACACACACATGCATATTTTTTTTTCAGAAGAAAAATAGTTGTTCCTTGATATTCATTAAGAATCAAAGGTAACTTATACAAAATCGTGACATAGATATCACTTAAAAGCTGAGAGAGAGAAACGCAACCTATTCCATGAAGAGAAACTTTTCCATTCTCCCAAAGATGACCTACAAATAATATCCACCGAGAGAACATAAAGAACCCAGCAAGCTTATCCAAGGAAGCAGCTGGGGTGAGTAAACAAATCTCAAACCCCAAGGGGATCATGAAATGATATTACATTCCCAAAATATACTGACTAAAGGAGGCTTTGAATCCCCTAATAAAAAAAAATATATGAGTAAGCCACTAACACGGTAAATACTCTTAAAAGAGTTGAATCATGCCTCCCCTGATAATTTCTCCTTATAAATGTTTTGAGAAGGAGAGAAGGCCAGACTTCAAAGGAAGTGCTTCCTTGGATAAATAGTTTGCACTCTTATTGTGATCCCTATATACATGCCAAAAGTCAAGAAAAAGAAAGGCCAGTTTGATATCAGTGATTCTGTCACACCAATAATCCAAGTTCAAAACGGTAAGAGCTACTTCAAAATTTTCCCAATTTATAATCATAGATTAACATCCACACACAAAAAGAGAAGGAAGATCCATTGCAGTTACAATGTAAAGAAAAGACCACAAAGCTAGCACCTCAACCCTTGTATTGGTGTTGGGACCACAACCCATTTTAAAAAGGAAGAAATATGACTGATTTAAAGAAAGAGTAAAACCGGCTCCACCAATCTTGGAAATTGCTGGGCCCATCGAAAAAAATAGAAGGATAGGAGATAATGGCAGAAGAATAATAACCCTGAGCTTCTTTTTTGTACACACCACAAGATAGGACGAAAACTATTCCATAATTCTAATGCATAAAGAGACAATTTCGAGTGGTCTATTTTCAAAGATGCATAAGTTGAGACATATCCAAATGTTCCAGATGTAAAACAAGGGTAAATAGAGATGATCCCTATTCTACTTAAACCAACTATTAAGGTTCTCCAAAAGAGAAGGATCAATCCATGGGGAAAATCAAATTATACTTCAAACTGAGAGATTCTCTCACTGCCCTTGCAAAGGGAAAGGAAACAAATAAATGATTCACATTCTCCTCATTAGAATTGCATAAACAACATCTGTTAGTCCCAGACCATCCCTTTTTTAACAAATTATCCCAAGTACTTATGCAGTTTTCCAAGCTGAACCACAAAAAACACTTGATTTTAATCGGTATTTTCCAGGACCATATCTACGAATGAAGCCATAGAAACTATTTTGACAAATTGGAGGATACAATAAGATCATAATCAATTTTGGTTATCACTTCACCATTCACAGCATTGTGCATCCAAAGAATGGAGTCTTGATCTTTAGAAAGTTTTATGCACCCATGAGATAAGACATTAATGAAAAGGGTCCATTCAGTCTTCCAACTACTACCCAAGTCCAGATCATCCACGGTATACCAATATGAGTGTGTTGAAACTCCTTCCCCCCTGTTGCAAGCATGTTTGAGCGTGCTGATGAAAAAATCCATGAGATAAACCTATAGCTCTTCCGAAAGTAAAAAATAAGAGTTCAGCTCAGAGATAGGGTCAATGCCCAATTTTATACTATAACCATTACCAAATTTCCAGCCCAGCTTACAACTTAACCAAGAGAGAGTTTGGATGAAACCATTCCAAAAAATAGAGGTTCCTTCTTAACCAACCTTCAATTGATAGGTTTTTGAGATATTTTTCCCTAACCACTTTATTCCTTATACCAGAACCTTTCAAAACCATGCACATACTCTTGAGTCTGAGTGCCATACCAAACCATTATAGTTTTTTTATGTTCCAACTAACATAATCATAAGGCCTCAAGAGAGTCTGCTTGTCCACTAAGTGAATCCTACGCTTATGAGTTGAGCTACCCCAAATAAAGGAGAACATGCTTTGACAAATACTATTCAGGATAGATTTGGGAATTCTAGCCAAAGATAAATAGTAAATAGGTATACTAGAAAACATAAACCGAATAAGAATCAGTATGCCCCCCAATTATAAGAACCAAATGGACCAATGACAAATTTTCTTTTCAATTTTTTTTAGGATCCATCTCCAATCATGGAAACCATAACCCAGTGGCTTAAGGAGATACCCCAAACACCATAACCCAGTGGCTTAAGGCGATACCCCAAACACCATAACCCAGTGGCTTAAGGCGATACCCCAAACACCATAACCCAGTGGCTTAAGGTGATAACTAAGTCTTCCGCTAGGAGGACGAAATCCATGTAAAAGAGACAAAATACAATAAACAAGAGACTCAATGGGTGCTCCCACATCAAAAAAGAGAAACGTTCACAGCATAGAAAAAAACAAACCGTCGTTAGAATGAGCAGTCGGGTAGTCAGTGAAACCCCATCACCGATTAGAGAGAGAACCTATCTAGGGATGGGTCAACTCTCTATACATGAACATGATCACCATACCCCAGGAACCTCATATGAGGGAACAAATTTGTTCCGCGTTCGAACATCTAAGCCTAACTCCTAATATAGATATAGATATATATTATAATATGTCTACATCATAAGTGATTCCTAGGATCGATCTTTATAGACACAACCTTTGTATGAATGTCACACACACATGCATTTACTCTCTTGATGAGTTCTCCTTATCGTTGCGTAAGGTTAACAGAAAATTCCCATATTGAATTTTCTCATGCAACCATATTTGAGCTTCATGCCAAAGAAAACCTCCAATCTTGGTTATTTCATACACACAACACATTGTAGAAATTGGAAACTTATACTTTCTACGTGACTTCTAAATTTCTTGCTGAAAACTATTAACTGGAATTCGATTAAAAATCTATCGAGTTGTTCCCAAGCAAACTCCACCACACTAAAAAATCTTCCAAGTCTTAGAAATACTTCTGTAGCTAGAACTTAAGCATGTTCTTCCCAACAACCTTCAACAGTTTTTAATGACTGGAAGTTCGCAAAGAAGTTCTACCCAATAAACCTTCCACACTCACCTAAAACCCCAAATCATTCACTATTGGTTTTATCTCTCATTCACAAATATTAAAATTCTTCTAGTCATTAACATACATAGTCACAAATTTACAAAACTACTCTACATACTTTACCAAGTCATATAGAGAATTCAAATGAACTTTCCATTCAATTTCTACAGGATTTTCTTCTAAGTCTTGAATAATTTTGTAGAAGTTGGAAACTCTAAGGGTTCTAACCAACTTCAAATCTCCTTGACTGAATTTGCAATAGAATTTCTGCCCAACTCTTCTCTAAAAAAATTCTATAAATCTTATTTATTCCCTCTAGAATCCTAATACAACTCATTCAACATTGGGGGAAATACTACAATATATTATAAAGCAAAGTGCCTCACAAAATTGCACTGAACCATGACTGATGGAGCCTATAATGTATATGTATTCCATGACTCTGTCTGATTGATTGTATGCCATTTTCAACCAACATGCCTTAAGATATTTGAGATTGTGGCACTTTCTTCTTGACATCATTGTTAAGCTTACAAATATGGGATATATTATGTGTGTATGTACATATAAAAGAAACAACGAAGCCATTGAGGCATGAATCTACTAGAGGTGTTCGTTGTTAATATCTTCATTGTGTGAACATGCTATGACTTCATTAGGATGAAGTATGTCATTGGAATTCTGGGAAGCTCCAGCTTTTCCTTGGTTGTAGTTCACCATTGCAAACAGTAACTAGAATAGGTCATGTACAATCAATAAAAATTAAAACAATACAACTAACTTGGGCATTATCCATTGATTCAACAAAAAACAAGGGCTATATAGGATGTGCATAAATATGACATGAGAAATTAATCAATTTCGGGTAGCCAAAATCCATAGCTGATTGAGGACTCAACTCTCACACTGGAGAATAGTTTTCCAAATTGCCATAGGGGTCATTGGGTAATTGTATAGGTAACTCAAAACACAAATGAAAAATGAAAAATCAAGCTCACCTTGTGAAATAAAACAACTTATCGTGTTCTTAATTTTCATATTCACTCTGACATAGTATTGTCCCTCTCCTACTTGCTAGGATGATCGAAAATTAATTTAAATTCACATATAAAATTTTAATTACAACATGAATGGATCACTTGACAATAGTCGTTCAATGAAATAAAATCAAAATACACAAGAAAATATGAAATACAAACACATTATAACATATCCCACAACCTCCCCCATGCCAGGTGTCAAATCCATAGGTATGATGCTTGAAAATACCCACTAGGAAATAATAGTGTGTGTTGGATATACCCATGTGGATGTTGGGAGAAGGTCAAGAAAACCATATTATAAATTAAGAGTGTCAAATATGAGTGGAACATGTTGTTAGATTGCAGTGGTGGGAATAAGAAAAACTCTAAACGTCCTACCTACTGAAGAACAAACTAACTGTATGTTATTCACACACATATCACTGGGTTGAGGGGAAACTCAAACATGTTTTTTCTTATAGGGATATAGCATAATTTTATTTTTGGTTAAGAAAGTTGAACATTGTTTTGAAACAAATGAGTGTTAGACTTTTCACTCAGTGCTTGACAGTGGACCTCCTTGTTGGAATGTGACCCTGTGGAGTAGGTTGTTACAGAGACAATTATAAGTTCAGAGCCATCCAATTCAAACTAAATTGACCAGTTCTAAGCCGGTTTGTCCAAAATTGATCCAAACTGATGGGAGATGAACAGGTTAGTTGACCAAATCTGTCCTGAATGGACCAGTTCGAGATTGGTTATTGACAGAAGTAATTGGTTGATAAGTTTAGGAATTGAATTCTCCATCCCCATAATACTTGTTGGGAAACATCCCAATCAACCTAAAGAAACAAAAGAAAAAAAAACTTGCAAACCCTCATAAAACCCTAGATACAACTTTATAAACACTTTAATCCCAACCATGTCATATAGTTGACCTCCCTATTGGATTTGTATTGATCTTTCAATATAAATTCTTGAAGTTATTGTAGTAAGGTTATCTTCAATTTTAACCTTAAAATTAAATGTAGGACCCCCATTTTAGGACGTCTGGTGATGGAGTTAACCCATCAAATCCAGATGGAGAACATAAAAAAAATGTGGTGCATTTTAAGCTTTCAACACACTTCAACAAATGTTTACCATCTAAACATATATGCACAACAGACCCTTGTACCCCTTCCTCCACACCTTGATCCGGGAACTAGGGAATTCTTATGTTTGAAACCTAGGAAGGAAATAGGCTGCTCAATGGTGCCAATTGATTGAAATATATAATCTTCTCAATGATGCCAACTGATTGAAACTTTTAATATTCCTAATGCTTCCAACTGAATTTAAAACACCAAATAATAACAATAGACAAAGCCATTCCATAAGAGAAAGAAAGTTCAAATTTGTTAGAAATACATTGCTATAGATAAATACTTTTGGAAATACTAAGACAAAAATAATTTCCAAGGTTCTTGTGGATCTAGATTACACGGAGGCTTTGTAGGGTGAACTATAAATTAAATGGGGTTAGGATATTTCACTCAAATATTGTATTATTGGAAATTTCCTTTTAGGTTCTTATATTATCAGGAAGTAGGTCATTTATGGAGTGTTTGTCCCACAAAGAAGAAATGCTAGGAAAAAAATCTCAAGTGCTAGAAACTACTACTACTGACAAGAAGGAATCTCATGACGTGATGGAAGAGATTCTTGGTGCCAAAAAGGCTGATGAGATTATTTATCTAGATCAAGTAGTTCAAACTCATCTAGATCAATGTAGGCCACAACCATTGTAAATAATTGTATTATCTCCTTATTCTTCACATATTATTTCAACAATGGGAAAGTTTTTATCTCCTGAAAAATATTATAGGTTTTGATAGCCTAAAATCCTTGGAAAAGGATCCCTTAAACTCTAGTTTTCACAAGGAACACAAGGTTTCGGAAAATTCTTGACTCTCACCTAGGATGTCCTTAGAGTCTCTTTTAGAGAAAGAAGTATATTTTGGTGAATTTGAAGTCTCTAATCCTTGTAACAAGATAAAGTATAGGTTTCCTCAATATTCCACCTACCAGCTACATCCACGAAAGATAATCGAGGTAGAAGAAAAAGGAGTCAACTCCACCCATTGTTGTCCATCAGCATTCTATATCAGTCATGGGTTAACAATTCCAAAGAAAGGAAAATGAAGGCTTGCATGTGACTAATTCCATTAATAGTGCAGTCAAAGCAACAAAGAATTACAAAGAAACAATTCCAAAGGTGGTGCATAACAAAATTAATATGGCTTAAGATGAAGCCAATGTAGAACATGGGTTCATTATAAATTGAGAAGACCAAGAGGTTTCTCATACATAGGCATCAACATCGTCACAAGGGTGGAAGCCTATATATCACATATGTTGGAGATTAAGGTATTGAGCCACATTGGAAGGATCCACTATATCTTCTATAGTTCAGTGTAGCTAAAAAAAAAAGTACTTCACAATGCAATTAAGGTTCATATGGAATTTATTCATGCAAGGGACATAAATAAAAATGTTGCAATGTTATTCATGTCAGGAGATTCCAAATCCTATCACCAACAGGCAGGTACCGTTTGTAAAAGTGGATACATCGTTATTAAGGGAAAGCCCTGCAAGGTGGTACGACCACATACCAAATACCTAATACCCTAGAATTAAAGACCCATAATACCCTAATAACCTAAGAATTAAAGACCTAGGACTATTTTGGTGTTTGATTTAGTGAAAATAGTTATTTATTGGCATAATTGAAAGGTGGGACAACCACACACCGAACACATTACCACTCCTAAACCAACTTCTTCTCTTGAGATTCCAATAAAACCCATTGATGTTTCTCATGCTTGTTCTTGTGCAATTGAAACCCTTGTGTCTTCATTTAACACCAGTTAAGTATGAATTGAATTCCACGTTCCCACCAACAACGGTGCCACAATACAAACCAAAACCGTAGAGCACTCCACATAATGGAAGAAAAACCCTATCAATCAATGATGGAAAATCAATTCATCGCTGCACTACTCATCATGCAATAACAATGAAACCACATTAAAAACTAGACCACAGGTCTGAATCAAATGCGAAGGAGGTGAACTTTTCCCTCCACAAAACAGAAAAAAACTGTATAGTTCAACGTTCACATAAAATTTCATCACTACATTTCCCATCACACAACAACAACATCACCTCATTACAAACTAGACTGCAGGTGTGAATCATGGATTTTTCCCTTCACAAAATGGAGAAACAATCCAATAGAATTCACTTCGTCGTTGCTCGTTGGAATATTGACAATTCATTTGGAAATGAAAATTTGTTTGTGTGCACTTCTTGAATTAATATTTGTTATTAATATTGTATTTATATCTTGGGGTTCCATATATTAAGGTTGGTTATTTAAATGAAGTTAGCTCTCACTCATAGTAACATGTCCTAATAATTAGCTTCATTTTCTATAATAAACCAATACATTTCATTAAGATGGTTGATATTCTTCATATTCCAACTCAAGCATCATACTTTTATAATCTTCAAAATTTAAACTAGTTATTTTGTGATCATCGATTGGTATGGGTTTGGTAATAATGGTTTTGTCATGACTTAGTCCTATACTAGTATAATGTACTGATTACTGAATTTAGTAATGAAGCAATGTATTTAGTTCAAATACTTGGGATAAAATGATTCCATATTGTACCTATGATCCCCTTATCCATGAGCATTTCTTTTTCAAGCATGCTCTTTAAGTTGTTACCTAGAGAATGGACTATCTTATTTGGGTACGTTGATTTAGATTATGTAGGTTATATGACAGGTTTGTAAGAGTGATCTTGAACATCATCCTCATTATGTTATTTGTAATTTCATGCTAATTATTATTATTTTCAATAAAAGGTTATATCCACACAAGTCAAAAACATCAATGTAACCAATCACACAAAAAAATGAAATATTAGTACACCAAAGTATTAGATCCTATCACCCCTTAATAACAATTTCTTTAACTCCTAACATATATTAAAGTTTGTAAAAATTCTCTTTTGTAAGAGAATTTGTGAAAATGTATACATATAGACTATCTGTAGGGAAATAGAGCACTTTAAAAACACGATCCTAAAGAATCTTTATGATGAAGTGCATGTTTATATTAATGTGTTTTTTATTGATGTTGAACTATATCTTTGCTTAACTTAATGCCACTATAATTCTACACTAAAGTGTGGTTATGTACTACTAATGGGGATGGTGATGAAGATGGTGATGATGATAAAGAAAATGATGATGATGATGATGATGACAATGACGATGATGATGATTATGGTGGTGGTGATGACACCAACAAAGATGATCATGATGATGATGAGTATGATGATTATGATGAATGTGACGAGCTCACCATACCATCGATGAAAATATGTGTTGGATATCATACTTCTTATAATGTAATTTCGGCAAGGTATCCGACGCCCCCTTCAAAACAATCCAACGAGCTCGCCAAACCACCGATGCCAAACGTCGTCAGTCTTTCTAGGTATTTGCATCGGATATCCTACAATGATGATGATGATGATGAATATCACTATGAATATGGCGATGATGATGAAGAAGATGATGATGATGAAGATGTTGATGAGGAAGAGGGTGATGATGACGATGACAATGAAAATGATGAATATGGTGATTATGATGATGCTAAATATGGTGACAACAACAACGATGATGATGAATATGATGACGATGATGACGAAGATGATGATGATAATGATGATGATTATAATGATGAATATGGTGATGATGATGATGATGATGAAGAAGATGATGATGATGATGATGATGAAGATGTTGATGAAGAAGAGGGTCATGATGATGATGATGAAGATGATGATTGTTGATGATGATGATGATGATGAAGATGAAGATCAAAAGAATGCTCTAAGATCACTAAACCATCGATGCCAAACACCGTCAGTCTTTCTAGGTATCTGCGTCAGATATCCTACACCAATGATGAGGATGATGATGAGGATCATAATGAAGATGGTGATGACAATGATGATGACGTATATGATGATGATGTGACAATGATGATGATGACGACGATGATGATGATGAAAATGATGATGACAAAGATGATGATGATGATGATGATGAAGATGACGACGACGATGATGAAGAAGATGGTGATGATGATGATGAATATGGTGATTATGACGATGATGATGAAGTTGACGATGATGATGACGATGATGATGATGATGATGATGATGATCATGATGTCAATGATGATGATGATGAAGATGAATATGATGATCAATGATGATGATCGATGGTGATGATAATGAAGATGATAATGATAATGATAATGATCAAAAGAATGTGATGAGCTCACCAAACCACTGACGCTAAATGTCATCAGTATTTCTAGGTATCTGTGTCGAATATCCTACAATGATTATGATGATGATGAAGATCATGATGAATATGGTGATTACGATGATGATGATGAATATGACGATGAAGATGCCGATGATGATGACGACAACGACGATGACAATGATGATGATGATGATGAAGATGATGATGATGATGATGATGAGGATGGTGATGATGATGATGAAGATGGCAATGACGATGACAATGATGATAAATATGGTGATGACGATGACGATGAAGATGAAGATGATGATTCTAGCCATGATGATGATGATGATGAATAATGTGATGATGATGATGATGACGATGATGATGATGATGAATATGGTGATGATGACGACGACGACGATGATGATGATGATGATGAAGATGGTGATGACAATGATGATGAATATGTAGATGATGGCGATGATGATGATGATGAAGTTGGTGATGATGGTGGTGATGAATTATCCTAAAGTCATGACTATGCAGTGTATAGGGCATGAATGGGTGGAAAAAAGCTCTAAAAAGGTCAAAAACTACCCTAGAAAGGTAGGGTAGGTGTTCTTTCAGACTCAAAAGGTGTTCCTAAGTTGTAAGAAGGACCTAAAACCTTTAAAAACACTGGAATAAATATATATAAACCCTAAATAGACAAGGCTATCCCCAACGGAGTCACCAATTTTGTTGTAGAGGAAAGTGTTCATATGGTTAGGGGTTAATATGCGATCAACATACTAGGGTTGGAAGGAAAATGCATATAGTTCTACAAGTAAATGTAAACAATATTTAGAGATCAGATAGGTTCATACCTTAGTCCAATGAAGGTTGATCCAAGCTACCCTTCAATCCTCCTCTTGCTCCTCTTGCTCCAAGAGACCTACAAAACAAACTTAACCTTCCTCAAACCAAATAGACTATATGGAAGGAGACTATATTCAATGAAACATGAAACCCTAATATGATACATAACATCATACAATCATAATCAAAGATCCAACATAAAAGAAACATTGATCTTGGAAGAGGAAGAGCATCACATCTTTATTAATCATGGAATAAGTACAAAGATTACCTTCTTCTCAAGCTAGGCACCTCACAAAACCTTGATCTGGTTCTTCTGCTTCTCTTCTCCAAGGAACTCATCCTCTAAGCTCTGCAACACGAGGATATGACATCTAGGGAAAAGGTAGAGGGAATGACAGTCCCAATTCCTCCAGCGTAACAATGCAAAATTTCAATTCCCTTCTCATGGACCTATCTCCCTCTATTTATACATTTCTAAAGAGATATAGTCGAATAGGGATCAGTTACAACTTCCTAATTCAGTTCCATGACCTCCCAAACTGCCCCTAATTTGATATTTTTGATATTTTAAATATTTTTTACTACTACAGGAGGTAACCACGTGTAGCATGAAGGAAAAGTCATGAATGCATAGTGGAAAATTGCAGGTTTGCTCAAGCAAAGTCATGGTTACATAACAAATCTCATTATTAGGGTGCATTTTGACATTTACACGCTTTGGAGTCTTCTGCAAAGTTGTTTCTGAATCATATACCTTTCCAACGATCTAGAGAATAGGTCAAACAAAGTTACAAAAGTTGAGATATGGTTCCTCCAATCTAGGTATTTTTTTAGTGACTTTCATGAAGTATCATCATGAAAGTGTCGACATGTAATGAAATCATGGGAAAGTGGTGACAGGAAAATATGTGTCATTTTGGGATATAACAGATTCCCCCTAATGTATTAGGTTAGAGGGGAAGATGATATCTAAAATACATTATAAAAGGAAATAGATGAGTCATAGAGAGAGTAGAGAATCCAAGATCGTAGGCTCAAACATAAGTACCTGAAAGAGAGATAAATGTCAGACAAAACTTATCTCTAGAACATACATGTCCATATACAAGTCATCGCCATAAAGATACAGGAAGATCCAACATGTCTATAACTGATGTAACTATCATGGTTGCATAATATGTAAAAATACACCATATAAAATCTAAAGGATTCATGGCCACAAGTGAACAAGGTGGATCCATGCTCAATAATCAATCTTATCCACGAGAATACAAGGTGGATCTATCTCTCATAAAATTACATATGAAGTGTCTTATAAGGAGATTACATAGTTGCAACTGGTCCTAGAGGAGAACAAAATGAGTGACCTCATAGATAGACCTAGATTAATGCAGCAAACAATCATAAAATATAGCAAGGTTGAAACCTACGAGTACCTGATCACAACCAACTAGGAGAACAAAAAATCATGCAAGAAAAGATTAACAGAAGACAATAGTTCTCCTTTTCACTCCAGTTAAATTTCCCACTATGGAATAACACTGTATACCGAGACGGACCTCGGGGATGGTGTCGGAGAGTGGCCAACGGTGGGTGAAATTGTCGCACATGTAGACTATTCCTTTTGTAATATATTGATGGAAACATTAACAAGTTACATAATTCTACTTTACACTATGAAACATAAAGGATTTTATACTTAGATTTCCTAAATCCCATTGCCAAAAATTACAATGCCTTTTTAGGATTGTAGCTAATCTGTATGGCTATATAGCGACAATGTTTTTCCAATTGATCACACAATTTCTTAGCATTTTTCTTAGTGGATGATTGCGAGCGTCAGTTGAAGGATCTATAGAGCTTCGTCGTGGGAGATTTGACCATACCCTAGTTTAACTTGAGTCAAATTTCAATATTATACATGTCATGTAATGCACCGTAAAAGAAAAACCCAAAACTTGAAGCAACCAAGATAAATCAAAGAAGTGAGATACCGTACAACTCGAATTCTAGTAGATCTATGTATGTGAGGATATGTGTAATGGAAATCCAATAGTGTAAAAAAATGGAAAAGTAAAATAAAACCAACAAAAAAGACATTAAACTAGAAAAAAATTCAAATTACATAAACCATTCAAATTTAAAAATAAAAAAAATATATTCGACTTTGTCATTTTTGAAATTAAAAGTTTCCTTTCTTAGATTTTCAACTTTAGAAATTGAAACGGGCTTCATATTGCACACTTTATATTTTTATTGCTTGTCAAGGGACAAGTTTTTCCATATATTGCTTGCAACAGGAATACTACATTCTCCTTCATCTTTACCACTCCATCTGAATTGTTGTTCTCCTCCATTAGATGACTCTCTATTGTAAAAACTATCTTCTTGCAAGTTTGCATCTGCAGCCCATGCCCCTTTGCTCTAGGTTTCTTTATGAAAAAAAAAAAAAAAAAAAATAGATAAGAATATGTTGAACTCTTTTATTTATTTCTAGATTTAATAAAAATATTAGAATTTTGACAAATCATAATTGATTGATTAAATAATTTGTGAGGACATTCGAGAGAGAGGGAGAATAAAATATATTCTCTTGTATCGATCAATTAAGCAAATAGGTAGTTAGAAAACATAAAATCATTTGTTGGGATTTTGGGAAAAAAAATTATCTGCTTCAATGATACTCTATTTTCTAGAGAAGGAAACAAACCTTTTAGTAGCTACCTTTTTAGGTAGTTAATTTTATAAACTATAATTTAGGTGTTTTTGAATGACACATGGTTTTCTACAGATAATTTTTTCCACCCAACAAAACAATGTGATCGTTTGTTAAAAATGGCTGATCATTTAAAATTGCGTTTGTTTTAAAATACAATCAAACCTTCTACTAAGAACAATTTAGTTTAAATTAAAAAATGGAAAGTAGTTACAGTTAATTCTTCTGATTTTGATTTTGAACATTTACAATATTACTATACTTTGAGAGGATTTTTCTAAACAATAATTATATCCTATTTGTCCACATCAAAATAAATTAAAGCATCAACAATTCATCAAGTTGGTGAATAAATTGCACATCTATGTAATTCCTTTGGAATCAAAATGTAAATATTGAACGTTTAGGCACATTTATGTAATACACCAAGATTTAATAAAAAAAATTGTTTTGTTAATAATCAGGAAAACATTCTATTACTTATGGTACAAAAATTATAGTACAATCAATCCTGGCAAGTTGGAAGATCCACGCATGACCAGGTTGTTTTCAGTGATATGTAGACTATATTCTCACTTGATTTCCAAACCCATATATTTCCTTGTTAACATGGAAATTGAACCAACCCAAAGACTTGCATATATCAAAACAAAGGCATTCCTCTGACACCTGGCCTGGAAACCCACGCTCCCATTTTTACATAGAGATTGACCATTCATGATACAAACACCCTCCCCATCCAAACTAAAAATATGACAGACATATATGGACGTAACCGAACCTGACATAGACATAATCAAACTAAAACAAGGAGAAGACATAGTTTCAGAAAGAAAAACGGAAAACCTCAGAATGTCCAAAATTCTAGTCTTCGCATTACCCTCACTGTAGAGGAGGGTCATTTGAATCTAAGGGTTGTGCTTCTATGGCTGGATCCACTGGGTGATCCAGAAATTATCCTGCTATATGGTCCAGAAGGAAAACTTCTGCAGAACTCTCCTGCTGCCCCCGCTAGATCAAAGTTGGAGCTTCCCTGATGCCATGCGCCACTTTCTCCTTGGCCTACAAATCATGCACAAGTATAATCTGCACCGTCTAGAAATAATTGACCACCAGGGGTCTCCTTTGGTGTGAATCATACTCCCGTAGAAGCTCAAGTTATTTCACTACAATCTAAGCTTCTACTACCGCTGTGGTCTTGGCCATATATTGCGATCCCATTTTAAATGCTAGTGGGACCAGATTATCATCAACAGAAGGGGTATTAGTAGAAGAACTAGCCGAAGGAAAATTTCCCCCCTCAATCCTAACTCTTTCCTTCTGACGCCTCTGAACTCACCATTGTTGAGCCATAATCTCATGGAGAAGATACTTAATGGAGGCCAACCAGAGACTATACTCAATTTGTATCTTGAACAGGATGATCCATTCTCCTTCCTTATGTGACTTTATAACCTTTCCATTCTTGTGGTTGAAGTACCCAACCATCATCCATTCTGGATGATGTTTCCATTTCATACCCTTCAAATCGTTGGCCTTACAGACCTCGATCCCATTATCCATTTCCATATCCACCTTCCCATGTGAAAGATCAGAAACCCCTTCCCCCATTAGTGGCCTCCTCATACATTTTTCTCTGGTTTTACTATCCCAAGAGAAACAACTAAAAATTACCCCACTGGTACGCCCAAAGGGGCATTTCCCAAACCCCATTCCGTAGTCAACAACCGCCAAGGTAGGAAACCTTATTTATGATGGCCAGTCCCTGCATCGTCCCTTCTGTATATTACATGTTTTCCATCTTCTGTCTCCAACTGCTTCGTACGCTTACCACTCATCCTCACCAAATCCTCATCATTCTTGGAGTTAAATCCATGTGTTGTGGAGATCACCTCACATCCTTCCATTCCTGCCATGAATAAAAGGGGATAATCGTCATCATTCCCAAGCACGTGGCATGTAAGAGTCGGTCTGTGCTTGACGTGGGACCCGCGCAAGTGGAGGGATGTGTCGGGTGGCTAGTTTAGTGCAGAGGTATGCATATACTTGGCCATCATTTATCATGAGACAACATGCAACTATCTACGGAGATCATTGTCCTTCCTTCCCACATCCTTCTTTGCCAACTGTTCATAGCGTCGCCAAATCATGTGCTCCTGTTAGTCTTGGATCCCTTCTGCATGGAAGGAGTTATTCTTTACCACCCCTTTGTTGGCCAAAATGTCAGCCACCTTATTTCCAGTCCTTTTGATATGCAAGAATTGAAGTGTTGTCGTTCCCATTAGCAACCTTCTGATAACCTGCCTTCCCATTTCCAATTTTTCGAGACCCAAAAAATGGTTGCACCATTTTGAAGTCTTCGAGAAATATTAGTGATTACCTGTGAGTTCCCTTCCACAATTAGAGGATTTTGCTGTTGTTGCAAGGAATATTTAATAAATTGTTATTAAACTCTTTTAGAATATTTTATTTTATTATTTTAAATATTTTTGACAAAAAGTAAAAAATAAAACAAATGTAATAGGTTATTCTTTTATTAATAAAATATACTAGAGGGGATAGAAATAAAATAGCTATTGAATAGTGTTTTTTGACCCGCAAGAGGAAAATACAAGTGGTTGTAGCTACTGAGTGAGAACTCATGGTGCAAGATGCATCTTCCCCAAAATCAGGTCAACACTCTTTGTTGAGTGCTAAAAAGAAGGAGGCTCATTAATGACCAAGTCTTAGTAAAAATAATATATAATAGTATGTACATTAGCAAGAAGGAGGCTAGCATTGGACCTGAATTGAATCTAATAATGCAAGAGATGGCGCATTAAGTGTATTTTGCTCTTATGGTTTAGTGAACAAGCTTGAGGGTTTTGGAGCAGTGATTTGGATGCTCTAGAAGTTGGTTGGGAGGAACGACTATTCCATTTCTGGTTTCCCACTAGTGGTGCCAAGTTCTTTTCATAATGTTTATTTGTTATAACTAGTTACAGTAGGATTTCCATTCTTAACTGAGAATCACAACTAATTCTTTTAGCAGAAAATTATTATGCGTCTGAATTAAATATTGATCCATTATGTATTTGATTTAAGTATTGATACATTATGCATATTAGAATATAATAACCAAATAATACAACCCAATACTCTATTGTTTAAACAATTAATCAAAAGTACTGGAATCTGGATAAGAGCTGTAAGGCCTTCTTAGATTTTTAAACTATGAAAACGCATCCCATTTCATAAACCCTTGTTAAAAAATTAAATATTACATATTGAAAACTCCAGATCAAGACCCATTGTAATCTAAGTAAATAATTTTAATTACTAAATTAAATATTACAGATCGAAAAGACTAGATCGGAACCGATCGTAATCTAAGGAAATAATTATAATTACTCTATAAACAATTATAAAAATATATAATTATGCAATATATGAAACTAAACTAAGAAGTAATATCATAAAGATATCCAAGTTCATTAACTAACTAGCAGTCCCTGACTGAGGCGATAGAATTGAATTTACAGCTTGGTTCCACTACCACAATTTGTTGTTAAGCATCCATCGTGATCGCACATCGAAATTATTGTCTCATTTTCTATTATTTATTAAATCAAAACCTAAAAACAAAAAATATCCCCTAATCCAATATATATCAGTAAGACCATTGAAGATGACAACCAATGCATAACAGAGAACATACACACATTTATTGTAACCATGAAATAGTTTTATGATAGATAATTCGAGAAACTTCACAGAAATCACAAAGACCCTATGGTTTGCATCAAGCTTTATAAACATTAAACAATATCAAATGTTAAACAAAGATTCTGAAAATCCAATGTGTGGATGTAAGACCATCAACGATGGAATCCACCATCGTTTAAACCCTAACATTTTAAAATTACATATTAACCGAAGTGGTGGTAAGCCCATCCACGATGGCACTCCCAATACTATATTAATCCATAAAACGAGAAACCTTGCATAAAACAAGTTTAAAACAAATGTTGGAGTGGAGAAGGGATGTGAATCCCTCTTCCCTTAAATTATAAACCCCACGGGGTTGAACTAAAAGAAATCATTTAACTTATCTTGCAAGGAAGGAAGAATCCTGAACCCTCTTCACAGCTCTAAGACTCAGCCAAGAACCACCTGCAGAAGAAACACATAGAGTCAGTAGTAAGTTTTTTGGTTTAAACTATTAAATTAAAAATAGAGTAAGGGTTTCTATGATCTTGCTTATCTTGGATTTCTAAGGCACAGACCTAGGAGGAGGTGACCCTGTTCCCATCCTGACCAGTGCTCTCAACCATGCAACCAACCAGCCACAGCCAAAACCATAAAAAAGTAAAGAAATAATTTAAACAATGTAATTAAACTTTTGAAGTTCCTTACCTTGACGAGCTGGAGACAGGGCCATAGGTTGGCTCCTCTTAGACGCCCTTATCCCTCCTCTGCTTACAAGAAATCTTAAATGATCAATATTTTACAAATGAGATTTCATAAACCACTTTAACAAAAACCTTACAGACTTTAAGCAGTTGTTTTACCTAGTAAAGGCAGTTTTGAAGTTAAAGTTGATGGTCGACTTTGTTTTGCAGAAAAGCAACCTGCTATGGGTAGCCATTAAAGCCAATAATACCTCTTGTATACCTTGGAAAGAAACTAGATATAATTCTATTAATCTCAAGAAATTATTTACACCAAACAACCACTTAAAATCACCATTATCATAGCAGAGCCTCGACTCCCTTAGCTTACAGACCAAATAAATTCGAATAAAGGGCTCAGACAATCATAACGAAACATTAAATCCTATCAAAACCTTGGAAACATGCAGTACATGTAGACAAACAAGATGTATTCTCGATCCAACATTAAAAGCATGACTGCACTGTCAACTCACAGCTAAGGAAACACCATAAATCCAGAGGTCAACCAAAGTACCAAATTTTATAAACCATATAAAATCATAACCAACGAATCATTGTATTCATAAAAATTCCAACTATGGTATAAATCCTATAGCCTAATGTTAAAACATTTAAATCAAAACATTTAAACCTTATCATACACTAACCTATGTGCAGTAGGACCAAGGTTACACCTTGGGTCCTTCCCCATGTTATACTTTATGAAAATTGTGCTTAGGAACCAAGTTTAAACCTTGGATCCTTTAAAAAACTTATTACATATAAATTATGGGGTCGATACTATACTCTTAGTCTCCCAAGCATGTTCTCATGCAACCTTAGCATCATGTTTTAAAAAGTAAGGGTGGACTATGAAAACTAGAACTTAGCCTTAGGGCTAAGCAAGGCTTTTGTAAACTAATAGCAAGAAAAAGATAAGAAAGAACAAAAAAATCACCTATAGGTATGACAACAGCATGACGATAATCTCACAAAACATCCACATTTGTGCAACCTGTCATATAGAAGTTTTAAAGATTTGTGTACGAAACTTTACAAAACAATAACAAATGTATTTAGGCCATAACAACTAATACAGGTGGGAACATAATGATGTGTTTATGGATATATGTTATATCAATTTTTTTATGGATTTTTTTAGGCACATGACATAATGGTATCAGAGTGTGGTTTAAACACTAGGCTTGAACCAACCCAACACTGAAATTGTTAAACCATAAATATAATTTTATTTATTATGGTTTGATTCTCTTACGAAAGAGGAAGAGAAGGATAAACATTGTTTTGCAGGAAACTATGGTTGATGTAGGAATGTCTACGGCAGAAGAATTTCATCCTAGAAATTATGTGAACACTAAAGAGGGTAATATAAGGGAGGAGGAAATTTTGGTAGATCTTATTGACAATCAAAACAATAACTCATTTGAACTACTACGAAGTGTTAAAGAACTAAGATTAGAATTAAAAAGAGTTAGGGAAGATAATGAATGAATTATAAAAGCATAAGAGGAGTTAAATAACATTTTTCTCTCTAAAATACATAATTATAGAAAATAAAAACATAAGAACCCAGACTCCATATGGAAAAAAATACACCTTACAAACGTAAGGGAAAGAAGATGGAATTTCCTAGTCATGGGGTTGAATATTCCAGTGAGGAATCGACCAAACACCATCTGGAAAAACATCAGGATTATAGCGAAAGTAGTTAAAATAATCAAAAGAAAAATAAGTACAAACCTTATGAAGAAATTTTTGGGGAATTTTAAAAAATTAAACCACCTATGTTTAACGGTGAAATTGAGAAGCGAGAAGAGGTAGATTCCTGGTTATCAGGAATGAAGAAATAATTCCAAATCTATAATTATTCTGATGAATTGAAGGTGAAGATGACCATTTATAAATTAACTGGAAATCAAACATATGGTGGCAAGATATAAAAACAGGTAAAAGGTATAAAATAACGATATGTAACCCGAAAAACCTTTAAAAATCATTTTAACTGAAAGTACCTTTAAGAATAATACTATGAAGAAAAGGCTAAATAATTCTACGAGTTAAAGTTAGGAGCTATCACTATGAAAAAACTCTGTAGTAAATTTGTAAGTCTGCTTCGTTATGTACCATATATTATAGATGAAAAGAAAAAAATACAACGCTTTCTCATTGTCTTTCCTATCATGTTTAAAGAGGGGATTGAGTATGACAATTTGAAGATGCTAGAAGAAGCAATGAGAAAAGTGAATTTCTGTTATGATCAGGATAAAAACAAAAGAGAAAATGTGTCAAATTGGAAAACTAAAAGACAAGATAACTTTGATCCAAGAAAGAGGAATAATAAATTTTACAAAAAATATTGGGAATAACTATAAAGGGTATCAAGGCAGTAATTATAAATGTTTTAAACCACAAAACCCTGCAGCAAAAAAAAATAAACTCCCACTAATTTTAATAAAAAATTTGCACAGAGGGAACCCTTAAAATGTTGGGAATGTGGCGGGCCACATTATTTCAAAGACTGTCTTGTAAGGAAGAAAATAATTAATAATGTTCACTCCATTTAGGAAGCTATTACAGTTGGAGACATGGCTAGGAGCATGACCATAGTCAGTGCTGCATTGGAGAATCATCAAGCAAAACATCAAACTTCAATGGTCGAAATCAAAGTTATGATAAAAATCCAAACCATTTGCATACTAATTGATCCAAGTGCAAGTTTTAGTTATGTATCACCTAGGATTGTTGAGTTATGTAAGTTAGTACCAGAAAAAATTGAAAAATCCTTGGTGGTACAATTAGCCACAGGTACTAAACGTAAGGTCACTAGTTATGTAAAAGACTATGAAATATTGATGAATAAATTTAATACGCATGTTGATATGAATATTTTACCATTAGGTTCCTATGATATGTTGATAGGAATGGATTGGCTAGAAAAGCACAGACTAATGTTGAATTGTTATGATAAAGCCTTTACATGCATAGATGATACTATAAACACAATAAAAGTAAAAGGAAATCCCAGAAAGGTTATGATCTAACAGATCTTGCCTTACAAATGAAGATATCTATATGTAAATGATGTAAAGTATTTGTTGTATATGCAATGGATGATAAAGATAATGATAACTATTGGTAATAACTCCCGATTGATTAATTATTCAAATGCAAATGCCTATATTTATACAAATCACATGGCGGTTGGGTTTCACCTTCCGCTCAGCCTGTTTGGATTCCTACTATTTATTTATTTATTTATTTACATTATATAACCCTAACGGATTATATTCTAACAATCCCCCTCTTAATCCGAAGGGGTGTTCGTAAGTCCAAGCATGTTTCTGAACCTTTCAAACATTTTTCGTCCAAGCGCTTTGGTGAAGATATCTGCAACTTGATCATTTGTGGAACAATGTCGAAGATGGACTGTCTTGGCTTCTACATGATGTTGAATCAAATGATACTTTGTGTCGATGTGTTTGGTTCGATCATGGAATCTAGGATTCTTAGCCAGCTTGATTGTAGAAGTATTATCGACCAGTAATGGAGTGGAGTTCTCTTGTTTTTCTTGCAAATCTTCAAGTATCTTCCTAAGCCATACTATTTCTTTTGTTTCTTCAGCTGCAGCCACATATTCTGCTTCTGTTGTTGAATCTGCCGGAACTGATTGTTTGCATGATCTCCATGAGACAGCTGCTGATCCAAGACTCATAGTGTATCCAGAAGTTGATACTCATGTCTCCTTATCACCATCAAAATCTGAGTCTGAGTACCCAATAAGTTTGAAGTCATCCACTTTAGAGTACTTGAGTCCAATGTCTTGAGTCCACTTCAAGTATCTTAGAACTCTTTTTGCAGCTAACCAGTGTCCTTCACAAGGTTTATGCATGAACCTTGAAAGTATGCCAACAACATAAGAAATATCTAGTCTAGTTGCTGTAAGGTAGATAAGACTTTCTACCAGTTGTCGATACTTGGTTGCATCCTCAAATTCTTTTCCTTCGCTTGATGTGAGCTTCATTTTCTGTTCCATTGGAGTAGATATAAGGTTGCATTCTGTCATGCAAAATTTGTTTAGTAGTTCTCCAACATATTTTTCTGAGATAGGAAAATATACTTAGGATGTTGAGTGACTTCAATTCCTAAGTAATAGTGGAGATGTCCCATATCTGTCATTTCAAAAATATTTTTCAAATCTTTCTTTATGGATGCTATATAGCTCTCATTGTTCCCTGTCATCAAAATATAATCTACGTACACCACAAGATACACAACAGATCTTCCAGCTTTCTTTATAAACAGTGTTGCATCATCAAGATCAAAATGTTCGAAATTTAACTTCAAAAGATGCTCGGTTAAATTTTCATACCATGCGCGAGGTGCTTGTTTTAGGCTATACAAGGATTTGACAAGCTTACATACCTTTTGTTCTTTTCCTTTCACAACAAAGCCTTCTGGCTGAGACATGAAGACATTCTCTTTCAAGTCTCCATTCAAGAAAGCAGTCTTCACATCCATTTGATGAACTTTCCACCCTTTCTGAGCAGCTAAAGAGAGTAAGGTACAGATGGTAGCCCATTTTGTTGTAGGAGAAAATGTTTCTTCATAGTCAATTCCTTCTTTCTGTGCATAGCCTTTTGCTACAAGCCTCGCTTTGTGCTTTTCAAGTGAGCCATCTGATTTGTATTTGTTCTTGTACACCTGC
>LPNX010220982.1:424107-494994 GCA_001517045.1 Pseudotsuga menziesii | reverse complement strand
TGGCTCACTTCAATGTTACACTTTTTTTCCTTGCTTACCCGCTAACAACTACCTTAACGGCGTATTATTGCACCTTCCTTGGGGCAATTGCTAGTTTTAATATAATATTCTCAATCTCTTTAATGCCTCATAGTTTGAATTTAACATTTTTCTTAAACAATATATATAATGTTCAATTCCAATACTTGTAAAAATTAAAATGAAACCTATATAACCACGGAGTAAACTTTCTACCCGACCATTTGCACCAATCGGACGACCAGCAACGCGTGATGTGACAGCTCACGCGAGCCAAGTCATCCGATCGGTTCAAATGGTCAGGTAGAAAGGTTATAATTTAAAGGAATATAGACCATATTCAATTTTAACACAGTGATTTGTACCTTTCAATTTATTTTTAAAAGTCATGTTTCACGCATTTTACCACGTTCCGCACTGCTAGAGGCTGGACTCGCTACGATTGCTGCAATTGTTGCTTGCATTCCCAACACCTTCCCTTACTAAGTGATTGAGTATAACGCCACTCACGATGAGGAAAGGCGGAGATTGGGAACGTGAGGCTCAGACGGACGATCTGTCTACCTGCGAGCCTTTCGATGGGGATTCCAATTGGGAGAGTGACGTACGTGGATTGGGACAATAATTAAAGGTTGATTTGCACAGGGTGCTTTAGTTGGCCCTATTCTCGTAGGACTGATGGGTGAAGTCCTGGAATGTAAATTCGTGCATTAATGCAATTCTGTAAGTTCTATGTGCCCTAGATCCATAAACCATTATCATGACATTTAGATATAAACACTCTTGATGTACATTTTACTATATAAAATACAATCCTACGTAATTAGTTTTTTTATGCCATAGTGTATCGACAATAAAGGGAAATAGAATACATTAATATTATGATTATGTTAATGTGATCCCGTAAACGCATTTATCAATATAAATACCCGTCCTTTTGGATACGGTGAGCCTCGTTTCCCCATGTTGTTGAGCCTCTTTTGTAAAATCCAAGAAGGTCACATCGTAGTTTCTTTATGATTTTGTTAAAGACTGCAAGTCGTTAATTGAAAATTTATCATTGAATAGTAAAAGGGACACTCTTTTCAAATTATTGATGTTGATTTTCATAATGGATTGTTATTATTACTAGATCATGCGTACCATGGATCATGCATTTTTAATCGTTAAGAATTTTGCCTCATGATTATATTGGTAAAGAGTGATGTAGTAAGTCTCAAGGGTTAGCTTAATTGGTAAGACGTGCGTATACTCTCTTGGTTCGGGGGAGGTCACGGGTTTGAGCCTTGAGTCCTCTAGGGTTAGGCCTTTTGCTAGGATAGCCGGCAGTTTACCACCTCTACCATGTCAAGTTAATTATGTTATGCTAGTCAACATAAATAAATAAATAAAATTATATATCACACTCAAATAAAATATTTAAAAAAAAATAAACTAGCATAGATCTATTGTAAACCTAGATCTATCAAGTACCTCAAGAAATTGGATCCCTTTCGATGCTTGATAGATCGGGGTTTAAAATGAATGTTCTATTTTTTATAAAATGTTATGGTAAGTTTGTTGTAACCAATAGATAATAGGTTCAAGTATAACTTGAAGTATAGGAATATATGAGTTTATTTAGTATCTTTATATTATTTTAGGGTTTTACTTAAAGTTTAGTCGGTAAAATTGATCTTTTTGGTTTTTAATTTTCCAAAGTATGTAGAATCAATTCATTTAGTAGAATTATAAGTGTTTCAATTTGGATGATTAAATATAAATGTAATGAAATTTTAAATAATTTTTAATAAATTATTTATTATTAAAAAATATACACCAAAATTTTGTTGTAAAAAATCAATTTATAGTTAAAGAAGGAACCTTTTATTGTTGTAAAAAAAAAGAAATATACATAGAGTTACAAAACTGGTTTACTTAGCAAAGAGACCATAAGCCATCCAGAGAACTCAAAATTTTGTGATCTACTTCCCTTCCCATTACAAAAAACCGATTTCAATTTTCCATCTCGGATCAAGCCCACCCACCTAGCAGATTTTCTTCACCTGTCACCTAGATCCATCACGCCCGGCGCAAAGCCAATACTAAACAAAAAATAACAAGAAAACCACATCAAACAATTTTTCATACGAATCATAGACCAAGAGACAAGGATTAACCCAAGCCTGCCACTGGAGAGGATCCGTCCCACAGCTCATTGCCCATTTGAACGAAAGCTGAGTGATCTAAATTAGCTGAAGGGGATGCAGCTTGTGTTGGGCTACGTTTGAAAGGATCTTTTTCCAGGTCCAGAGCTCCTTCCATATCAATTATGTTTCTCAGCATATCCTCCTTCAAGTTGTTGAATATCTGAGCCACCAAGTCATCGAAGCTCTCTTGTTCCATCATCGATTTCGCCAATATCTTTCTTAGCACCCAGTAGATGCTAAGAACCATAGTCGATCCCTTCTCCTCCATCATCATCTGCATTTCTTCATCTTCCATCACCATGATAGTTTCATAATCCGAAAACAAGATCTTTGCTACTCTATGACGTTAACATGAATTGCATAAAGAGCATGAATGAAGCTCACAAATCCATAAGAAGAGAACCAAACAGCATAGACAATACGCACATAAAGACAACAAGTTGATAACGGAGTTCGTCCAGGATGGACTACGTCTCCGGGCCTACTTCTCAATAGGAGGGCCGATCTATAATCTCAGCATAAGGAAAAATACATGGCAATGATACAATGATACCTTGGCGACAATGGTCAGGAAGAGAATCGCTGCCCAAAACACAACCAGACTGCTTCCAGCAACTCCGAAGCTTGAAGACGGTGTAAAACGAGTATAAACACTCGTACCTTCCTCCTGCAAAGCTACGCAATCTCCCTTCTCTCCTTTAGCTACAAAGTCTCCACTCCAAAGCACGAGAGTCAAATGGAGAATAAGAGGGTTTATATAGCTTGAAAAGACCCCCTTCACATGTTTCTCATGAATTCTCAGTTACAACAAATTTGCCTAATTAAGGCATATGGTTGAAAACCTCCAAGTTGGCTAGGCTCTTAAATTATGTAGTTGTGTTCTATTTTTAATATTCCAAATTATTAAATAGTCCAACCATTTAATATTCCAACCATATAGTTGGTTATAGTTTAAAACTATACCAAGTATAAGTTGAAACTATATGTTATAAGTTTTCGAACCCATTTTAAGCCATAACCAAAGTTTAAAACAAAAAGCACATGTGGTAAGGGTGCATCCCACGTGGTGGCTCCTCCATGTGTTAAGGCGCGTTGAATGGGGTGGCATGTAATCCGTTTGAAAGTTTTTTATAACACCCACTTTAAGCCATAAACAAAGTTCTTTAAAATGCACATGTGGTAAAGAGTGGTCGGAATGGCGGGCTCCACGCGCAGCGCTGCATTGGGCGGAGCTCCTGGTCATCACGTTGAAGGGGAGAACCGGGGGTCAGGGCTAGCCCCGGCACCTTCTTGCGCCAATACAACTTTAAATAAACTTTTTCCCATAGCTTATACATCAAGCACCTTGTGGCCCAACGATAAGGCGGAGCGCTTATGTAGGAGAGGTCACAGGGTCGAACCCCGTGGAGACCATAATTTTTGTATTAGACATATTGGCCAATCCCGTGCTGCCACGTGGCGACCTGGGATTGGTCCACCTCATGCCCAGTCGGCATCCAGTCAACCGCCAAGTCACTGCCCGTACTGCCACGTCACCATCTGTATGCCCAGTCAGCAGTATGCCAGCTCGGATCCGTACTGCCACATGTCACCTTGTGATTGGTCCGTACTATATGGATGCCATGTTTCATCCTCTGCGTGGTGCCACATGTCGTCTTTTGGTTGGTCTGTACACCTACCATGTCATCTTATCTGTACCGTACGGATGCCATGTGTCACCTTGTCAGTGGTGTCACGTCATCATGTTTGTACAGTATGGATGCCATGTGTCACCCTGTCAGTGGTGCCATGTGGCACCTCTTTTTACCAATTTTCCTTGTTGACCTCATAGAACAGAACGCGATAACTTTCTCATACGGAGTCCGTTTGAGGTGAAACGAACACCGTTGGAATCGTCTAGACGAGCCCTTCAATCTGGAACTGGTTTTGCTGAGATTGGAGGAATTTGCAAATTTTGCCTTCTTGGATCCTCCTGGATCATTTCATCAATGTAGAAGAGAATCTCCTACATGTATGCCTGCCCTAGGTCAACCTCAGCAAAGCCTCTTCCATTCTTCACCCCCTACGTGGGCTACACATATGCTAGCAAGAAGCCATCATCAACTTCCCATCAAATAATATTCCAATATTGCTTTGTACCACCAGAGCTTCACCCTTCTACTCTCCTTTACTTTCCTCGCCAAACCACCTATTGCCTCACCATACCATCATTAGCTAGCTACATAACGATTTTGGGATGCCATAAATAGCCAAATCCCAAAATTCCCTAGTGCTTCGTCCTTCACACTCCTCATCGTCTTCAATTTCCACGCTTCCCTAGTAATGTGGTCGCCCTAGTAATGTGCCCACCTTGCCCGCTCCCTCTCCCACCTCCTCGTATTATGTCTTGATCAAATTAATGAGACATTCCTTTCTCTACTCCTTTCTCATTAATGGATCGCCCTCACACACTTTGCACTTAAAGCATCCTAGGTGCTGCAAGATTGAAGACGATTTCCCAACACATCCTCCTCGTGTTCATGCTCCACATTTCCATATCCATGTGGACCCCTCGGCACTTGTCCACCTGCATCTAGAAAAGAAAAAATTATTAGTCAACCCTAATCATCATAAAATTTTACTAAATAACAAAATATTTTAAAAAAACATTTATTTATGTCAAAAATACACGTACCAATATATATATATATTACTTGAAATTGTTAAATAGTATATTTAACTAACACCCAATTCTCTTTTTGCCCCAAGAAAAATCGTAATTTTATTTCTAAACAAAAAAATTACCTTAGATTAGATGCTTATGAGCATTCAACGTTCCATTTCCTATTTTCAAAATCTACAATATGAGCATAAAAAAAGCTACTAATAATAGTGTCCAAAAGTTATTAGCCTTGAAACAAAATTGTGAGCAAGCTCACATTACAGATATTAAAAGCAAAACAAATAATAGTTGGAAACTAGTGAACCATAAAATTTAGAAGAAAGGTGCATGTAGATATCCAAATCCCTAATCATTCTCAACTTCACTGAGCCACTAGAGTCCATGAGACAATTGCATAGCTTCTTTAGAGAGAGAGTCATTTGTCTGATTTCATTAATGGTAGATATGCTTTGCAGTGGCATCAAGAAGGGATTTGTACATCAAGGAAGTTTCATTTGACAAAGTTTGTAGGTGAATGTTTCTCATTTTGAACTTATGAAATATCTAGTTTATGACAAGCAACAAGTCTCTAAATATCTTGATGTAAGTGAGACCATTTTCTATGGCCAGTGTTAAGACTAACTTGAGGGAACATATCCCTGCAAAATTATTGAAACCCTAGCCAAGGCTAGCCTTGAAGCATATGAAATGAGATGTAGTCAAATAAATTAACCGACCTACATCGATAGAGTGGATGTCCCTCTAGGAGTTTCCATCAAAGTGTGATCATGGATTACTTTCGTCGATATCTTGTCACATACCCCAATTTTGTAAAATAATGTTAATTGTTTTAATTATATTCCTGAGACATTATGTTAAATTTAATGCTAAGTAGGAACTGATGACTCAGCAGAGTCAACAGAAGTGGAATGTAATTCAGAATATTTTATTATTAATAAATAAATTATGGAGACAACAGCATGGGAGAGCTGTAAAAAAGAGGTTACTAGTCAAACTGGTGGATGGAACTAGGTGGAGGGCAAAAGACAAGTGGCAGCATCCTCAAACACTTCCTAAGTTGCAGGTGGCAACTTCCCTATATTTGGGGTCATGATCCCCCAAGAAAGTGGGATCAGAGCAGGTGGCTCATTAAATGACAACTAACCCAAAAAAAGACCTAGGCAATCTTTTAAAAGTACCCAATGAATAGAGCTGAGGTTGCTCAGATATTTTCCAGAGAGAATTCATTCAGGTGAATGATATTCAGGAAATTCATTGAGGAAAGAGGGAAAAATAGTAAGGAAGATGTTCTGAGAGGAATGCTGCAGTAACTTGGTTTATTACAGCTTGTTAGCTGGGAGAACTTACTGATAAGTTCTGGATTAATACTGAGTTTGAAGACTAGTATCTAACTATTGTTGCACCTAGTTCCATCCAGGGATACCAGAGCAAGCTCGGGGGTCCTGAGGAGTCGATGTTTGAGCGCTCTCCAGGAGTTGGTAGGGAGGAACGGCCTCCCATTGTTGTTGTTGTCCAAATTTTAAGCAGGTTCTGTCACCTAACTGTCTTTGTTTTAGTAACTGTGAATGGTTGGATGTTATGTTAGTAGTTATTTAAATGGTTTAGTGATGTGAGTGTTTTAGTTTATCAGTAATAGAATCTGTTGATGAAGAATAAAAACCCACTGTATTTTTCCACATCTGGGTTTACCAGATCGTACTCCAGCACAAGGGTAAAATTATAAAAAGATGGTATGATGAGATTGCAGAATAATAGATTGTTTCCTTACCTATCATCAGAAGAAATATTTGTTTTACTGACAGTAGCATGTGTTTATAGATAAAATTATTCCCTTGTACAGTATTTTATTATCAGTAATTCTATTTACTTGTAAAGAACAGATAGAAGAATATAATAGTTGTATTAAAGAAAGGTTAGACTAGGTATACCTGCGGTTTAAACCTTACAACTATTTCTTTCAGTTTAAAGAATTTAACTTCTATATGCTGAAATGACAATACTGAAAGTAGGAGTAATTAAATAGTGTTTAGACTCTACAGTTAAACCAAGCTGTGTTAGACTGTATGTATGTTTAGTGACGTAGTCATTTCATTACTTATTCTTCCTTTTATTTTGATGGAGCTCGAACAGTTTCCAGAGTTGTTTCTTATTTTAGATTGTAAATGAATGCTACTATATATAATTATATGAGATAGATCCTAAGTAGTAATATTTGATTTTATATATATATACAGATATCATAACCAAGCAGATAAACTAAATAATTACAGAACTTTACCTAGTATTTAGCAAGATTGGCAAAAGAAATAAATAATGAAATGTTATAAAATTAAACTAAATAATAATCATAGATACATTTGTACTTTCAGGAGAGATAATATCTTTATGGTATTAATAACAATAAACTTCTATTACATATACTATAGGAGTACTATCATTATTGATTTTCAGGTAATGTAATTATCACATTAATTACAAACTGGAACCATTTATACTTTCTGTACTGTGAGGTAAATAAACAGTACTCAAGAATATTATTATAATAAAATGAGAATATAAAGACCCTATATAAGCTGAAGGGTATAAACTACATACAAATTTCTTAATAACTAGTAAGTCAAGGTTTAAATCAAGTACAGAATCCTTGACAGTAAATTTATAAGAGAAATATTGAGAGTAAAAAATTCAAGTGCATAATCAACAGTAAGCAAATAACAGAGTGACAGAATGCTCGACTTCGAGCTTAACTATATTTTATAAAACATAACTGGAAACCCTTATAATTTCAGAAGTGTAGTGTGATTAATAGTAAGTTTTGAGGATACTTTAATAATAGGTTATTTTATAAACAGAGAACAATTATTATTTCCATTTATACTTATAAAAGAACTTAAGCAGAGCTAGCAGTAAAGGTAATAAACATTCCAGGTAGGGTAACTTTATCATTATAATAAGTAATAATTAATGCCTTACTATCTACTGTACACAAATAATATTATTTGGAAATCACAGTAATGTTTTAAGCTATTATTGATAAACAGAAATTAATATAAAACCTGTAACCAAGGTTACTCTGTTAGTAACCTAAAGAATGCCATTAAAACATTCAGACTTTATAATTTACAAAGTATAACCATTATAACAATTTATAAAATTCTTTGAGTAAATAATTAACCTGATATATTATTAACATACAGGAAAACCCCTACCAGCTAATACCATAAATCATTTACAAAGAGTAAATTAGGTATTTATCAAATTTATAGGAATCGGAGTTATCGAACTCAGATAAGCTCAATAAGCTGAGTTTACACATTATATTATTTCAAAACTGTACAATCAGCAAAATATTAATTCAAGAAAAATTCTATGGACAGCTTATAGCTCCACGTTCAGGGTAAACCCTGTCAAAATTAACAGTATGTACTGAGGTTCATCAAAAGGAAGGAGTTTATCTCCTTTGCACCTCACGGCTACCAACATGATTTACAAAATAAAGCTTACAGACTGTACAAATAGTAATATATTTATGCATGCTTTACACAGTAATCAAATAAAGACCCAAAACCCACAGTCTCGGCTTCAGCCAAGATCCCATGATAAACAAAGAGTCGAAACTCTTTTAATAGCGTTCAGGTTCACTAACTGAACCAAAGTAACCGCGAGGGTTACACACCACGAATCCAAACCCATAGCTGCCCTAAAGGACCAGCAAGGAGGAGAATGCCATGGATAAAAACCAAGCTTACCAGGAGAAGCCAGCTGTTGAAATCTCGCGCCTTCCACGCCAAGAGGAGAAGTCCAACCCTGTAACGAAGGATAAACATAATATTAAAAAACTTTCCAAACTGTGGATTGATAAGCTAATTCTTTGAAAAGAAAGCGAAGGGAAACCCTGTAACATACCTTAAAGTCTAATAGAAATATGGCCACTGAAGAACAGCAAGACAACCACCAGCAGGAGGAAGGGTAAACCCT
The DNA here is from genome assembly GCA_001517045.1 of Pseudotsuga menziesii. Taxonomy (NCBI): domain Eukaryota; kingdom Viridiplantae; phylum Streptophyta; class Pinopsida; order Pinales; family Pinaceae; genus Pseudotsuga; species Pseudotsuga menziesii. The sequence goes on along the minus strand of LPNX010220982.1, from coordinate 486,147 downwards.
TCATTTACCACAGAAGAGAAGGAGCTCACTGGAGCGATGAGTAACCTGTCACGATGGAGGATGATTCGCAGCACTAAGTTAAGGCGACGGCCTACACAGTAAAGAGTTCGGGCGAGGGATGCCAATGGAGAAACCCTTAGGGAATCGATGATGCTCAACATTCAACAGCAAGCTATTCAACACAGTAAATTTCCTCACAACGCAATAGATGAGCCCACGAGGAGCTGAACCAGCATATGGACTGCTAGCAGACAATGCAACAGTGGAGCGAACAAGGAGGTTATCACAGAGCGGCCGGAGGCCTGAAGGCAGTGGAAGAATGATGATTAGGGTTTGAGTCAAACCTTTTTAAACGCCAGTGCATGGCTGGAAAGATCCCACGTAACCCTTTTAATAATTGGCATGCAATGGGTAGGAACATTATAGTTCTGCGACAAGTTTACCAATGATTTCACAAACCAAATCATATCGTGGGGATTCCTTAAGGTTCATTATACCATACTGAACCACCTGCATTATAAAATCAACCATGTAAACGTTAAAATGATGTTAGAAAACATTACAACGTAGAAATTGTTCATCGTTTGGTCACACATTCATGTATGGAGAATTTTATTGTTGGTTAATGGGATTTAAGAACAAGGGAAATAATAGTTTACCATGGTGTAGCCTGCTTATAAACCGATTTTCTATATTATCTATTGCCCTAGTTCATAAAAGAAGGTAAAGGGAATAATAATATAAAGTCTATAGAATTTTAATAATCAAATGAAGTGATCAATTGATCATGATGATGGTTTTACTCTTGACCTTATGATCATTCCTTGTTTGTAAAATAACAATCCTAAATATTCATAGAATCATTTTTGTGACAATTAGCCTTTTATCAAATTCAAGCTCGAAGGTTATAAAAGATATTATAAGAGTCATTATATGATAGGTAGCTTGGGTGAGTTAGCCTTCTTTGCTTGATAGTATAGTTATGAAAATCATAAAGCAATAATTGAGTATATAAATCTAGGAATGAAGTAAAGGTATTTCATCCAAATATTGACCATGGAATAGAAATAGTATTCCAAAACAATACAGATCCTTAAGTACTAAAGGAAGACTTTAAAAGTGACTTGTATCAAGTAACAAACCTTGAAAATTCTTGATTTAAGAAAAGTATAAGTTTGGTATTTAAAACCTCCCTATTATTTTACAATTGCAGTTGCAATTTCAATCATGGTGTGGTCCAGTAATTTATGAACAATTAAAATTAAATCTTTGACTTTGTGTTTCTGTCTTACTTACTGAGCTAGTAAAGAAATATTTATCGCATTTTACACTTAGTATGAACATCAAATGGTTTCATACTTCATAGGAATATTAAGTCCTGCTTTCATGAAGGAAAGATAGCTGCTATCTTCACTAGTAGAATTCATTTCTCTGTTCGTAAGATCTTAAAAAAAAAGAATCATAGTAAAGCTTTACCTTTATAAGCTTGATAAATCTGACTAGCATGTATATACTTTTATTGAATTAATTTTGTACAGTGAATCGTTATTGAATACTTTAGAGATTTGTTAGCAGCACCCGAACATCTTACATGTATATCTGTAAGAGAAGGAAAAATTCTGCGTTAGCTCGGAAGCTAAGTAAGCCCAGTTTTTCATGACAATCCCACCTTGTGGTCGCAAACAAAAAAACAAATCAGTAATTGAAAAGAAACTATTTCCATAAAGATAAGCATATTCAAAAGATCATTCAGATCTGAATCTAGTAACATAGAACTAATCAAACAGTTAATGACTATATTTAATGAAAATATATGCATCTAAAAAAAAATTAATTTTTTGGGAAAATTTGGGGTTTTGACATATCTTATGTTGATTGAAGCCTTGGTTTATTTCGAATGGATTAGGATTGGCATAACATAGTTATGTTGAGCACCTATATAGATAAATCCAATGGATTCCCTCGTTTGTTTTCAAATAGGGTTTCATTTCTCACCAACCATATATCCCATATAGTTGTCAGAGGGAGGGTGTGATATGTTTAGTCTGGTCAAGCTGACACCATTTATATAGGTTGGCCTAAATGAAGTCACCACCCCATAATCCATTCAATCATGTGATCCTTGTTAGTTCATTCCACACCGAGATAGAAAAGGGACATGAAATAACCAAATGATGGTTGGATTCTTCCTACGTAAGGCACAAGTTGCATCTATCAAGGCTTGTGAAATACCATTTTTGTAAAATGTCCCATGTAGGGACCTTATTATAGAGCAGGAGCAACATTAATAATTGCACCTTTGACATGCATTGGAATCTCCAAATTATTTTCCTCCACCACTTTGTGGGCTTTCTCAATACAAATTCACTTAGGACCGAATAACCAAGTTTTGAGGAGTAGTCTCCATAAGGGTGTTTTTCCAAAAAAGAGAACTTCTTTATCTTTAATATGGACATGACTAGTTCTTAGTTGAGATATATATTCTTCCCATATGATACCATCGTCTTGATTGAAGTCAGACACCCTATGTAACAACAATGCCTAGTTCCAAATGGTGGTGCTAGCATTGTCCACCACCTGAGAAAGGAGATATATGCCTTTGGATCACAGATGGTAGATCATATGATCTAGTGTTTTGTGTCGATTGTTGGATAAAATCCATGGGTCTAGGACTGGCTGTATCATTAATCCATTCCCTACTTTCCAGCATGTCCAATTAAAGATAATCGACATTACATTCATGATTGGCTTCTAAGTCAAGGTGACCAATTGCATGGATGAGGTTGAGTTCCATATCCAATCCAAAATTGAATCAGGATGTGTATAATTCTTGTACATAACGCTTGACCAAACACCAAATACTAAGATTAATCACTAAAGACTCTTCCCACCAAATGCTTTGGTTAAAAAATGAAAATAAAAAAGACCCCATCCCCTAAGGGCCTTGGGCATAGCTATATTGGTACATTCAACCAAGGGGAGACCCCTCTTGTCATGATTCCCCAATAAGATGAACTAGAAGCACATTCTATGGATAAATTATAGGGAGTCTTTCCTAATCCAAGATATAATCAAGCAATACACAGTTCGATCCTCCAACATTGGCTTAACTAGGACTAGTCACCCCACTCAAGATCGCCACCGGCTATAACACAAATATATTATATCATCCACATTTTTCATTAACCACTTCCATTCCTATTTCCTATAGTATTATCCTTAAGGGAGGATCCAAGGTATTTGAGACTAATTTCAAACTCAACCAATTGAAAGGGTAAGAACAAATTGATATAAATCCTGCTAACATTATCAAGGCCTTGGTACAAGGTGGTTAACTTTTTTATGTCGATTTGCATACTAGAGACTACACAACAGATATCAATGGCTTCTTTGAGTTTGTTAAAGTAACCCCTATCAAGAGAATAAAAGAACAAAATGTCATCAACAAATAAAAGGTGGGTAAGACAACAATAATTTGAGATGTTTCTCCTATAATTGTCACATTTCAATGAGCTTGTTTGAGGATTTGGTTTAGTCTTTTTCCAACTAGAAGAAAGATAAGAGTGGAAAGCGGGAACCCCTACCTTAGCCCATGTTTTGAGATTTGAAAAAAAATGAATCAAACCTATTAACAAGAGAAAATAGTGAAGACGAGAAAATGCAACTTATGATCCAAGACATGAATGGAACACAGAAACCAAGATGAATTAGCAAGAGATGTAGGTATAGCCAATTGACCCAATCAATATCGATTTTCATGATTAAGGCCTTTGGATTTTTGTTCATGATAGTTTGAATTCCCTCTTGATCAACTCCTATAGCATCATGGATTTGTTAACCTTCTAGGAAACCAAATTGCTCTTTTGAAATATAATGGGACAAGATAAGTAGTATTAGGACTATAATTTTGTATATTATTTTGTAAACACAATTACATAGGGAAATAGGCTTGAGTTGGTTAAAAGAAAAAGGATTTTCAAACCTAGGGATGAGGGCAAGAAAGATTGAGTTAAAAGTTCGGAGAATATTACTAGTTTGACGAGATTCCTCCACCACACCTATGAGGCCCTCTCCAATGAATTCATTGCATCATATGAAGAACATCATTGGTAGGTCATCTGGCCTAGGACTCCTGTATTTTTGCAAGTTATGTAGAATAGTTTCGAGTTAGTTCATTCTGACCTTCGTCTTGAAATATTCCTTCTCTTTATCATCAACAAATTGTTGGAAGGAAACGATAATCTATAGGACTTCTATAATTGTGCCACTTCCTACAACCTCAAATATGTTGTTGAAATACTTCATTCCTTCATTGGAAATTTCATAGAATCTATGAGTCTGGTACCCATTTGAATTTTGAATTTTTCAAATTGAATTGTTAACCTCCCTCATTTTGTCCACTTTGTGGAAAATAAAAGTATTTATGTCTTCGGCTTTCAACCATAGAGAACATTTTTTCAGTCTCCAATGTTTATATTGGAATAAGAGGATTTTCTTCTTATGGGATTTAAGATATTGAAGTTTTTGTTTACGTTGCACCGTGAGGAGATTGAACCCTTCGGGTTTATAAAATTGAAGTAGTCTATCTTCAATATCCAAGAGGGTCTAATCATCTCGTAACATTCAATATATGTATTCTTGGATCGCTTAATATTTGAAGGAATCAAGAGCTATCGAGTCAGGAAATTGGACATTGAAAGGTCCCCATACTTCTCTAATAGTCACAACATAGCTTTCATCTTTTAACCATTCTATATTTATCTTGGAAGGGATAGAGGCTTTTTTCTCATCACATACCAAGTCTAGTATGATCGAGATATTATCAAAACCACCTCCTTGTCCAACCCACCATTGGAATCTAATATATTAATTAAGAATTAATTTGGATATGAGAAAAATGTTCAATCTCTTTGTGATATGAGCCTTGTCGAATCATGTTGTTTCTCCAAGCAGGGTTCAGAACAAGTGGAGTGATATTAATCAACCCCACTTCCTCCCATTTATGAATAAAATAATCTGTGAAGATATCAACCTATGAAGTTGTATCCCAAACCTCCAAAGAACCAACAGATATATTTAGGTCTCCTCCCATAATGAGGAGCCCTTTGAAGATCTAAATTTTTTGAAACAAAGGGTCTCAAAAGTCTCTTTGTTCCAAATAAGGGCCATAGATATTTAGGAAGGTAATATCCTTACTAGCAATTATTTTGAAAATTGGACAATTTTAATACTCAGTTGAATAGGCCAGGAGTTTTTTATGAGATAAGATCAGGATATCCAAGTCATCGAGATCCCCCCAGATTTTCCTGTAGGGTCTACCTAAGAAAATTTGAATCCCCTAAAGTATTTTTTAAGGTCTATAGCTAGATTTCCCCCATTAGCCATAGTTTCCTAAAGAAATATAGTATCCATATTCTGAGTCATAACAAACCTCTTGAGAGCCAACTCTTATATGGGATTAGCTAGCCCCGTACAATTTAGAGTGGGCATAATCATTGGGGAACCTCACTCAATGGATTTTTTATTTTAAGCGCCCTTATAAGATATATTTATTTACCTGTTACAATTTCCCTACGTCATTGGCTTTGTGCAATGGAGATGAAATATTTCTTCCCTCGACCTGCTTATTTTAAACTATACTCCACAAGGGAATCAAATTCTTCCTTTTATATTCCTTTGGGTGCTAGGTGGAACCTTTGTCCTAGGATGAAGATTGTATTTCCTCACATCCAAGACCTCAAATTGATTGAGATATAGGAATAAGTTGAACGGGCAAGGGAATTTCCTTTCTCCAGGTATAAGGGAAGAGCTTTTAGGGAATGACTTGTTCTGAGTCCAACAAGTTGTGTTAGGAAATCTGACGATCCTTCTAAAGGAAACTGAGGGAAGGTCCCTAGCCTAGAAAAGTATAGGGTTCCAAATTTTAATGATTGAATAGGAGGAGAAGTAGAAGTATAGTGATTTTCAAAGTCAATGCACCTTTTTTTTATTCTTTGGGAGGCTCATAACCTTTTGACACAAACTTTTTCAATTGTTGGAACCATTTTGTCGAGGTAATTTTCCAAGCAAGTGTCCAAATTTAGAGGGCCCATTTCAACATCTTGATGAGATGTGAGGAGATTATTTTCCATGTATTCATTTTTTATGCATATTTTACTTGAGGACCTCCATTGGTTTGTTGGGTGCAGGTTTTATCCTCGCTGGAGACTGAGTCTTTTTTACCTATTGTTGGCATCAACAAGGAATAGATCAGTAAGTAGCCAAATTCCCATACTTGTGGCATCGACTACAACAAAAAGGGACCCTTTCATAATCAAACATTTGGTAATGCTCTTTTCCCCCTCCATGTATAACTATTGACTATGCAAGTCCCTCCTTAAAAATAATCCCCATAAGTATACAAGCAACAAAATAGATACCAAACATCTTATAAGAAAGGTCTGCTTCAAAGTAAGTGACAATTAAGTTTCCTATATTGGAAAAAACATGATCTAACTAGAAGGTAAGAGGCTAACTCAACATTTCAACCCAAATCAAGCATTGATTGACCCTTTCAAACATGGTGTTAAAGGACATCATCCATTTTTCCAGTGAGATAGGGAATTAACCAATTTTCCAAATGATTATGGTAATAGATTCTGATTCATATTCTATCTTGAATTGTAGGGAAATATAATCTTCAAAAATAGTAAGACTCCTCGGAGAGTAGCCCAATTTTGGTTGAATAACATTGGTTTCCTAGGATTTTAAGGAGTGAATCCAAATGTGACATCCAATAACCCTACCAACCAATTCTCTGTCTCTAGTCTCCATAACATCATTTAGTTTTACCTCCATGCCTAACACCAGGTTGATTGGTTCCTTTTTCATTCTATTAACTTTTTTTTCCAACTCTTTTCTATCAAAACAACAACATTCGCTTGCGAAGAACTAGAGTTTGGGATGCCAACCATGCAATGGATAGTTGCTCCACTAATTTAATCTAGGTCAATGTTCTCCACATTAACTTCAATCAAGAAATCAACTCTTCAAAAATCAATATCATTCAAATGTGGCCCTCTAAACCAAGAAATTTTCCTTCATCCAAAAAATGATGGCTCAAGAGGTTTCTAGAAATGGGAAGCAAGATGGAATGTTTCCAGATGAACTCTCTAGAACCTTACATGTGTATCCCAATGAATCTAGATCAACAATTGCAATCCACCTTTAATAGGATAGATCTTGATTGTCCCCATCACACACGTTCCTCTTGGATGTCCCTCCAAATGGAAGAAGGAGGTAAGAGGAGCTTGCCATAAGTTGATCCGAGTGTATACCCGACTACATTTGGATGTGAATTCTGACATATGTTTTTATAATGTTGGTGGAAATTGCAAGGCTTGTCATAGATTCCTTTCTATTTTTAAATCTAATCTCGACTGGCCTCATAATTGCGACACCCATTCTATTTCTTCGGAATCAAGACATATGCACGTCAGTACAACCTAGCCATTACATGTCCCATTTTGGTCTTTGAAATAATCAATACACCCTCGTGTTGACCTAGTCAACGTACGGTGGTATTCTAACAACGATGAGCATAAAAAACAACTATATAAGAACTCTTCATACTAAGCCAACAATTATGTGACACTCTCAATGCCTATAATAGAATGTTCCATCGTTTTGACAAACATACCATTAATATTACAACAATTTCATATCAAGCTATATAATTTCATTGATTAAATTATATAGCTAACAATGCCAATATCAAAAGAGGAAAGTTTGAGGATTGTTGCTAAGTTACGAGAGAAACTTGGTGATGGTAAATGTTGGTGCCATTGAAAAAAATGTAAGGGAATGAAAAGAAGAATTTTAATTTCTATGTCTATAAAACATTGTTCGGAATATAGACACTTCGAAGGGGGGCGTGAATTTCATCCAATGGTAAGAAGTACCAGACAAATTTCTTTGGTACATGTTTTATTTTTATTCTTATTGATTTAATTAAGAAATTTTAATTTATTGTTTTAATATTTTATTTATAAAAAGTTTTAATTTATTGTTTTAATATTTTATTTATAAGAAGTTTTAATTTATTGTTTTAATATTTTATTTAAATGTATACTAAAGATATTTTATATATATTATTTTGTAATGACAAAGAGAAAGTGTCATATGATTATATCCAACAACAAGCAAGATGTGTCAAACCATACATATCAACACCATACCATACCGGTTAGGAGAGACAATACCTCGGTGACCTTCAACACCATCATAACCTCGACGAGCAAAGGCCTCCCTCTAGCGTTAATCTCGACAAGCATGGTGATATATCAAGCCCAATATGCCTCCAAAATCCGTAAGTTTTCAAACCCCGTAAGATGATGTAGTGGGAAAATAATCTTGAAGTAAAATGGTTTGAATTCAAAAGTGATAAACAAATACCTGTGAGGATACATTGTGAACCCATAGAGCCAAGACGACTCCTAATGGGTAATGGGTAACATGGCCCTCTTAAACTCTACAGTGAATTGAGTGTGAGAGAAAATCATGCCTTTTAATGGGAAAATAATCTTGAAGTAAAATTGTTTGAGTCTAAAACTGATAAACAAATCCCTTTGAGGATAAATCATGAATCCCTAGAGCCAAGACGACTACTAGAACCCCTGTGCAAAATTGCTTGAGAGAAGATAAAATTGTTTATTCCCAAAATTAATAGAAATAGAGACGCCCTAGATGCAAAACATCGAATTTTAATGAGAAATCATCCACATAGTGAGTTGATTTAGGAGAACAAAATCATTTTTACAGTGTTCACACAGTGCTCAAACCAAATCATGACAGCACCAATATTGATTCCTAGGGTACAACGAATCCCACAAAACAAAATGAAAATTTCCCCTAAATGGAATCACCATCTTCACAGGAAATGTGATTTGTATAAAAAAAAAAAATTATTTTTTTGTTTATTTATTTGAGAGACAATTGAATGCGAGATATTTTAAATAATTTTCATGCACATGCGTTAATCCTGAATAGGTGGATTAGTTTGTCCCCATTTTAATAGTTTCAGTTCATCCTACAACACAACCTGTAATATGACTCTACTTTTCAAATATGTAAAACCAACAGTTCTACCTTTGTATAGAATTGACACACTCTCTTGTAGAAAACAATCCTTGGTGCACAAAAGTTTGTAGTGGTGCCCATATGACAGATATATGGGTCGTAGTGGCATTCAGATCTCAACAAGAATCAAAAAATTATAGCAAGTACATTCAACATTAGATGCACCAAAATCACCTCATTTTTCATGCCAAATACTCTCACAAAAAATACTAGCAACAAGTATAGTCTATACAAACTTGTACGACATGTTGTATGGTCCATAAAACTTTGATTTTTCTCCTAGAAACTTTTTTTCACATTTTCTACCTCAAAATATGTGTTGGAAATAGTTTTACCTTCAACAATAAATGCTTCTGTTCCAACTCTCATTTGTACAGCCTTCTTGACTTTTATGCTAAATCAATTACACGGCCCAACAGTTTGGCATCCTTCCCTTGAAAAACATCTTATACTTCTTTGCCTTGAAATTCATGCCCCCCTCCAAGCTTGGGTATCTTTCCCTCCATCGTAAATGTGCCCTCATTTGTGGCTCTAAACTTCTTCTCCTTTAGCTCTTCATTTTCCTCATTCTACTCTCAAAAGACTCTCTATCGGAATGCATGCCAATGAGTCTCACCCAAACTTCTTTTATTTTTTATTTTAGGGTAATTTCCCTAACTCTTCATCTTTTGTAATCAAGATCGAATTTTGGTCCATAAGATCAATGGACATGATTTAATCTCAAGTTTACATGACTTAAGTCACTTAAGTCATGAGACTATATAAAAAGCAATTTTCTCTTCAAAATGTCACTTTACCACAAAATAATAAAAGACCCTAACTTTAACTTTATAAAAATTGGGTTTATAAAGTTACTTTATGAAATACTTTATAAAGTGACTTAAGTGACACATCTTGCTCGAACCCCTGCACCTAGGAACAACAAGTGCAAAAGTACCTCTAAGCTACAAAATCGAACGGATGGAAGGCCAAAGACTTCTAGAAATATTGCAGGGTTTATAAATAGTACACAACTAGGGACATTTTGATTTCCTAAATTTATTTTTTTTTCTTGTAATATTCCTAAAATTAATGTTATAATAAACTTTACGTGATATATATGGGCAGGATTACTCCATCCATGATCCAAATGTGGGTGATGATGATGACAACTTTCTCGATGATCCAAACCCATGAGAAAGTATACGTAAGCTTATACAGAAGACGAATCAAGAATTGTTTTCATTGTTCAATTCTGAATCACCTTAACTAATGCAGAGGCATAATGTTTTGGTCAAAATACTAAGTTGATTGAGAGTAATCTAAAAGTGTATTTGTCAATTTTATCATGTTCAATATTTTATTATTTTATTTTATTTTATATTAACCTAGAAAAAATGGAATATATTTGGCACAGTATTATTAGCTGTTTCTTGAACATATTGAACCTCAGCATCATATTGTTGGCAACAACCATGTAAAACAAGAGGCTATGGGGTCCCCGCCTACTACTCAAATTGTGTCGTCTTCTCCACCACTAACTACTAGTGCAATGCATGTATTGGATACTCCTGTATCAACTTATGGTCACTCATGTGACACCCCTGTTTGTGGTGTTACCGACTAGGTTGCATCTAGTTGGAATTTCAAGTGAGCCACCAAAGATGAACATACTTGTTCAACTTCAGAGTTTAGAAGACCATTCAGGCCTTCCAAGGCCCCTTTTTCATTTTTTTACCACATGTTCATACCTTGCGGGGAGATTGTAAAAAATGTGCTAGCATGGGTTTTTTGTAAAGAACTTGGCTTCCTAAGACTTAAACATTAATCCAGGTATTCCAAGGTGTTTTCTTAGTTAATTATATGTTGTTGAATAAACGACTTATTATTTTCAAGTTTTTCACCTGCTCATCCAAAGCTGGAATGGTCATCTTGGTGGTTAGGCATTGTGAGGTTATTAAAGTTCACTTGTCAATGTACATGTGCTAGGTCCCCCTAGAATTTATTTCAAGTTTTGAGAAAAATAAATTTTCCCATAAACTTAGGCTATTTTTTAATAATTTAATTGGGAAAATTATAAATGTAATAATATTGTGGTTAGAAGACAGATTTTTCCATGGCAGTGCTCATTTTCTAACTCGGACAACTTGTTTTACCCTTAGACCCACTTTTCCTAAGTTTTGAGAGATAAATTTCTCACTAGTCAAAATCTCTATAAAAAAAATTAAAAATAAAATAAAAATGGAGACAAAATTCCAAATTCCTATATCAGTGGATTCTTGTCTATTTGACTCCAAGTAAGTTGCAATCTCTTCCTAAGTAAGGGGATACCTCGTATTTTGATCATAGTGTTGATTTTGGAGTTTATTGAAGATGTGGCGAGTGCATATGGGTTGGAGAATGTGCCCCCCTTTTGGAGCTTAACGCCTTGGTGAAATGTCAACCCGTGAATGGGTTGGTGTGAAGTATGTTGGAGAGGTGGATCCTACCTCCTTAGTTATGCTACACTCTATCTCAAGCACTCACCTCAATCATCTCCATGACTCGACCTCTACTACAAGTGAAGGATGTGCCCCCCTATGTAGAAATTCATCAAGTGGATCTAGCTCCAAAGATATTTCTTACATAGATGCACAGGATAAATAGAGAGAGGAATAATGAGACTAAACACAAGAGAAGGGAAGAATTATTGGATAATATTCCATGTATTATTAGTCAACAATAGTGTACATAAATAATATATCCTTGAGAGGCAAAATCGAGTTTCTAAGGAGACAAATCATGCTAGCTCATAAAGCAGGCTTACTAAATATGAAAAACCCCCATAGGTTGTTGGAGACATTTACCATCATACACACTCTTTTGGTCAAATTGGCCTAGTTAAACCACTATCCTAAGTTTAATTGACATCAGTGGAGCATTAATTTCCATCATCCAGTCACACCCACGCCTACCTACAGTCAAGGAGGCTAACTTAACCTTCTCCTACAGTCAAGGAGGCTAACTGGAGCACTCCGGGGGTGATCTGTGTGAGATTAATGCAACTAATTGCTAACTGGTGGTTATAATCAGTTCAACCAGTTAGCTAAGGCGCCTCCAGTCATTAAATATATTATTTAATGATTATTTATTATTATTTAATGAACTGGATTCAACAAGGCGCCTCCACCAACTTCTGATGGTCAGTTCAGCTTCAGTTAACCTCATCGGGGTTCATTGGTCATGGAGCACTAGCACTTGATGGTTGGATTGCTATGACATGTGTTTGATCTCCTTCAGTTGAGATTCAGTCATTTATTGCACTCCGACTTCAGTTAGGGTTTGGTGAGTCAATTAGGTTTTTGGTCAAGTGGTTAACTGAGTGAGATTGAATGGTTGAGAGTCAGTTAAGCTAGACTCACTCACTGAATTCGAATTGTCTCCTTACGTATTCGAATTCTTCACGAAGTTAAGCCATTTCTCAGCATTGGAATTGTAACCCATTATTGTTTATTAAATATACAGAGAGGAAACCATTTCTGGTTCTGATTATTTCCAATTCATGAGTATTTGTTAATTATTCTTTGATGATTTTGATTCCTAGTTCCTAGATCATGTGCAAGAATTAATATAGGTAACTAAAGCACTTTCCAAATCAATCCAATATCTCACAAATTGCCTAAATCATGAGTGAGTGATGATGAGTGATAGAAAATATTACTAATCATGGAATCTAGAGAGAAAATCATGGAGGATGGGTTGGCCACAAAAGATAGTATTTTCCTAGTTAACTAGCTTTACCTTATCCATTGAAAAGCAGGGAAAGCAGTCTAAAGGCAGAAATGAAAAGGAAGGCGTGGTTACTAATCTGAGCTGTCAATAAAGTTGGTAGAATCTTATCTAGAATTAGTATAAGGCGCTCCTGGGGTGTTTATGGCAACTGTTAACCAAGTGGTGGTGTATGGAGACCAACTACCTAGTCTAGTACATCGAAATTTAATCAAAATTATGAATTAATTATATCCTAAGTATGGAATGAGGTTTTAGAATTCCAACATCCCCCCTTAAGCCTGAATTTATGATGGAATATCTAAAAAAATATTAGAAATATATAGGTCCCAGCAATAAGGCTATGGTAACCCTTTACAATTTATTTTGTCCAAAAAACTGAGGAAAGAGACAAAACCACATGGGGAAAATACTCCCTCAAAAAGGGACATGAAACTAAAATGAATAACATGTATTCACTTTGTCTTTTTATTCACTTGGATGAGGTTATTGAACTGCTTCTTATTGAATAACTTGGTAAATAAGTTGTGAAGTCCATGATCATGCATTAAAGCATCAATGTAATCTCTGCAAAAACAAGTGGAGAGGCTCCATGTAGCTCATCTATGATGACGGAGGAGAATTATCTCAATGATTATTGCTGCCAACATAATCTGATCTGAAAACATTATCAGTAAAGGAAAATATATATTTCCATACTCCTCCCAAAGATTAAAAGACTCAATACAATCAGTTCCTTGTATAGCTGCAAAATGATGAACTAGACCATATATCTTCCTTCCAAACTGATGTAGCACCTTCCCAATTCTAGAACGAAGTTCAAGAGACTCTAAAATATAATAATTATTTCCATATGGAGTAGCAAAAACCAGAGGTATAGTATCTCCATGAGTATACAAGGCCATAGTAGGAAAAAGATGTGCCACTGGGTAAAAACGATGTATGAGTCAATTTGAATGGTATATGGACTTGAAATATGAAACATAGATATTTAGATCATATCCAAACATGTGTAAAAGAATTCCAAATATTTGTTGGAGACATTTACCCACCATGCACACTTAATTTGGTTATTTTGTCCTTGTTAAACCACTATCCTAACTTTTATTGACTTAATCGGCATCAGATGAGCACACTATGACATCAGCATGAGCACACCCACGCCTACCTTCAATCAAGGAGGCAAACTAAACCTTCCCCTTCATTAGGGGAGGCTGATTGGGCTTCCTCCTTCAAACAAGGAGAACTCCGAGGGTGATCTGAGTGTCATAAATGCACCTAATTGCTAACTGATGGTTACAATCAATTAAGCTAAGTGGTGAAGGTGCCTCCATTCATTATATTGATTATTTTTATTAATATTTATGAACTGGAGTCAATAAGGGCGCCTCCAACCACCTCTAATGACCAGTTTGACTTCATTTAACCTCATCGGGGTTCATTGGAGTTAAGGATGCTTTGCCACTTATTGGTTTGTCACATGCCCCAATTTTGTAAAATAATGTTATCTTATTTTGATTTTATTCCAAGACATTATGTTAAATTTAATGCTAAGTTGAAACTGATGACTCAGCAGAGTCAAAGATGTGGAATGTAATTCTGAATATTTTAATTTTAAATAAATAAAAGTGGAGACAACAGCTTGGGAGAGTTGTTAAAAAGAGTGTTACTAGTCAAGTTGGTGGAGGGAACTAGGTGGAGAGAAAAAAGACAAGTGGCACCATCCTCAAACACTTCCTATGTTGCAGGTGGAAACCTCCCTACATTTGGGGTCATGATCCCCCAAGAAAGTGGGATAAGAGCAGGTGGCTCAATTAATGACAACCAACCCAAAAAGACGTAGGAAATCTTAATAAAAGTACCCAATGTAGAGAGCTAAGGCTGCTCATTCCAGGAGAAGAATCATTCAGGTGAATGCACTTCAAGGAATTCATTGGGGAAAGGGAAATTTTGAGGAAAGTGCTGAGGGGTAAACTGCAGGAAGGTGATCTAGTACAGCTTTGCAACTGAAAGGTCTTACTGCAATATGCAGAGTTGGTATTGAGTCTCGGGACTAGTACTTTGTTGTTTGCTCCACTTAGTTCCAGCCAAGGAGACCAGAACATGCTCGGGGTTCTTGAGAAGTCGTTGTTTGAGCACTCTCCAGGATTTGGTAGGGAGGAACGGCCTCCCATCGTTGTTTTCATCCAGCTTAAAAGACAGGTTCCATTATCTTTTAATTCTGTGTTATTGTTTATATCTGTGTGTGAGCAAATAATGAATGATTATATGTTATGCTGTAAACTGTAAAGTTGAAATTTCTTAGTTGTTTCAAGGTTGAATCTGTACTTTGATGAAAGATAAATCCTACCTGTGTTTTTCCCCATCTAGAGTAATCCAGATCGTACTCTAGCATAGGTAGTGTGTTTAAATAGATGAAGTATGATAGGAATATGAATGAATAGAATATTTAAGTTCTTCTGAGTATTGAATGTTTCCTTTCAGTAGATAGTTATTATTATTACAGAAAGATTATTAACATGTTCGTAGAGTTATTGGTAGAACTAGACTGAATATTTTAAATATCAAAGATGAAACAAGAATCATCTTACTTACTAACAATAGTATGTTTAAGCATATAACTCATTCTGCTATACAACATCTGCTTCTATAAACTGTATATTAGATTGAAATAGAATAACTAGTGTTATCAGTTGAAAGTTATCATTTATGTTAAGATGTAAAAATAATACAGATAGTTTATCTCTTTTCCATTACTGCTAACTAATCTTCCTGCAACTATCTGAACTCTAAATTAAGAATTTGATAAATATTACAGTATTATTTTCTTAGCTTTAATAACTAAAGGACAGTAGTAACTTAAGTTAAAGTTAATATTAATAAGAAATTGTCCTTATACATATACAGACAGTATAGATGTAAAGAATATTGACAGGTAGAAAAGTTCTTATATTCTTTCAGTAAGCCTACAGAAATAATTGTATTAAATAACACAAATATTACAGACTACTCTCAGTCGTAATTATTTTACAAATAAATATCAACATAAACTTAAGAAGAGATATTATACATATATAGTAATATTATAAATACAAATAATATTATTATTATCATTAAACAGTGATGTTTATAAATTATTAATTCATAGAAACAAACTGAAGAAAACTGTGTAACAGTAATCAAATTTACAAGATAACAACACAGGAAATAATACTCTGTGAAATTTAAAATGGAATAAACCCTAGTTCATATTCTGAGCATAATCTATTTGTATTTTTATAATACTGTAGTAACCTAGGTTAAACATAGGGTATTTCTTTTAAAACTATTAAAGAACCAACTAAAAATGTTATGCACAGAAATGAATTACAATATTGATTAACTTGTATAAATGTAATTATAAAAGAAACGGTACTTTCTTTTACTACCAGCAAACATCTATGGAAATCAATGGCAGGGTTAAAACCCTTGAAATTATTACATTTACAAGTATCAAAATAATAAACCAAAATTACATAATAATAAAATGTAATTATTAATAACTGGATTAGTATAATTACTCACACTCCATTAAGGACAAATGGAAAAACTATATATTTTTTATAACAAGAATAATTTATATCAACACAAGGGTTTTTACAAGTCAAACCCTAATCCATATTTTCCAATCAAACAAACAAGAACTAAGTTACGGCTGTAAGTATCAGCCTTAAGTTTTTATTTATAAACTCTATCAAAGTATGTAAACGGAGTATAAACCTCGTTACATTCAAGAAGGGTCAAACCCTAACTTCTTACACATAGTGTAAAGTAAAACATTGTTAAACTAAACAAGTCTATGGGTAGCACTGTCAACACAAAATTTACAAACTTAAACCCGGCTGTAAAGCCCAAGCTTCGACTAAGTACAGTGCTCAATTTAAATCGAGTCTACCCTAGCAAGGGTTTGGATTTAAGTAATTTCACAACAGCCTGTAAAATAATTAAAATAATAACATAACTCGTATCGAGACGAGAGAGGGTTTTCCAAACCCTGGGCGAGTCCAACGACCACCCTAACACTAACAAAGTGAGAACCCATCGGACCACGAGGCTTACTCGAGTTTTAAGCACGAGCCACGACCTTTGCAAGGGGATGTATTTTCTTCTTTGAACAAGCTTTACAGGGGCGAGTACCTGTAAGCAAAGTAATAAAATAATGTTAGATAATTTTACTAATATAAACCATGGTAACAGTATAATGAATTTGACAACGAAGTTTTGAACCCAAGTTATTTCATTTACCTGTCAGAAGAAAGTAACGAACAACTTCACAAAGCATTGTCATCTACAGGAGGTGGTGTTGAAAACCCAAACAGCCCTCAAGAATCCCACACATTGGCGAGCCAGGAGAACCATAGAAGGAAACCAAAGCAGCCATTAAGCTACGCAGGCAATGGATAAAGGTTTTCACAGGCAGGGAGCCAAGGGTAACAAAAACAACTCCACTTGTTGCATAGTAAGAACCAGCATTCAAAACCACACACTGGAGAACAAAATCAGCACGGAGTCAAGACACAAGGAAATTGTAACCAGGAGGAACGACGACCACCACGGAGAGACAAGCCAAGAAACCCTAGAGCCAGCGAAAACTGAGGGACAGAAATGATTTTGGTTAGGTTACGGTAGCATTATATATTTTCCATGCGTGGACAAGAATCGACCATGTAGCAATCAAATTAATCCATGGAATGAGGGTCGTGTCCTATAGTGCCTGCGTGAAACAATAATCCAGTTATTTGATCATTGGAGCGTGGAGCAAACCATAATGTTAACCAATAATTCGCTATCAAAATCTTTAAATCATTTGCACATTATAATATGTAGTATAGTGACAAATGATCAACCTGAGGGTCACGTTGACCTAGCTAATAATGTCATTTGTAAAACTTAGTTTTAAGCCTGATTTTGTTTATTCATCAAACCCTCTTTTACCAATAACATTATCTTGTCATATAATAACATTACAATAACGATATGAATAGGTGCATAACTATTCTCTAAACATTGTTTATGATAGGATAGAAACCAATTAATTTATGTCTTGTTTATAGATAAAGATCAAAGTTTAAGTCTTTAATATAGATAAGAAATTAAATATTGTGTTGGGAGAGTTCTTGCTAACCAATAAACAACTATAGTATTTCCTTGTAATAAAACTATAGTTTATACTTTGTATTCTCATGCAATAACAATATCACAAGTCATAACGTTATGAAGGGCATAATGCATTAGTGCAAAGGGTTATAAACTCTATTTTTTATTTCATTTATGATCATAAACCAAGTAAAGACTAAATGTCTTTCAGACAACAGTTTATGCATGTCTATGAGACTCACATAATCTAACAGCTCAATAATAACAGAACCTTGGAGTGATAAGAAAAACTTATCGTAAGAGTACTTTTATGGAATGTTGTTACACAGTTCAAAGCAACAAAACGTTGATAAATTTTGAGTTACGACTCAAGTGGAAATTACTAAAAGATTCACCAAGTCAACCAGGAATAAGTAGTTATAAAACTAGACAAGATAACCAGAATAGGAATTAATCTTTTGAGTTTAAAAGTCATTAGAACCTCATGGTTTAATTTGAAAAATTAAAGTATAGGTAACCTTAAGCTCATATAGAAAGGCATGATAGTTGTAGATTGCACAATCAAAGTTATATTATCCAAAAGATAACAGACTGTAAGTTATCTAGTAGAAACAAATTGAGGGTCAAAAATTACTCATACAAGTTAAGATACTATTGCATAAATACCGACAATAAAAATCATTATAAACATTACAAATTACATAGACTTAAGTAGAAATACTTGTAACTAAGATTCTAAAGTTTGGAGTCACAAACATGTTGTACTGTTGTTACTTACTTCCGAACTTGTCTACTTGAAAAACTGAAGAAAGCCAATTGGTTTTACCTTTCAGGAGCTGTCTAGAGTTTAGCAGCTTAATTACTAAGCTTTTTAAATTGCAAATAAAATATTGCTGACACTTAAAAGATCTTTTAATATATATACTCGATCAATTATACCTGTAAACCTGTAAGAATCAGTATTCAACTGCGTTAGCACGATTGCTAAGTAAGCCCCGAGTTCAAAAGTAGATTCCACCTACTTGACATGAAAAGATTAATTAGTAAACTAAAGCAAACAGCACACAGGAATATTTTATTCTTGTTACAAAAAATATACTGTTAAGTTATTAAATTAGAATTTAGTGAAACTAATTTTGCTTGACTGTTTCTATTAGGCAAACTGATTAGCTGATCGTAAACCACAGGTTTTAGCATTTATTGTTATCTCAAATTTTAATTTTTTGTAAAAATTTGGGGTTTTGACATGTGGTATCAGAGCACAAGGTTCAAACACTAGGCCTTGATGCAGCCCAACTAGCTTTCATAAAACAGTAAATTAAATTATTATGCTAACGTATATTTTTTTTTAATGTTATTCAACAGAGAATTGTCTTTTTTCTGAAGTTTAACAGGCAAGTATGGAAAGGCTGGAAGAGTATGCACAGGAGGAGTCTCCAGCTACAGAAACAGGAAATTTACCCAAAGATCATATACCAGAGGATTTAACTACAAAATTCCTCAGAGCTGTTACAGACTGTAAAAGATTTAAAAATTGAAATGGAGTATGTAAAGCGAGAGAATGAAAGGATTCTGAGGGCTCAAGAAGAGCTGAATCAGATCCTAATGGAAAAGTTTCAATCTAAGGGTAGGGGTAGAAGGTCAGAATCTGAAGATGCTAGTCATCAACGAAAATTTAAAAAGATGAAGCATACAAAAACTGAAAGCAGTTCATCGTTTGAAATATTTGGTGAACGACAAAATTACCATACTACTAGTGATAGTAGTGATGATGATATGTATGCCAAGAAGAGGAAATACAAACCTTATGAGGAAATTTCAGGGGAATTCAAAAAGATAAAACCACCAACTTTTAATGGAGAGACTAAGAAGGGGGAGGAAGCTGAGTCCTAGTTGTCCTGGTTGGGGAACTAGCAAGGAGCATGCCCAGAATCAACGCAGCCTTGGAGAACCGACAAGTTGAATATCAGACTTCCATGGTGGAAGTAGAATGTATGATTAATCAAACCCCTGTAACTATTTTAATTGATCCATGAGCTAGTCTCAGTTATATTGCACCTCATATAGTGGAAAAAAGCAAGTTATTTGTCGATAAGTTTGAGAATTCATGGTTAGTTCAGTTAGCCACTGGGGCTAAAACAAAAGTAACTTGTTTTGTGAAAGAATGTGCTTTACTTATGGATAAATTGAAAATGTTGTTAAACTTAATGTTTTGCCACTTGGCTCTTATGATTTGCTGATTGGTATGGACTGGTTAGAACAGCATAGAGTAATTTTAAACTGTTATGATAAAACTTTCACATGCTTAAACAGTGATGAACAACTAGTAAGTGTTAAGGGTATTCCTAGAAAAACTACTGTAAGGCAGATTTCTACTTTACAACTGAAAAGAGCTGTTAGAAAAGAATGTAAAGCTTACGCAATAACAATTGAAGATAAGGAAAGTAAAATTAACACAGATAAGTTAAAAGTAGAAGATATCCTAGTCTTAAAAGAATATGTTGATGTATTCCTAGAAGAAATTCCGGGATTACCTCCAAAGAGGGAATTGGATTTCACCATTGAGCTGGTACCGGGTGCAGTACCTAGCTCAAAGGAACCTTATCAAATGAACATATTGTAACTTAATGAGTTAAAATCGCAATTAAAAGAGTTAATTGATAAAAAGTATATTCGACCAAGTGTGTCTCCCTAGGGGGCACCTGTCATCTTCGTTAAAAAGAAAGATAGAACTATGTGATTATGCATAGACTACCGTCAGCTAAACAAGATGACTATCAAAAATCGATATCCATTGCCCATCATAGATGATCTGTTTGATCAACTATGTGGAGCCACGGTGTTTTCGAAAATAGATTTAAGGTCTGGATATCATCAAGTGAGGATCAAAGATGAAGACATCTTCAAGACAGCCTTTAGAACAAGATATGGTCATTACGAATTTGTCGTAATGCCATTCCGGCTTACTAACGCCCCAGCTGTCTTCATGTGTTTAATGAACAACATAATGCATAAGTATTTAGATAAGTTTGTGGTCGTGTTTATTGACGACATTCTAATCTATTCAAAAACTGAAGAAGAACATAAAGAACATCTAAAAATTGTTTTGCAAGAGTTGCGAGAACATCAACTATTCACAAAGTTTAGTAAGTGTGACTTCTTCAAGGATAAGATTCAGTATTTAGGTCACATAGTGACCAAGGAAGGAATTTCCATAGATCCTGAAAAGAAACGGGCAATCGAAGATTGGTCGGTTCCTAAAGATGTGACGAATGTTAGATCTTTCATGGGAATTACCGGTTACTACCGGAGGTTCATTGAAGGCTTCTCAAGGATAGCAAATTCGATAACTTCCTTGCAAAAGAAAGGAAAGAAGTTCGACTGGAACCAAAAATGTGAAGAAAGCTTTAAGAAGTTAAAAACCTTATTAACCAGCGTACCTATTTTAAGAATAGCAGATCCTAATAAAGAGTTTGTAGTATGCATTGATTCCTGTAATGAAGGCTTAGGCGGTGTTCTAACTCAGGAAGGGCATGTTATTGCCTATGAGTTTAGAAAGTTAAAAGTTCATGAAAATAATTACGCAACATATGATCTGGAGCTAGCAGTTGTAATACATGCCTTAAAGATGTGGCGACATCACCTAATTGGCAAAAAAATTGTTTTAATGACTGACAATAAAGGATTGAAATATCTTTTAGATCAGCCTAATTTAAATGCTAGACAAGCTAGGTGGTGAGCTTTCTTAAGCGAGTATGATTTTGAAATCCAGCATATAAAAGGTAAAGAAAATAAAGTTGTTGATGGAACACAAGGCTGAATTTTGCAACAACAATCAGCACTTATGTTTCGGACTTAGATGAACAGCTTAAAGAAGGAGTAAAACAAGATGAAATTTATCAGAATTTGCAAGCTAAAGCTAAGGAAAACCCAACAGAAAACTTAATAAAAGGTTACAGTTTAAATGAAAAATAATTTTTACTGTATAAAGATAAACTGTATGTACCTAATGTACTTAAGGTCAAGCTGTTAATTCTAGATGAAATTCATAAAACACCATATTCAGGTCATCCAGGTTATCAAAAGACTATAACCATGCTAAGAAAAGAGTATTTTTGGCCAAATATGAAAACTGAAGCAGCTGAATATATTGCAAGGTGTTTAGAATGTCAACAAGTAAAAACTGAACACCAACACCCGATTGGTTTGCTACAGCCTTTACCTATCCCTAGCTGGAAATGGGAAGTGATTAGTCTAGATTTTATTACTGGACTGCCTAGAAATCAAAATCAGAATGATTCTATTATGGTAGTGGTTGATAAGTTAAGCAAGGCAACTAATTTTATACCTGCTAAAACTACTTACAAGGCTGCCAATATAGCTGATATTTTTCTAAAGCAGATTTTTCGATTACAAGGAGTACCAAAAGTCATAATCTCAGACAGAGATCCTAAGTTTACAAGAAAATTTTTGAAGTCCTTGTTTAAAGGATTAAATACAACTTTGAATTTCAGTACTTCTTTCCATCCTCAATCACATGGACAAACCGAAAGGGTAAACTAGGTACTGAAAGATTTATTGAGAATGTATGTGAAAGATCAGCCAGGTAAGTGGGAGGACTATTTACATCTAGTAGAATTTGCATATAATAATAATTATCATACATCAACTAGATTTAGTCCATTTGAAATTTTATACGGACGGAAATGTAATACTCCTATCTCTTGGAGTAATACAGTAGATAGATTGGTATTAGGTCCAGAATTGTTGAAAGAAATGGAAGAAATTGTGAAACAAATGCAAGGAAATCTGAAAGTGGCACAGGATCGGCAGAAAAGTCAAGCAGACTTGAAAAGAACTCCAAAGGAGTTTTAGGTAGGTGAACATGTGTTCATCAAGGAAAGGCCTAAAAAGAGCTCTCTAAGACTGGGGAGTTCTGCAAAATTGGCACCTCGTTACTGTGGCCCACTTGAAATTTTGTCTAGGATTGGTCAAGTAGCTTATCAATTAGCATTACCACCTAACTTAAGAGTACATAATGTTTTTCACATTTCTTTTTTAAAGAAATATGTTCATGATGCTCCTCATGTTGTTAACTGGAATGTTGTATAGGTGGAACCAGAAGGAGAATTTCTGGTGGAACCGGACTATATCCTCGAGAGGAGGAAAATTACACTTCAGAACTGCACCATTGGACAGGTGAAGATGCAATGGAAGCACCTTAGTCCAGAGGAAGTCATCTGGGAATTGGAAAGTAAAATGCAAGATGCATATCCAATTCTGTTCCAGGGGACTTTGGAGGATGAAGAATAAATAACATTGAGGACGATGTTATATTCTAAGGGGGTGTGTATGTCACACGCCCCAATTTTGTAAAATAATGTTATCTTATTTTGATTTTATTCCAAGGCATTATGTTAAATTTAATGCTGAGTTGAAATTGATGACTCAGCAGAGTCAAAGACATGGAATGTAATTCTGAATATTTTAATTTTAAATAAATAAAAGTGGAGACAACAGCTTGGGAGAGCTATTAAAAAGAGTGTTACTGGTCAAGTTGGTGGAGGGAATTAGGTGGAGAGAAAAATACAAGTGGCAGCATCCTCAAACACTTCATATGTTGCAGGTGGCAACCTCCCTACATTTGTGGTCATGATCCCCCAAGAAAGTGGGATCAGAGAAGGCGGCTCAATTAATGACAACCAACCCAAAAAGACGTAGGCAATCTTAATAAAAGTACCCAATGTAGAGAGCGGAGGCTACTCATTCTAGGAGAAGAATCATTCAGGTGAATGCACTTCAAGGAATTCATTGGGGAAAGGGAAATTTTGAGGAAAGTGTTGAGGGGTAAACTGCAGGAAGGTGATCTAGTACAACTTTGCAACTGAAATCTCTTACTGCAGTATGCAGAGTTGGTATTGAGTCTCAGGACTAGTACTTTGTTGTTTGCTCCACCTAGTTCCAGCCAAGGAGACCAGAACAGGCTCAGGGTTCCTGAGAATTCGTTGTTTGAGCGCTCTCTAGGAGTTGGTAGGGAGGAATGGCCTCCCATTGCTATTGTCATCCAGCTTAAAAGACATGTTCCATTATCTTTTAATTTCTGCGTTATTGTTTATATCTGTTTGTGAGCAAATAATGAATGATTATATGTTATGCTGTAAATTGTAAAGTTGAAATTTCTTAGTTGTTTCAAGGTTGAATCTGTACTTTGATGAAAGATAAATCCTACCTGTGTTTTTCCCCATCTAGAGTAATCCAGATCGTACTCTAGCACAGGTAGTGTGTTTAAATAGATGAAGTATGATAGGAATATGAATGAATAGAATATTTAAGTTCTTCTGAGTATTGAATGTTTCCTTTCAGTAGATAGTTATTATTATTACAGAAATATTATTAACCTGTTCGTAGAGTTATTGGTAGAACTATACTGAATATTTTAAATATCAGAGATGAAACAAGAATCATCTTACTTACTAACAATAGTATGTTTAAGCATATAACTCATTCTGCTATACAACATCTGCTTCTATAAACTGTATATTAGATTGAAATAGAATAACTAGTGTTATCAATTGAAAGTTATCATTTATGTTAAGATGTAAAAATAATACAGATAGTTTATCTCTTTTCCATTAGTGCTAACTAATCTTCCTGCAACTATCTGAACTCTAAATTAAGAATTTGATCAATATTACAGTATTCTTTTCTTAGCTTTAATAACTAAAGGACAGTAGTAACTTAAGTTAAAGTTAATATTAATAAGAAATTGTCCTTATACATATACAGACAGTATAGATGTAAAGAATATTGACAGGTAGAAAAGTTCTTATATTCTTTCAGTAAGCCTACAGAAAGAATTGTATTAAATCACACAAATATTACAGACTGCTCTCAGTCGTAATTATTTTACAAACAAATATCAACATAAACTTAAGAAGAGATATTATACATACATAGTAATATTATAAATACAAATAATATTAGAATAAACCCTAGTTCATATTCTGAGCATAATCTATTTGTATTTTTAGAATACTGTAGTAACCTAGGTTAAACATAGGGTATTTCTTTTAAAACTATTAAAGAACCAACTAAAAATGTTATGCACAGAAATGAATTGCAATATTGATTAACTTGTATAAATGTAATTATAAAAGAAATGATACTTTCTTTTACTACCAGCAAACATCTATGGAAATCAATGGCAGGGTTAAAACCCTTGAAATTATTACATTTACAGGTATCAAAATAATAAACCAAAATTACATAATAAAAAAATGTAATTATTAATAACCGGATTAATATAATTACTCACACTCCTTTAAGGACAAATGGAAAAACTATATAATTTTTATAACAAGAATAATTTATATCAACACAAGGGTTTTTACAAGTCAAACACTAATCCATATTTTCCATTCAAACAAACAAGAACTAAGTTACGGCTGTAAGTATCAGCCTTGAGTTTTTATTTATAAACTCTATCAGTGTACGCAAATGGAGTATAAACCTCGTTACATTCAAGAAGGGTCAAACCCTAACTTCTTACACAGACTGTAAAGTAAAATATTGTTAAACCAAACAAGTCTATGGACAGCACTGTCAACACAAAATTTACAAACTTAAACCCGGCTGTAAATCCCAAGCTTCAACTAAGTACAGTGCTCAATTTAAATCGAGTCTACCCTAGCAAGGGTTTGGATTTAAGTAATTTTACAATAGCCTGTAAAATCATTAAAACAATAAAATAACTCGTGACGAGACGAGAGAGGGTTTTCCAAAACCCTCGGTGAGTCCAATGACCACCTTAACACTAACAGAGTGAGAACCCATCATTCGGACCATGGGGCTTACCCGAGTTTTAACCGTGAGCCACGGCCTTTGCAAGGGGCTGTCTTTTCTTCTTTGAACAAGATTTACAGCGGCGAGTACCTGTAAGCAAAGTAATAAAATACTGTTAGATAATTTTACTAATATAAACCACAGTAACAGTATAATGAATTTGACAACAAAGTTTTGAACCCAAGTTATTTCATTTACCTATCAGAAGAAAGTAACGAAAAGCTTCACAAAGCACTGTCATCTATAGGCGGTGGTTTTGAAAACCCAAACAGCCCTCAAGAATCCCACACATTGGCGAGCCATGAGAACCATAGAAGGAAACTGAAGCAGCCATTAAGCTACGCAGGCAATGGATAAAGGTTTTCACAGGCAACGAGCCAAGGGTAACAAAAACAACTCCACTTGTTGCAGAGTAAGAACCAGCATTCAAAACCACACATCAGAGAACAAAAGCAGCACGGATTCAAGACACAAGGCAACTGTAACCAGGAGGAACGATGGCCTCCACGGAGAGACAAGCCAAGCAACCCTAGAGCCAGCGAAAACTGCGAGACAGAAATGATTTTGGTTAAGTTACAGTAGCATTATATATTTTCCATGCGTGGACAGGAATCGACCACGTAGCAAAAAAATTAATCCATGCAATGAGGGTCGTGTCCTATAGTGCCTGCGTGAAACAATAATCTAGTTATTTGATCATTGGAGCGTGGAGCAAACCATAGTGTCAACCAATAATTCGCTATCAAAATCTTTAAATCATTTGCACATTATAATATGTAGTATAGTGACAAATGATCAACGTGATGGTTACGTTGACCTAGCTAATAATGTCATTTGTAAAACTTAGTTTTAAGCCCGATTTTGTTTATGCATCAAACCCTCTTTTACCAATAACATTATACTGTCATATAATAACATTACAATAACGATATGAATAGGTACATAACTATTCTCTAAACATTGTTTATGATAGGATAGAAGCCAATTAATTTACGTTTTGTTTATAGATAAAGATCAAAGTTTAAGTCTTTAATATAGATAAGAAATTAAATATTGTGTTGGGAGAGTTCTTGCTAACCAATAAACAACTATAGTATTTCCTTGTAATAAAACTATAGTTTATACTTTGTATTCTCATGCAATAACAATATAACAAGTCATAATGTTATGAAGGGCATAATGCATTAGTGCAAAGGGTTATAAACTCTATTTTTGATTTCGTTTATGATCATAAACCAAGTAAAGACTAAATGTCTTTCAGACAACAGTTTATGCATGTCTATGAGACTCACATAATCTAACAGCTCAACAATAACAGAACCTTGGAGTGATAAGAAAAACTTATCGTAAGAGTACTTTTATGGAATGCTGTTACATAGTTCAAAGCAACAAAACGTTGATAAATTTTGAATTACGACTCAAGTGGAAATTACTAAAAGATTCACCAGGTCAACCGGGAATAAGTAGTTATAAAACTAGACAAGATAACCAAAATAGGAATGAATCTTTTGAGTCCAAAAGTCATTAGAACCTCATGGTTTAATTTGAAAAATTAAAGTATAGGTAACCTTAAGCTCATATAGAAAGGCATGATAGTTGTAGATTGCACAATCAAAGTTATACTATCCAAAAGATAACAGGTTGTAAGTGATCTAGTAGAAACAATTTGAGGGTCAAAAATTTCTCAGACAAGTTAAGATACTATTGCATAAATACTAACAATAACAATCATTATAAACATTACAAATTACATAGACTTAAGTAGAAATACTTGTAACTAAGATTCTAAAGTTTGGAGTCGCAAACATGTTGTACTGTCGTTACTTACTTCCGAACTTGTCTACTTGAAAAACTGAAGAAAGCCAATTGGTTTTACCTTTCAAGAGCTGTCTAGAGTTTAGCAGCTTAATTACTAAGCTTTTTAAATTGCAAATAAAATACTGCTAACACTTAAAATATCTTTTAATATATATACTCGATCGATCATACCTGTAAGAATCAGTATTCAACTATGTTAGCACGATTGTTAAGTAAATCCCGGGTTCAAAAGTAGATTCCACCTACTTGACATGAAAAGACTAATTAGTAAACTGAAGCAAACAGCACATAGGAAGATTTTATTCTTGCTACGAAAAATATACTGTTAAGTTATTAAATTAGAATTTAGTGAAACTAATTTTGCTTGACTGTTTCTTTTATGTAAATTGATTAGCTGATAGTAAACCGCAGGTTTTAGCATTTATTGTTATCTCAAAATTTTATTTTTTTGTGAAAATTTGGGGTTTTGACATGGTTGGCATGCAGTGGCATGTATCTGAGCTACTTTCAGTTAGACTCAGTCATCCCTTGCACTCCAAATTCAGTTAGGACTCAGTTGAGTCACTCAGGACTTGATCAGTTGGTTAACTAAGTGTGTTTACTGTGGCTTACAGTCAGTTAAGCTACACCCATTCATTCAATTCAAATTACCTCCTTGGGAATTTGAATTGTCTTGGAATTCATGCACCTTGCATGATGATTGTATTGTATTATTCATTCTTTATTGATTATACAGAGCTGCTACTTCCGTTGCAGCACCATTATGCCAATTTTATGCTTAATTATCTGAAATCTTTGTGAGACTGTGTGTTTAGTCCCTAGATCACTGTGACAGATTAATATGGTATCAGAGCTCACGGCAGGATGAAGATCAGATTTCTCAAAAACATGGTTTTTGACAAATCTTGCATGAAAAATTGAGCAAAAGCTCAAAATTCCAGCACTGCACCAAAAGCCAAGGCTTACCACTTAATACCCCAAGTTAAGGAATTTTTTATCAAGCTTGCTTGATCAACTATGTTGGGTGTGATGAAAGCCTAAAATGTGCAGGTTGTTTGACCTTATGGTGCCCTTTTTGTTGTGATTTGCAGGTTTTAACAGGTGAAAATCATTCGCTCCAGCAGTTTGAAATGGCTTCTTCCGTCAAACTCTTGACTTTGTTCAATTTCCATTCATAGAAAGGAGATATGGAGATCCAGTTACGTGCCATAGGACTCTATCGGGTCACTATGGACACTGAAGAAGAGCCTACTTCTATGATAGACAAAGCTAGATTCTTGAACAAAAAAGATGAAGCATTCAGATTCTTGTTCCTCTCTGTTTCTCGGGATCTTCTTTTCCATCTCTCGAAATTGATGACTTCAATGGAAATTTGGGAAGAATTGGAAACCCTATATGGAAAACAGGATGATTTGAGAGTATACCAGCTTGAAAACGAGTTGATGTCTCTCCAACCTTCCAATTTCGAGACCTTGAATGATTTTTTCACAAAGTTCAAGCACATTGTCTTACTATTGAATCAGTGTAAGGTGGAGAAGGAGGATGATCAGCTCATCCTTGCTACTCTCTCCAAACTTGGAGCTGATTATTCGGTGTTTGTCTCTACATTTCATGCAGGGAAGCTCACAACCCCGGGATGGAAGATGCCTTCACTCAATGCCTTCATTGAGTCCCTGACAAGTGAACATGATAATCTTGTCCAGATGGGGATCATCCGATCCTCCCGTGATCAAGCCCTCTATGTCTTGGGGCCCAAATATCTGAAGTGTAAAGGAAAGCAGTAGAAGAACGAAAAACCAAATTCAAAGCTCCTAAGCCTAAAGTTGAAAACCAGCAGCATGAAGAGCCTTCTAGCTCGAAGAAGAACAAAATCAAAAGGCATCATGGGAAGGAAAAACTCAAGTGTTCATACTGCGGGAAGGGCTTCCACCCTGAACATGCATGCATGAAAAATAAACTTGATGAAGCTACTTCTCTTCTTGAGAAAAATCACATCAATCTTCCGGAAAGCTTTCGGAGGAGAGATCAGCAAGATCAGGAACCATAGCATGAAATAGGTCATGCTCTCATGGCAAGCACTTCGAAGTCCAAAGCTCTCTTGATAGATTTTGGAGCTTCGAATCACATGATGGCTGAAAGAGAATATTTTTCATCTTTGGAGACTGGAAAATCCATTCCCATCCACATGGGAGATGACTCCACAATCATATCCGAAGGACAAGGTACTGTAGATCTTGAGCATGGTTATTTTTCCAATGTTCTATATGTACCATATCTTACATCAAACCTCCTAAGTTTTTATCAAATGACACATATGGGAGTGCCCAAGAGAGTCTCCTTTAGCCTGGATGATGTAGAGATCACAGAACTTGCATCCATAAAACTTGTAGCAAAATTCCTTGCAAACCATCATGCAAAAGCCTACGAGTTCTCCCATTTTATGGCGGATGCAAAGCCCACCGCATTGTTGACTCATGGAAATGAAGTTAGTATACTGTGGCATGAGAGTTTCAACCACCTAAACTTTAAATACTTGCAGCAATTACAAAATAATTCTATGGTTGAAGGCCTCCCGGTCATCAAATCCACCACCGAAATTTGCAAGGGTTATGTTGTTGGCAAGCACCCCAAGCATAAGTTTGATCAGGGGAAGGAAAGCCGAGCATCATGCATCTTGGGACTGATACATTCTAATATCATCAATCCCATGCATGTCACATACATGAATGGATCAAGGTATGTTCTAACTTTCATTGATGACTTTTCCAGATACACATGGGTCTTTTTTATCAAAAAGAAGCTGAAAGTCTTGGAAAAATTCACTGAATTGAAGGCCTTGATTGAGAATGCATCTGGAAAAAAGATCAATATTTTGAGATATGATAATGGCAGGGAGTATATCAATAATTATTTACTGCATATATGTTCCCAAAGTGGTATTCAAATCCAGCATTCAGTCCCCTACACTCCCCAGCGGAATGGTGTAGCGGAGGAAGACTCGGTCTCTCAATGAGATGACCACCTGTATGCTGGAATAAAAGAAGTTGGCTGCAAATTTGTGGGAAGAAGCCATGCATACTGTAGAATATATTCAAAACATAGTTCCACACTCATCCGTGAAATGGAAGACCCCTTTCGAATCATATTTCAGACACAAGCCGGATGTGTCGAATCTGAGGGTGTTTGGGTCCACTGCATGGGCCCGAATTTCACTTGATAAAAGGAGGGCTTTGCAACCGCAAAGCATCAAATGTCTGTTTATTGGATATATTGATGAATCTAAAGGTTTCAAGTTTTTGGATATCAAAACAAAACAGATCATCATTGAAAGGAGTGTCATGCTTGATGAGCCTCTTCAGGAGGTAGAACTAGTGAAGGAGAAAACTGTTGAATTTCCTTCCTATTCTACTGAATATTTGGATGATGTAATTGGGGGTGATGACCCTGATTTGGAACCTATGATTTTTTATATTAGTGAACATCAAACATCATATGCTGAATCATAACCTAAAGTACAAAATCATCTCCCAACTTGGGCCCAACAGACACTCTTCTCCGCAAGTGATAACATTGGAAATCCGGATGATTCAAGGAGAACCTGGTCTGATTTTCAAAGAGAAGGTATTGTGCTCTCTTGTCCTGATTATTTGATGTTTGAATATTGTTATTTAATGATAATTTCAGACCCTAATTCTTACTACCATGCTTGGAAGGATCCGAGATGGCAAGTTTCCATGGATGAAGAGATGAATTCTCTTCAGAAAAACACTACTTGGGAGATAGTTTCTCTTCCTCCTGGGAGGAAATTGCTTCAATGCAAGTGGGTGTTTCAGACTAAGGTTGCTTCTGATGGAAGCACCTACAAATATAAGGCAAGTTTGGTAGCAAAAGGTTTCTCCCAAGTCCAAGGTGTGGACTACCATGATACTTTTGCACCGGTTGCAAAAATGGACTCCATCCGCCTAGTTTTGGCAATTTCTGCATCTAAGCATTGGGAAGTGCATCATATGGATGTTAACTCATCCTTTTTACATGGACCTATTCATGAAGAGATATAAATTAAGTAGCCTAAGGGCTACATTTCTGATCCATCTTTGGTTTGCAAACTAAAGAAGTCACTATACGGGTTAAAACATGCCCCAAGAGAGTGGTATTCCAAGATGGATGCCTTCCTTCTCTCGCAAAATTTCCAAATGTGTATATACAGAAATCTGATGGTCATTTGATTATTATTGTTTTCTATGTTGATGACTTACT
Source organism: Pseudotsuga menziesii (assembly GCA_001517045.1). Classification (NCBI taxonomy): domain Eukaryota; kingdom Viridiplantae; phylum Streptophyta; class Pinopsida; order Pinales; family Pinaceae; genus Pseudotsuga; species Pseudotsuga menziesii. The sequence goes on along the minus strand of LPNX010220982.1, from coordinate 454,230 downwards.
GATTACAGGTAGCACAGTTACTTCTATTTCAGTCATCAAAACTACTCTCCACAATGCATTTGAAATGAGCGATTTGGGGCTCTTGAAGCAATTTATGGGGCTCAAAATTGAGCAAAATATTGATGGGATAATGGTCACTCAGTCCAAATACATATCAGACCTATTATTTAAGTTTAACATGGCTGAATGTAAGGCTGCTCCATTCCCTTTCCTTTACCATCCTTGAAGAAGGAAAAAGCACACCTCCCATGGACTGCACTATTTATCGACAGCTGATAGGTAGCTTGCTCTGCTTGACTCATTCTCAGCCTGATATCTATTATGCCATGAATGTTGTGTCAAGATACATGTAGAAGCCTCATGATATTCATTGGAAGGCAGCCAAGAGGATCCTCTAGTATATTCAGAGAACTAGGACCTACGGCATTCACTATGCTGCAGACTCCGAACTAGAGCTGGTTGGTTACACTGATTCTAATTGGGCTGGTGATTCTATTGATTGGAAGTATACTTCTGGTTATGTATTCATGTTTTGTGGTGGCCCCATTTTTTGTTCTAGCAAAAAGCAGGCTGCCATAGCATTGTCTTCAGTAGAGACCGAGTACCGAGGAGCAGTGAATGCTTGCATCCAAGCTGTTTGGTTGCAAGGAATTCTTTCAGAGTTTGATCTTGGTAGTTCTTTGTCCAATACAATCCTCTTTTGTGAAAATAAAAGTGTTATTAAGATATCCACAAATCCAATTACCAGGCAGAGGACCAAGCATGTAGAGATACACATGCACTATATCAAGGAATTAGTGCATGACAGGACCATCATTCTCCAATACTTCCCTATTGATGAGTAGATTGCAGACATCTTCACCAAGAGATTTTCAGAAAACAAGTTCACTTACCTCCGTTCACTGTTGGGGGTGAGTTCATCAAGGTGATCAAAATACTTTTAGTGTTCAGCTTGAGGGGGGGGTTCCCACTGGGTTTTCCCTCTTTTCCTCGCTTAGATTTATTTTTTAGCATTGTTTGAGTTACTTTATTGTACAGGGTGACCTATGGCCTTTATTTCCAGGGCCCTAGCATTTCATGCACTTTATGTTTCTACTTCTCCTGAGTATAGCTTAAGGGGGGGTGTTGGAGACATTTACCCACCATGCACACTTAATTTGGTCAATTTGACCTTGTTAAACCACTATCCTAAGTTTTATTAACTTAATCGGCATCAGATGAGCACACTATGACATCAGCATGAGCACACCCACACCTACCTTCAGTCAAGGAGGCCAAGTAAGCCTTCTCCTTCATTCGAGGAGGCTAACTGGGCTTCCTCCTTCAAACAAGGAGCACTCCAGGGGTGATCTGAGTGTCATAAATGCATCTAATTGCTAACTAATGGTTACAATAAGTTAAGCTAAGTGGTGAAGGTGCCTCCATTCATTATATTGATTATTTTTATTAATATTTATGAACTGGAGTCAACAGGGGCACCTCCAACCACCTCAGATGACCAGTTTGACTTCAGTTAACCTCATCGGGGTTCATTGGAGTTAATTATGTGCTACCACTTGTTGCTTGGCATGTAGTGACATGTGTCTGAGCTACTTTTAGTTAGACTCAATCATCCATTGTACTCTGACTTCAGTTAGGACTTGGTTGAGTCAATCAGGACTTTATCAGTTGGTTAACTAAGTGTGTTTACTGTGGCTTATAGTCAGTTAAGCTACACCCATTCATTCAATTCGAATGACCTCCTTGGGAATTCAAATTATCTTGGAATTCATGCACCTTGCATGATCATTGTATTGTATTATTCATTCTTTATTGATTATACAGAGCTGCTACTTCCATTGCAGCACCATTATGCCAATTTTATGCTTAATTTTATGAAATCTTTGTGAGACTGTGTTTTTAGTCCCTAGATCACTGTGATAGATTAATAATATTACTAATGACATGGCTAACCAACCAGTGAAAATAAACAATACTTGAGACCAACAGAAACAAGTGACACTGCATAAGAATCCAAGGAGGAATCAACTAGTGAACTTGGGGTTTGTATAGTCTTATGAGTATTCAAAGGATGGGTAAATGGTATGGATGATGTCATAACCTACATATCAACATGCAAAATTAATTATAATCAGAATCATAAGCATTTGAATGGATTGAGAAAGAGTTGGATAAAGACAAGTCAGGAACTAGTGAGAAAACACAAGTATTGGGAGATGGCTCTAGTGAACTGATAGGTGATTTATCCAAGGAAGACACTGATATTTTTTGTTCATATATATCAAAAAATGAATCTATGGCATAGAATTGGGAAGAGAATTTAACTCTGGCACTCAAATCATAATTGCTATTACCTTGGGACTGCGCATTGTGACAATGCTCCGGAGATACACCAGGCTTCTCTGGTTCACTTTTCTTTGCAAAATTAGGTACATCAATGTGATGTTTTTCAAGTAACTGAGTCATGATGTCCATTTTATTCTTGAAACAATTTTTCTCAGAGTGATTACCTTTCTTGGCTTTCTTCATGGAATTCGAATATTCATCAGTAGAATCTTCATCATCTGACTTTGGATTCTTCTCTTTCACTTTTTGCTTTTCTTTTGCATTTTCATTATTGCTTCCTTGAACTGCAAGAGAATGGTAATTAATTTTGGATATTTTAAGAGATCCCATCTGAACCAATTTCTCTTTCTCTTTAGTAAGTGAATCAATGAATGTACTCAAAGAAGGCATTTTCCAATTCAAAATAGCAAACCTATTAGCATGGAAAGTTGACACAAAAACTGAGTACTCGGGACCCGATTTTGAAAGCATGGAAGGAATCAATTGATCTTCCTTCTTCTCAATCCCACATTGCTTGAGAAAAAGAATAAGTGAATTGAACTTGGTGAAGAATCCTTACATGGATTCGAAACTGCTTGGACTCAATGAGATTAACTCTTTCTCCAATTGTTGTGCTATTATCTCATCTTATACCCCAAAGAGAGACTCAAGTTTGGTCCACACTTGATTTGGAGTGGTCAAACCATCAAGATGAAAAATAAGATCTTAATAAATTAAGAGACAAAGTAATCTATAAGCTTCATCCATTCTATTATGCCACTTTGCTTTCTCAACAATAGCATTTGGCTCATTCTCTGAAGCCATGGAAACTTTGTAGAGACCCTTATTGCACAATAGAATTCCAATATTGGCTTTCCATTCATGATAGTTGAAAGGAGTCAGAATCATAGTTGAATAAAAATCCATGCTTTGTTGTTGTTGAGCTCCTGGAGATGCTCTCTGGAGCCTGCACAAAAAATGAATTTGAAGAAATACTTTGTAAGCTCAATCAAGCTCTTCTTCAGAGAGAGAATGGATGTTCAATGTGCTCCTGAACATGTAGAGTGCTTGATATATTGAGTTTCTTACTAGAATGTAGAGATTTATCTCCCAAGCTCCCTAATATTTAGCTTCCTAAGCCCTAAGTTATGATACCATGTATAAATTCAGCAGGTGGATCTAGCTCCAAAGATATTTCTTATAGAGATGCACAAGAAAAATAGAGAGAGGAATAATGAGACTGAACAGAAGATAAGTGAAGAATGATTGGATAATATTCCATATATTATTAGTCAACAATATTGTACATAAATAATACATCCTTGAGAGGAAAAATTGAGTCATTAAGGAGACAACTCATGCTATCTCATAAAGCAGGCTTACTAAATATGAAATACCGGCATAGATGACTAAAGCACTTTCCAAATTAGTCCAAGTGCTCATGAATTCGATAAAGCATGAGTGAGGGATGATGAGTGATGGAAAAGATTACTAGTAATGGAATCTAGAGAGAAAATCATGGAGGATGGGTTGGCCACAAAAGATAGCAATTGCCTAGTTAACTAGCTTTACCTTATCCACTTAAAAGCACGAAAAGTAGTTTAAAGGCAGAAAAGGACAGGAAGGTGCAATTACTAATCTAAACAATTAATAAAGTTGGAAAAATATTATCCATAATTAGTATAAGGCACTCTTGGGGTATTTATGGCAAGTGTCAACCAAGTGGTGGTGTATGGAGGCCAACTACCTAGTCTAGTACATAGGAATTTAATCAAAACGATTAATTAATTATATCCTAAGTATGGAGTGGGTTTTTAGTATTCTAACACCCTAGGCTCTGGTTTCTATATAAATAGGACCATTCCTCATCTTTTGGATAGAAGGATTGAAGCTCTACCATTTTTCTAGTATAACTGTGTTTATATTTTAATGAATAAGAGCTTTGGAGGCTACATGGGTGTATCATCTTGGTTGAGTGGATGTTATTTGTCTTAGTGCTTCATTGAGGTAATTGTAGCTTAGCTAAATTTATCCATTTTTTGCTTGTCTATTCCTTTCCTTAAGAGTGATTGTTGCTAATCCATAGAAATGAAGAGTTGAATGAATACTTTCAAGCTCTTTCTTTTATGTGTTTATGCTTGACTACTAATGAATTTTTCATTGTAAGTTTGTTTACTTGCATGATATCCTGATATTGAGAGTAGGCCTTATAGATTTTACAAGCTTCTTTGTGTCAAGTTTATGCAAAGGTTTCAGGTACTTCATTCCAGAAAGAAGGATATTCTAGTTTAACTTCTTCATCATTCTTGATTTCTAAAATGAAAGACAAAGTCCATCTTTGATCCACTAACAACAGTTTCCTAGTACAAGATTCAAGAAGCCTTGGTTACTTCACCTTCTCTCAAACCCTTTTTCTACTTCCTTCTTGTTACCATCACTTGTGAATGCAGATCTAGTTTTGGTAAAAAGAACTAATCATTTCTTAGATCTCGTGTTCAAGTTGAAAAGTTTAGATCTCAAGTTTGTTCAAGTTTTCATCTTAAAAAGTATATCTAGATTAAGAAAATCTCATTTTTTGCACTCATCTTAAAAGGTATATCTTAATTTTGCATGAAAGTAGTATTTTCCCTAATATCATCAATTTTTTAATCAAGCATTTAGTGCATCATATTTGCTTCCCAAAAACAAGCCAAGATCCCAAGGAAAGCTTGCTTTATTTGGTTATTTTTCTCAACGCTTAACTTAGATTTTTAGGATTTTTTTTAAGGTTGTTCAAGGACACTCTTAAAGTGTCTTTAAGCGTCTTATGCATCTGATAGTAAATTGATTTTTGAAGGTTTAATAAAAAAGAGGAGGTGCTAGAAAAATTTTGAGGAATTGAGCCATTAGAATCCCAACGAATCTACCCACTTCACAAAAATAAAAATAAAATTAATAATTTGCAAGCCTTTGGATCCGGTTTATAAGGACCAAATGTACTTTTAAATGGAGTTGTAATAATTTTAATAAAAAATTTAGCAGGCTCCCAAAATCCACTCCCCACCCCATGAGGGAATCTGTGTCGACACTATTTTCATGGTTTGGTTTTTTTGCTTTAGATTAGGAGTCACTTTCTTGTTTAGTTGATTTACATTTTACTTTATTGTTTCAAGAAAAGAAATATTAACTCCAAATATTCCCAAGTTACCCTAAAGGGGAAAAAGATTCATGGTAGATTAATCAAAAAATATTTCATTTATTTCATTTTTTACTTTTTTGGCAAATTAACCCCCTTTATTTCCCGAGTAAGGTATACAAACTTGAAATAGATTGTTGGGGTCTTAATAAACAAGAAAAAAAATCTAAATTTCTTAAAATTAACAAGGCTCTTATCCTCATATGCTCTACTTCCGTTGTAGCTTCGACTAATCAATTGGTTATATCAGAAAAGGATTTGAGTGACTGGTAATTAGTCTCATCTTATTAATTGATCTCCAAACAAAAATATGGTGTTTTACGAATATTGTTAAGTTATGGGAAAAGTATTCAAGTGAAGCGGGAACCACTAAACAGTGACCGCAGGTCCCCGTCAAGATACACCCTCATTTGGTGTAATGTTGGACACACCCTTTTGACTTCGTTTTAGACCATATTTCGCCGTGAGAACCACCTCTAAGAAATCTTGAACACATTCCTCGTACCCCTTGGGTATATCTGGAATTCCCTCTCCCTTCCAAAAATCCATATCACTACCATTTTAATAAAACTGACTAACAATTTACCCACTCCTTATTCAACTCATTAATCAATTTAAACTAGCCAACAAGACAATTGCAACACTTTCACATCACAACAACACTATTTGACTCCATTAGCACTGGTTTATTTTGCATCAATCAAGCATTTATTTTTTTGTTATCTAAGTTAATTCATGTGTTGAATGGAATGTTTCTTTAAAATTACATGTTGTTGATCTAAATTATTTGCAAAAGTATTGTTCTCAGTAATCCTTTTCATCTCCTAAAGTAGCTTTCATTATCATAGATTAATGACCTTATATTATTTTCATAGGTACCATCCCCCTTATCTTCTCTAGGAGAAATACTAGATGGAGGAGTCAAGATCAAGTGATAGCACTTGACTCTTACTTGCCGCCAAGGTCACACCCAGTGGGTTCAAGATTTCTGCCATGTGACCCGAGGTGCGAACTAGATGGAAACATTTTGGCGTCGTTGTCGGGGATAAATATTTCTATTCCTGGAATACAACCTTTTAGTTTTATTTTTGTTTTTCTTCTTTGTTATGAATATTGTAAAATTAATAAACTTACTCAGACCATCTGACAACTCCACTACCTTTAACTTTACCAATGCGTTCTACAAGAAGAAACTATGAAGGCTTGCTTCACTTCATTCATGAACCTAAATAAGTTTACCATAGGAGGAAAATCAAGCTAGACATCTCATCCGAGTCAATCTTGGACATTCATTTTTTATTTGTTCATAGTTCTCAATCAAATAATCCACCTAGCACCATGGTACTCTTTTTAAACCACTAGATTACTCTGTCGCAACTGATCAACCTCATAACATCCCTGATAATGATATTGGAAAGATTCCTTCTTTCCATGGTAATGATGTTATAATTGCTAAGTCTCACATGTTGGCTTTACACAGTGCTACAAGAAATGATGCCACGACGTGAACCACGAAGATGTCAAAATGAGGATTTTTTCCTTATCTCTAGAAGCTGATGTTTTTGAGTGGTTCGCCTCCTTATATGAAAATGATATCAATACTTTCAAATATTTTGAGACAACTTTCAATCAAAGATGGGGTGATAAGAAGGAAAAAAGGCACCTGTTGGCTGCCTTAACAAATACAAAGAAAAGAGAGTATGAAACCATTGAAGAGTTCAATAAAAAATTCAATGATATAGTTGGAAGAATACATGTCGATATCAAACCACATAATACTTCATTTCTCATATATTATATAGAATTATTTGAAGGAGAAATGAGGTATCAGCTTAGAGACAAAGATCCAGAAAACCTGAAGAAATACATGGAAACAGCTGAAAAAATATATAAAAACATGCAGTCTTTTGGGAAATCTAATATCCTTGATTTTGTCAGAAGCACCACTTCCTCTTCCAAACCACATGATGCCAAAGGAAAAGCAGTAGAACCTGAGGGAAAACATGAAGGAAAAGAATCAATGAAAGGAGTAGCTGACATGATGAAGCAAATGATGATAAATTGTACCTCCTAGATGAATGCAATGCAGAATAGGATAAACAACATCGAAAATGAACAAGTTTCTCAAAATCGTAGAAATTTCCAACCTAGACAAAATCAAGAATGGACAAATAAGTATCCTCCCTATGAGCAAATAGCTCCAAAACAACTTGTAACAAACAATGTGGTGATTGATGAGGTTCCTCCCTACTGTGGGCCTTGTGATGAATTTCATGAGGAATTTACTTGTCCAAAAAATTGCTACATAATTGAAAAAGAAAAAATGGACATGAATAACTTTGTGGGTTGTCCTATATATCTTGATTATATAAAAAATGTAGGACATGTTCATCCTATTTCTAGAGAGAAATGGAAGCAAGCAAGGGAATACATTTAGGGGAAGGTCAATGCAACAAAGGTTTTTGGTGAAAGGCCTACACTTCAGCAGATTATGGAGAGGTACAAAGGTGTTGTCTATCAAATGAAGAAAAATATGATCCCAACCAAATTAGATCAATGCATGAAAAAGGTAAAGACTCCTCCCCCTTTAAATCCGAACATTGATTTGAGTAATTGTTTGTCAAGTGCTAAAAATTTTGTCCCAGTAATTGAGATCCTTAAAATTCCTAGTCAAAGAGATATTTTCATGAAAACCTTAGAGGAACCTAAGGAAAATATTATTCAAAAGTTTGATGAAATATCTATGGAGAAACTTAAAATTACTAAGAAACCTAAGGAGAAACTTGTCAAATCAAAGGAAACTATGATGGACAAACCCATATAAATCTTGTCCAAGAAACAGAGTAACTTCAATGAAGATGTTCCTATTATTTTGCATAATAGGGATCCTAACAAAGAATACCATCTTGGCTTCTACACATCATTGATTGCAAATGGTAAATTGCTGCACAATTGCATGCTTGATCCTGGTACATCATCTAGGGTCATGACTAGAAGCGTCATGGAACAAATGGGTTTAACAATAACAAGTCCGTATCAAAATATATGTGCCATGGACTCGAGAGAATCGATGTTGTGTGTATAATTCTTAACTTTCCAGTCAAATTAGTTGCATACCCTGACATAAGTGTAACCACGGACATAGTGGCATAAATGTGCATGATAGATGGGGAATGTTGTTATCAAGGAAATGAGTTGCTTCCTTTAAAGGATCTATTCAAATGGATTGGACCTATGCCATGATTCCAACTTCTGAAGATGCGCATGTTAAGTTGTATAGAGAAAAGGAAATAAAGTATCATGTGGAAGATCCTTATGAGCCATATAATGAATATATTTGTGAAACAGACAATGTTGGAAACCATGCCATTTATGTGAACTATCTCATACCCATCAGAGAAAAAGATAATGATGAGGAGTTTGATGAGATATGGAGAATGAGTTTTGATGGATCTTTTTCTAAAGCTAGGAAAGGGGCAAGTATTGTCATAACTTTCCTTCAAATAAAAAATCTAACTTTTCCTACATACTTGAGATTGATGCATCCAATAATGTAGTTGAGTATGAGGCTCTCATACTAGGAATCGATCTTGCTAAAAACATGGGGATCCATGTACTAAGTATCAAGGGTGATTGTTTCCCAAATCAAAGGTTTATTTGCATGTAAGTGTGAAAGACTAAGAAAGTATAGAAATCATACATGGGATTTCATGGAATACTTTAGCGCTTTAGACCTATGGGCAATTCCACAATCAGAAAACAGTGAGGCAGATAAACTTGCAGTCGCAGCTTCAAGTTTGGAATTCATGGAGAATGATTTTTTATGGAGCTTTTTCTAAATCTAGGAAAGGGGCAGGTATTGTCATAACTTTCCTTCAAATAAAAAATTTAACTTTTCCTACAGACTTGAGATTGATGCATCCAATAATGTAGTTGAGTATGAGGCTCTCATACTAGGGATCGATATTGCTAAAAACATGGGGATCCATGTACTAAGTATCAAGGGTGATTCATATCTAATAATTTCCCAAATCAAAGGTTTATTTGCATGTAAGTGTGAAATACTAAGAAAGTATAGAAATCATACATGGGATGTCATGGAATACTTTAGCGCTTTAGACCTAGTGGCAGTTCCACAATCAGAAAACAATGAGGCAGATAAGCTTGCAGTCGCAGCTTCAACTTTGGAATTCATGGAAGAATTGGTAAAAGGGAATGGAAGGTTCAAAATAAATTTTAGACCCTCAATCCCGGACAATATTGGTCATTGACATGTCTTTAATGGAGCAACCGAATCCGATTGTCCGTTAGTCGAATCTGACTATCATTGTAATAATGAAATATGAATAATAATAATATATTGGATGATGCTGATAATTACAAGGGAAGCTCGCCTTTATAGGCTTTGAGTGTGTAAACTGAAGGGTTACACCCTTTCATAAGATAATTAACTAATCTAAATAATATTTTATTTATATTTGTTACATTGCCACTCCCTTTAAGGAAGCTTTGTCCTCAAAGCTTAAGTATTTTCCTAGTGTCGTTCTTCATTCTGACTTGGTGTCGGTATTAGAATCGGACGAGGTCTCTTGTGCAGAGACTTGCACTTCCTTTCCATTTATGATTTTGCACTATATTGTTTCATTGTTCCTATATTTATGGACTGGGGTCTAGTCATCACCGCATTGACGACATATGTTTTTCTTCTTTTTTTTTATTATTAAAGTAACCGTTAGATGAATTTGAGCTATTTTCCATTTCATAGGCGTATGATTGAGGTTTGTGGCATTGATGGTCGGGAGACCAAGTATCTACACAGTACCTACATTGTGTCTCTTTTTCTTGTCGATAATGGCTATCGCATTTTGTTTTTATTCCTTCCAATTTGCGTTCTGCAGCTTTTGCTTTACGTCTTGCTACTTGTAGCATTAGGTATGTCATGTAACTTTAACTCTTTTTGAAGGTATGGTTTAAGACCCCCTAGATAGGTTTCGAGTCTTTGCTTGTCAGACAACCCAACTACTCGTGTTGATAAGGATTCCCATTGATGAGTGAATTCCTCAACGTTTTCGACTTGTTGTAGTCTGGTAAGTTTACTGAAAAATTCATCTTCTTTGATTCCTTGAAACCTATTAAAAAAATCATTTTTGAACAAGTTCCAGGTGTAGGTAAAATTATCTTTCTTCCACCATAAGTACCAATTATAGGCGTACCCTTCCATATGCATTGACACATATTTCACCTTCTCCTCATCAGATTGAATGTTGTAAATGTCGAAGTATTCTTCTGCTTTGTTTAGCCAAGCAACGCATTGGTCTTCACTCCCATTGTATTTCGACAACTCTATTTTTGCCTTAGGTGGGTACACTTTGTAAGGATGACATTGATTTCCTTTTTCCTTATGGTTTGATGGTGGCTCGGAACTACTGGACGATGAAAGTGACATATCTGAATTGCTTCATTGTTGGTAGTGATTTTTAGTTTTTTTATTCTCTACTATTTTACTTATAGCGTATATTTTGTTGTTTAATCGTGCCTCCATATCTGGCAGTACTTGTGTTTCTATCTCTTGCTTAAGCGTCACATTGTTAATCTTTATTTCTTTTTGCAATTCTTCTTGATTCTTTGCGAGTGTTTCCTGGGTGGCAACATGAAATGAGGCATCTAGCATGTGTGGACCGCTAACTTGGCCCAAACTGGGTATGAGCCTTTGTAACATCTTGATTAATGTATTATGGTTCTGCGTCATGGTGCCCATGTTTTGTGTTAAGGTGTTTATGTTTTGGATCATGGTACTCATTTTGTCATCCAAGTCTATTTGTTTTTCGTTCATGATGTCAAATTTTTTGTCAAGCCTTCTTTCTAGTACCAAAACAATCTCGCCTTTGAGTAATGTATTGTTATTTTGCATCTTTTCCTTCAAGCCTTCTTGGTTAGCGACAAGGGACTTGATGTCCTTCTTCATTTTTTCGATCTTCTCTTTTAGTTCCTCCATGGTCTTGGACCTTGTATGTGGAGGTGTGTATTTCGGCGCTATTTTGGCTTTTGAGGTGAAATTGAATAATAATATATTAATTAATTAATTAATTAATATTATTATTATTATATATTATTTTTAGAAACTATATTATAGTTTGTATATAGTTTTTCTTTTCAAACAAATATTATAATAATAAATATAATATTTGATTTTTTTAAAAATATTTTATTATAATATATTTGAAATTAATATTATATTTAAAATAAATATTATATTATAATATTTTTTGTGCAGGTCATCATGGAGGTGGGAGCGAGGCAGCTCGGATGAGGAAGTGCGGAGGTATAGCGCGGAAGGGAAGATGGATGCGCTATGATTGGCAGAAGGAGGTCGCAGGAGGAGCAACGTGGAACAGTGTTGAAGGTGGAGGTGGAGCAGTGGATCAGGATATGGATGCGCGATGGAGGTGATTACAAAGTAGGTTGAGGCGGAGTGTGAGGGTGAGGAGGAGAGGAGCACGAGGATGTGCAGGTGGGTGGTTGTGGATGAAGGTGGGGGAGCAGAGGTGTGTGCAGGAGGTGGCATGCAAGTGGCAGTCGACAACAAAGAGGAGCGCAGGTGGGGTTTACACGCCTACTGCGGCGGTGGAGTAGTGAGAGGGAGCCCAGGATGGTGGGGAGGATTTTGAGAGCCGATGGAGGAGTGCCCAGCAGGAGAAGAAAAGGAGATGAATGGTTGAGGGGGGAGGAATTGTGAGCTGTGGTGGTGGAGTGGTTAGCGGATGTTGTAGAGTGCGTAGGGGAGAGGAAAGGCGTGGATGCGGGAAAGGGAAGCAATGTGGATTTGGAACAACATAGGACGGTGGTGTTGAAGCTGAGAGTGAGCAGCTTTGGGGAGAGAGGGGAGTGGAGAGGAGAAATGATTTGGAGTGGACCAGTGGTGGGCAGCGGGGCAGAAATGTATGGAAGTGGTAAAACAGTAGTGTGGAGATGAGAGGGAGGTGAGTATGAGCGGAAGAGGTGATGTGAGATGAGCCAAAATTGAGCTGAAGTGGGAGGAGATGAATCTGAGCTCGTTGTTGGAGGAGTCGAATCTGAGCTCGGGTTGAAGGAGTCGAATCCGATCTCTGATACCAAATGAAGCAACCGAATCCAGTTGTCCATTAATCAAATCTAACTATCATTGTAATAATGAAATATGAATAATAATAATATATTGGATGATGTTGATAATTACAAGGGAAGCTTTCCTTTATAGGCTTTGAGCGTGTAAACTGAAGGGTTACACCCTTTCATAAGATAATTAACTAATCTAAATAATATTTTATTTATATTTGTTACACTTGCAGTCGCAGCTTCAAGTTTGGAATTCATGGAGAATGATTTTTTATGGAGCTTTTTCTAAATCTAGGAAAGGGGCAGGTATTGTCATAACTTTCCTTCAAATAAAAAATTTAACTTTTCCTACAGACTTGAGATTGATGCATCCAATAATGTAGTTGAGTATGAGGCTCTCATACTAGGGATCGATATTTGTAAAAACATGGGGATCCATGTACTAAGTATCAAGGGTGATTCATATCTAATAATTTCCCAAATCAAAGGTTTATTTGCATGTAAGCGTGAAAGACTAAGAAAGTATTGAAATCATACATGGGATGTCATGGAATACTTTAGCGCTTTAGACCTAGTGGCAGTTCCACAATCAGAAAACAGTGAGGCAGATAAGCCTTCAGTCGCAGCTTCAACTTTGGAATTCATGGAAGAATTGGTAAAAGGGAATGGAAGGTTCGAAACAAATTTTAGACCCTCAATCCCAGACAATATTGGTCATTGACATGTCTTTAATGATGATAGTCACATTATAAGATTCATTAACAATATGCAGGAATTTTCTTATTGTCAAATCAATTATTAGAATGAGAAAAGTATCCATGTGGAAAGTGAGAATCAACCTATGAACCAGGTCCCAAAGAACGTTGTTGAGTGGGAAAACACCTTTGACAGACAGGACAGGTATAAAAGAAGAAATCCATGAAACTTGAGGATTATATATATATAAACATTGGAAATGAAAAAGAACCAAGAAACATAAAAATTGGGAAAGGTACTTCTGAAAAGGAGAGAAAAGACTTGATTGAACTGGTAAAAAAATACATATATGTGTTTGCTTTTACATATGATGAACTAAAATCCTATTGGGATGATGTATTCCAGCATACAATCCCATTGAGACCAAAGGCTAATCCCTTTCGACAAAAACTCGGAAGAATAAATCCCAAGTTGGCACCCATGGTCCAAAAGGAATTACAAAATATTTTGGCAACAAACACCATTGTGCTAACAAGCCATTAATCATGGTGCTCAAACTTCTTTGTAGTAAGAAAAAATAATGGAAAGTTGAGGTTATGCATTGATTTGTGAAACTTGAATATCTCATGCATGATAGACAATTACCCCTTACCCGGGTTGGAAAGATTACTTCAAAGAGTAACTGGGTCAAGTATGATGTCTATGCTTGATGGTTTCTCGGGTTATAATCAAGTACTGGTCAAAAAGGAGGATTAACATAATACCACCTTCACTTCACCTTGGGGATATTTTGAATATTTAAGGATTCCTTTTGGTCTTTTAAATGCAGGTGCAACCTTCCAAAGAGCTATGGATTATGATTTCAATGAGTTAATTAGAAAAATAATAGAAATGTACCAAGATGACCTTACTATATTTTCCAAGGAACGATATAATCACATAGCCCATCTTAGAGAAGTTTTTGAAAGATGCAAAAAATATGGCATATCCTTGAACCTATCCACGTCAGTATTGGGAGTAGATGAAGGTAAGTTGTTGGGACACATCATTTCTAAGGATGGGATCAATATAGATACCAAGAGGGTAGAATCCATAAAGAAAGTTCCATTTCCATCTAACAAGAAAGACTTGCAATCTTTTAATGCTAAAATCAACTTTATAAGTAGATGTATACCAAACTTAGTTGAGTTAAAGAAACCTATGTAGAAGTTGCTTAAGAAAGATGTTAATTTTGAATGGGAAAAAGGGGGAAGAGATGCCTTCACAACTATCAAAGAATGTATTTCAATATCCCCAATTTTAATAAGTCATGATTACGCTAAGGATTTCTATATTTTCTCATCTGCATCAAAGGATACTATTTTCGAATTTTTGATGCAAAAGAACAGAGAAGGCCAGGAACAACTTATTTCCTTTATGAGTATATCCTTACAAAATTTTGAGTTAAAATACACTGCAATGGAAAAGAAATCCTATGCCCTTGTTAACTCTTTAAAACACTTCGGAATGAATATTGGCTACTCCAAAGTAATCGGCTATGTCCCTCACTCAGCAGTGAAGGATATCTTAACTCAACAATATTTCATTGGTATAAGGGGAATGTGGGTATCAAAGATTCGGGAATATGACTTAGAAATAAAACCCACTAAATTGATCAAAGGTCAAGGACTCGCTAAGATGATGATAGAGGACAACAAGCAAGATTTAGGTATGTTTTGTTAGAATAGTTCATCAGTATTAGCCATTTCTATAGGGATTCAACGTCTTTAACAACAACAGTGGTATTCAAACATTATATTTTACCTCCTCAACCTGACTTGTCTAGATCATCTAGTTAGCCACAAGAGAAGGTCATTAATATTGCAAGACACCAAGTATTTCCTTACACAAGAAGGATTGGGTTGGAAAAAACCCAGATGGTCTCATACTTAGGTGTGTTGATGAAGGAGAGTCTAGAAGACTCTTAGAAGAATTTCATTCAGGATTTAGTGGTGGCCATTTTGCAGCTAAAACTACATCCCATAATATTCTTAGAGCATAATACTATTGGCACACCTTATTTATTGATGTGCACAAGTATGTCCAGGAATTTCCATAAATGTCAACTTTTCACGAGGAGACAAAAATTTGTGGCACTGCCTTTAAAACCAGTAGTAGTCCAATCCCCTTTACAACAATGGGATCTTGACTTCATTTGTAAATTTAAAGATAATTCAAGTAATGGTTACACTTGTATTTTGACAAAAGCAAATTATTTTACCAAATTGGTAGAGGCCATAGACTCCAAAGCAGCAACCAAGAAGGTAGTTATGTATTTCCTTGAGGATAAGATCGTCACTAGATTCAGAGTTTTCGCTAAGATAATAAAAAATAATTCCAAATATTCCATTTCAGTAGCAGTTTCTTCATTTTGATTTAAGTATGGCATTATCCTATCTCATTCCTCAAATTACTATCCTTAAGGAAATGGTCTTGTTGAGTCAAACAACAAGAACTTAATGACTATCATTAAAATATTATTGGTGATAAAAGAAGGATTGGGATAGTAAAATTAAGTCTCCACTTTGGGCTAATAGGATTACTAAGAAAAATTCAATGGGGAATTCTCCTTTTGATTTTGTCTATGGCATGGACCTCCTTTTGATTTGGTCTATGGCATGGACGTGTCTTTACCAATTCATCTCTAGTTACTAGTGTATCAGGCTCTTCAAGATTCAGGTTCAGATAAAGATGACTTTCAGAGCAGAATAAATGAATTGATAGAATTGGATGAAATCAAAAGAGGGTTTGTTGATCAGAGTATTAGAAGTCAGGACAAGGTCAAGAGAAATTTTGACAAGTCATCCAAACCGAGAGTTTTTCAGAAAGGTGATACGGTGTTACTTTTGTTGGAGACATTTACCACCATACACACTCATTTTGGTCAATTTGGCCTAGTTAAACCACTATCCTAAGTTTTATTGACTTAATTGACATCAGCATGAGCACACCCACACCTACTTTTAGTCAAGGAGGCTAACTTAGCCTTATCCTACATTCGGGGAGGCTAACTGGAGCGCTCTGGGGGTGATCTGAGTGTCATAAATGCCCCATATTGCTAACTGATGGTTACAATCAGTTAAACAAAACAATGAAGGCACCTTCCTTCATTAAATTGATTATTTAATGAACTGGAATCAACAGGGGCACCTCCAACCACTTCTGATGGTTAGTTACACTTCAATTAATCTCATCAGGGTTCATTGGAGTCATTGATGCGCTACCACTTGTTGGTTGGCTTGGAGTGACATGTGTCTGAGATACTTTCAGGTAGACTCATTCTTTTATTACACTCTGACTTCAGTTAGGGCTCAGTTGAGTCAATTAGGCTTTTGATCAGTGGTTAACTTGAGTGTTGACTATGGCTTACATTTAGTTAAGCTAGAGTCACTCATTCAATTCGAATGGCCTCCTTCAGAATTTGAATTGTATTATCATTCATGCTTCCAGCATGATCATTGTATTGTATTATTCATTATTCATTTGATTATACAGAGCTGCTACTTCCATTACAACACCATTTTGCCAATTTTATGATTATCTGTCTGTATTCTTTGTGAGACCGTGTTTTCAGTTCCTAGACCACTGTGAAAAATTAATATGGTATCAGAGCTCACAGCTGGACGAAGCTTAGATCTCTCAAAAAGAAGGTTTTTGACAGATCTTGCATGAAAATTGAGCAATAGCTCAAAAATCCAGCACTGCACCAAAAGCCAAGGCTTACCACTTAATACCCCAAGTAAGGAAATTTTTGATCAAGCTTGCTTGATTGACTATGTTGGGTGTGATGAAAGCCTGAAATGTGTAGGCTATCTGACCTTATGGTGCCCCTTTTGTTGTGATTTTCAGGTTTTAACAGGTGAAATCATTCGCTCTAGCAGATTCAGATGGCTCCTTCCGTAGAACTCTTGACTCCATTCAATTTCCACTCATGGAAAGGAGACATGAAGATCCAGCTACATGCCAGAGGACTCTATAGGGTCACTATGGACACTGAAGAAGAGCATGATTCTGTGACAAACAAAGCTAGAATCTTGAACAAGAAGGATGAAGCATTCAGATTCTTGTGCCTCTTTGTTTCCTGGGATCTTCTTTTCCATATTTCGGGATTAAAGACTCCAAAGGAAATATGGGACAAATATGAAACCCTGTATGGAAAGCAGGATCATTTGAGAGTATACTAGCTTGAGAATGAGTTGATGTCTCTCCAGCCTTCCAATTTCGAGACCTTGAATGACTTTTTCACAAAGTTCAAGCACATTGTCTTATTGTTGAATCAATGCAAAGTGGAGAAGGAGGATGATCAACTCATCATCGCCATACTCTCCAAACTTGGAGCTGATTATTTAGTTTTTGTCTCTACATTCTGTGTGGGGAAGCTCACAACCCCTGGATGGAATATGCCTACACTCAATGCCTTCATTGAGTCCCTAACAAGTGAACATGATAAGATTTTCCAGAAGGGGATCATCAGATCCTCCCGTGATCAAGACCTCCATGGCTCAGGGCCCAAATATCTGAAGGGTAAAGGAAATCAGCAGAAGAACCCAAAAACTAAATTCGAAGCTCCTAATCCTAAAGTTGAAAACCAGCAGCATGATGAGTCTTCTGGCTCAAAGAAGAACAAAGGAAAAGGGCATCATGGAAAGGAAAAAGTCAAGTGTTCATACTGTGGGAAGGGCTTCCACCCTGAACATGCCTACATGAAGAATAAAATTGATGAAGCTACCTCTCTCCTTGAGATAAATCACATCAATCTTTCGGAAATATTTCGGAGGAGAGATCAGCAAGATCGAGAACCATAGCATGAAAGAGGTCATGCCCTCATGGAAAGCACTTTGAAGTCCAAAGCACTCTTGATAGATTCTAGAGCTTTGAACCACATGATGGCTGAAAGAGACTCCTTCTCATCTTTGGAGACCTACAAATCCATCCCCATCCACATGGGAGATGACTCCACCATCATTTTATAAGGACAAGGTACAGTTGATCTTGAGAATGGCTATTTTTCAAATGTTTTGTATGTACCATCTCTGGCATCAAATATCCCGAGTGCCTATCAAATGACACATACAGGAGTGCCTAAGAGAGTATCCTTCAGCCCTAATGATGTAGAGATCATGGAACTTACATCCGGAAAACTTGTTGCAAAAGGCCTTGCAAACCATCATGCAAAAGCCTATGAGTTTTCCCATTTTTTGGCGGATGCAAATCCCACCGCACTGCTGACTCATGGAAATGAAGTTAGTAGACTGTAGCATGAGATGTTCGGCCATCTCAACTTCAAATACTTGCAGCAATGACAGAAAAACTCAATGGTTGAAGGCCTCTCAATCATCAAGGCAACCACTGGAATTTGCAAGGGTTGTGTTGTTGGAAAGCACCCTGAGCACAAGTTCGATCGAGGGAAGGAAAGTGAGCTACATGCATCTTGGGAATGATACATTTTGATATCATTGGTCCCATGCCTATCACATCCATTAATGGATCAAGGTATGTTCCGACTTTTATTAATGATTTTTCCAGGTACACATGGGTCTTCTTTATCAAAAAGAAGTTTGAAGTCTGTGAAAATTTCACTGAACTGAAGGCCTTGATCGAGAATGCATCTGGCCAAAAGATCAATATCTTGAGATATGATAATGGTAAGGATTATGTCAGTAATTATTTTTTGCACATATTCTCCCAAAGTGGTATTCAAGTCCAGCATTCAATTCCCTACACTCCCCAGCAGAACGGTGTAGCGGAAAGGAAGAATCGGTCTCTCAAGGAGATGACCACCTGTATGTTGGAATCAAAGAAGTTGGCTGAAAATTTGTGGGCTGAAGCCATGAACGCTACAAAATACATTTAGAACAAAGTTCCACACTCATCCATGAAATGGAATACCCCTTTTGAAGCATACTTCGGACACAAGTTGGATGTGTCGAACCTTCGGGTGTTTGGGTCCACTGCATGGGCCCGAATTCCACTTGATAAAAGGAGGGATTTGCAAGCGCAATGCATAGAATATTATTTTATTGGGTATCTTGATGAATCAAAAGGTTTCAAGCAACTAGATATCAAAACAAAATATATCATCATCGAAAGGAGTGTCAAGTTCGATGAGCCTCTTCAGGAGGTGAACTAGTGAAGGAGAAAACTGTTGAATTTCCTTCCTATTCTACCGAATATTTGGATGATGAAATTGGGGGTGATGACACTGATTTGGATCCTCTAATTTCTGATATCAGCATAAATCAAACATCAAATTCTGAATCATAACCTGAAGTACAAAATCATCTCCCAACATGGGCCCCACAGACACTCTCCTTCGCAGGAGATAACATTGGAAATCTGGATGATCCAAGGAGAACCCGGTCTGATTTCCAAAGAGCAGGTATTGCACTCTCTTGTCCTGATTATTTGTTGTCTGAATCTTGTTATTTGATGATAATTTTAGACCCAAATTCCTACTACCATGCTCGGAAGGATCCGAGATGGCAAGTTTCCATGGATGAAGATATGAATTCTCTTCAGAAAAAACACTACTTGGGAGCTAGTTTCTCTTCCTCCAGGAAGGAAATTTGTTCAATGCAAGTGGGTGTTTCAGACTAAGGTTGTTGCAGATGGAAGAACCTATAAATATAAGGCAATGCTGGTGGAAAAATGTTTCTCCCAGGTCCAACGTGTGGACTACCATGATACTTTTGCACCGGTTGCAAAAATGGACTCCATCCGCCTAGTTTTAGCAATTTCAGCGTCTAAGCACTGGGGAGTGCATCATATGGATGTTAAGTCAGCCTTTCTGCATGGAGATCTTCATGAGGAGATATACATGAAGCATCCTAAGGGCTATATCTCTGATCCATATTTGTTTTTCAAGCTAAAGAAGTCACTATACGGGTTAAAACGAGCCCCAAGAGAGTGGTATTCCAAGATGGATGCCTTCCTTCTCTCGCAAAACTTCCAAAGGTGTAGATCAGATCCAAATGCGTATATACAGCATTCTGACGATAATTTGATTATTATTTTTTTTTATTTTGATGACTTACTGATCACAAGTAGCACAGTTGCTTCTATTTCAATCATCAAAACTGTTCTCCACAATGCATTTGAAATGAGCGATTTGGGGCTCTTAAAACAATTTTTGGGGTTCAAAATTGAGCAAAATTCTAATGGGATAATGGTCACTCAGTCCAAATACATATCAGACCTGTTAGTCAAGTTTAACATGGCTGAATGTAGGCCTGCACCATTCCCTTTTCTTTCAGGGATCAGCCTTAAAGAAGGAAAAAGCACACCTCCCATGGACTGCACTATTTATCGACAGCTGATTGGTAGCTTGTTGTACTTGACACATTCTCGGCCTGATATCTGTTATGACATGAATGTTGTATCAAGATACATGCAGCAGCCCCATGATATTCATTGGAAGGTAGCCAATAGGATCCTCTAGTACATTTAGGGAACCAGTACCTACGGCATTCACTATGCTGCAGACTCCGAGCTAGAGCTGGTTGGATACACAGATTCCGATTGGGTGGGTGATTCTATTGATCGGAAGTCTACTTCCGGATATGTATTCATGTTTGGTGGTGGCCCCATTTTTTGGTCTAGCAAAAAAGTAGGCCGCCATAGCATTGTCTTCAGTAGAGGCCAAGTATCGAGGAGCGGTGAATGCTTGCATCCAAGCTGTTTGGTTGCAAGGCATTCTTTCAGAGTTTGACCTTGGTAGTACTTTTTCCATGTCCTCTTTTGTGACAATCAAAGTGCTATTAAGATATCCATAGATCTAGTTACCAGGCAGAGGACCAAGCATGTAGAGATACGCATGCACTACATCAAGGAGCTAGTGCATGATAGGACCATCATTATGCAATACTGCCCAACTGATGAGTAGATTGCATAAATCTTCACCCAAAGATTTTAAGAAAAGAAGTTCACTAACCTCCATTCACTGTTGGGGGTGATTTCATCAGGGTGATCCAACTACTTTCAATGTTCAGCTTGAGGGGGGAGGTTTCCCATTGGGTTTTACCTTTTTTTCCCTAGGAGAAATACTAGACGAAGGAGTTAATATCAAGTGACAGCACTTGACTCTTACTTGGCCCCAAGGTTTCTCCCAATGGCTTGAAGATTTTTTCCACGTGACCCAACGTGTGAATTAGGAGTCAACACATGGCACAAGTGCTCTTCATGAAGGTGTTGATCGAGGTGATGTCCCCATTCCTAATTTAGATTAAGCATTTGACATAGTGGTCCGCATATAAAGTAGTGGGACATTGTCCATTGACCTTCTCATGGGAGAAAAGCTAGTGCCATTGAATCTACAAAATATTCGAGGTAATTAGCTATGGGTCTATGTTCCATAATATTATATAATTGTATTAATTTTTAATCAATTTGAATAGTATCGATTTTACAAGGAATAAAATGTTTTGGAAGTGCCTACAAGAGAGGGATTTAGATATTTTGGCCGAACCACTCACACCAAATATAACCAACAACCTTCTCATTTGAAGAAGTAGCTTTTGGATTACACGGTTGGTGTTTTTGGAGACATTTTCAACCAATCACAAGTTACGATTATTATAGGTAAGTATTTGAAAACGATAAGTGACACATATAGGGTTAGTCTAGAAAAACCCCTAGGTATGATCGACCTCATGTGATTCCTGAGATGGAGTGGAAATCTCTCCAAGAGGGCACAAAGGAAAAAGGTATGAGAATATGAGGAAGGACAGCTCTAGATGGAGGAAGGTATAAAATTTGAAATTAAACTTAGTGTGATATTTTTATGAAGTTAAACACAAAATTATCATTCACATTATATGATGTCCTTATTCTCTTTGTAGGATTAAATATGCATCCAAGGCTACCCAGGCCAGGTTAGAGAAGCACGACCAACAAAAACTTGGCCAGGGTGCATACTTGAAATTGTATGCTCAATTTGTAAGTATGAAAATGATTTTAACCTCTTATTACTCAAAACATTGCAACATGTTCATTATTGACATGTTTTTTTAATGTTAAGGGGATGTCATGAAATGATCACCCACAGAAGAAGAAAAGAAACTTGCATTCAAATGCGAGTTTCAATCTGTGCTTGAACATGCCAATATTGGGGGCCAATCTGAAGACCAAATAAATGTTATTTATGCTTAGCATCATTTCCAGATAGAAAATGATGTTTTCTACAAAATCAAAAGCCTATAATTTAATGTTTTCATTTTAAAAATGTAGGAGATATCGAGCAGTATTGATGCTGGAGGAGATCAACAACATGACGGCACTGTGATTGTATAATTATGATATTTGTGAGATATTGAATTTTAAAATTAGATTTTTTATAGTTACAACTTTCCTTTTGATTTAGGGGTTGAGGCTGTAGCCAAGGAAAGGAGAGAAGAAGAGGTCATGAACGCACTTCAGACCATGGACTCTCCACATTAATAATATAATAAATGTTGATTTAATATATATTAACACTAAATAATTTGTAAATGTCGATTTCATATTAACACACAAGATTTAGTATGAATATTTATTATATATCTCTTGACTTGTTTATAGTGGATCTTGTTCCAACTCAACCTATACGTGACTAGAGACATATGTTGCATCCCATTGTTAGGCAATATGCATCAATAGAGTCGGACCAACAACATCCATCAAACACAGTACTAGAGGACAATGTGCCATTTAAGAATTTTATTAAGAGTAAGAAACCCCATAGAAAGAGATGTACAATGAACATTTTTGACATAATACATTGAATTTTTTACTTTGATTTTGTATAATGAAATTTGTTGATATAATATATCTGGAGTACTATTTTGTAAATGATATTTATTATGGAATCTACAAGGCCTTCTTTTGAGAGGATTGTTGCAAATATTGTTTGTGAAGGATTGCAACATAAATCTTGAAAAAGTATGCAATCTAACAATATAGAATTCAAGAGAGTGAATACCATGTTCGTGGAACTCAAGTGTTGACTTTCCTCATTTATAACTTTATTGGTACTCATGATTTGTACAACTCTTATAATGTTCCCAAAATAAAATATATTACAAGCCGGGAGGGTCGTGCAAAAGAGACTCTTCTTAGTTGCTACCAATGAATCTCATGTTACACCCCTATGACCGATAAGATTCTAAATCATATGGACCTAATCAATGGTAGACTTTCAAATTTGGACAATGTCATACTACCAAAGAACATTATAAAATTTGGATTCAAGTTTCTTCAAATAGGAAAATTGAAAGAAATAATTAGGAAAGCTTAAGGATAAATATTAAAACGTTGATGTGAGAATGCATAGATCAATAATAGAAGTTGTTATAATGGATAATCATATGCACCATTGTAAAATAAAGTGACATAGCCATGCCCTTATCTAGACAATTGGATTGTGGTTAGGATTCTTCTATTATGATGATGTTACAATGTCAATTAAAGGGATAAACAATGAAACACGCCATGTCGGGAAGCACACAAAGTGGATTTGCACCAAAGTCCTCAACTAGAATATTCAATTGCCAATGGATAGGTTATTTTGTGAAGCATATGTATGTGATATACACCAAAGTATGCTACTATAATATGGAATTACAATAAACCAATTGTTAATGAACACTGCAACTTTTTTATGTGTGGCGCAAAGATATGAGTTATTGGTTGTATTTTAAGTATATGTTGGTTTATTGTAAAAGTAATTATGTAGTATATTGACACAATTTCAAACATATTAGTTTATAAGTAGATATAATTGAAATTGCACTACTTAAAGTATATACATATTGTTTTGTTATTATAATATTATTTTATGTGATAGGTATTAATTGGTGTCAAGATTTTTGACCTATTTAGAAACCACTTAGTTCTATTGCCTTGTTTGGGTTGAGTTCTACTTGCAACATTAAAAGACAGTTCTAATCACAACATTGTAATGTTGTATAAGTTGAAATACAATGTATGAGTGTTTTCCAATACAAACCAGCAAAATTAAAATATTGTAGGATAGTGCGTGAGGACTTATCCTTTCACAAGGTGAAATAGACTGCTAGCTCTCTTAGAAAATGAAGTTATGATGCAAGTGTTAAGTCATTGTTTAACAATAAATAAGACTTGGTTTTGATAACCAATTCTGCAAGAAGACTATTGGCACAAACGAAGAAAAGTAAACTCTCATATATGCAATGTATGGACAATAGTATATAAAATGAGTGATGTTTAAGACTTGTTTAACATGTTTATCTGAAAATGTTAGGGCTTCTCACTTCAATGATTTCAAAACAAAGTACTAGTTTCCCAATGAACAAGCATTACAATGCCAAATTTAAGGGTTACTCCTTAAATGATGAGATTTGCACCCAATTGGCAGACCGTGCAAGGGAAAACTTGAGTTACTTAAAAGGACATCAACAAGAAAGAGATACACCATTGCAATATTAATTGTCAGATAGTTTCATAAAAAGTGTACTCTTCTTAAATTGAATCAAAGCAAAAATTATTATTCATCCACTACTTCTACTCAAGTAAGAATGACCAATGAGAACCCCAACAATTGAAAGGGCTTGTAATTCAAGTCTTACTATACTATATTCCAAAACTAGTATTCACTAAAGCAATGAAATATGAACCAAGTGTTTCCCCAAGGAGATAAACAAGTTCATGTAATGGGGGAACTCTTTACAATGAAATCAAATTTCATCCTTATGTCAATTTACTATGTAGCCTCGCTAGATTTTTTATTTTTTTTTATGATATGATCAGATTTGTAAGGGCTATGAACACAAGTAAAGACAGGAGCCTTCTTAGATCTATTACAACATGGGAGATAGTAGAGTGTTCTAGATTTGGAATATAAGACTGCACAAGTTAAGATGGGAGACCACCCTAAATACTAAAGTACTATGGACTTTATTGAAGGATAACAGAAATAGGTTAAAAGAAACCCATATAACCTTGCAATTTTAAAGATAAATTCATCACCAAAAATACTTAAGATAACTAAAGTATACACATGTCAATAAAGCAGAGATTCAAGATTATAAGTTGACTTATCTCAGAGTTTCAACACAGAGCATAAGGATGCTTGTGATATGAGATTATAATGCAACATTTGACCCTTCTTTGACAGATACTTTGATGAGTTTTAACCTTTTCATGTTGTGTAAGTTGAACTACTAGCCATTATTTCCACCATGGATTTCCATATATGGATTTAACCACTCCACACATAGAATGTGGACCTATATGAGTTCTTTATTGTGGGTTCATGAAACATTTTTCCTCCATATCCAATTAGTGTGCATCTATAAATTTAAAATCATTAGTTGTAGAGGAAGAATCAAACACATTGATTGTCATTGCTAATGCCAAGAGGGAAGCATCTCAAGCCTAAATTAGTTAGTTTGAAGTAACATATTAGCAATGTATGTTTACAATTACAATCAACTAGTTCAACTTGGTCATCAATGTACTAAATTGGGAAACTAATATGTCGAATGTTATGCATCTCTAGTTTCCACCCTTTGTGATATAGTTATAGCACCAAGTCAACCAAATGAGTTCTTGAATGAATTCGCCAATGCAACTTTTGGATTTGAAAATAACATCCATTCCCTTCGACAACTTGAAATCCTCTATGCACTTTTGAATCAATGCCAATGCTTAGCTGCAAAATTGAAAAGCACAGAACACCATTGTGGTTCATAAGATTTATTGATGTATTTGTAACTTCGGAATGTATTCACTTGTATACCTTATGTATTGTATTTCATTTTACCCCAATGTTCCTATCGGGAAAATTATTAATGTAATCAAGTCATGTAAATTCATAAAGGTTAACCCTCCTTTGTTGATCGGGGGGGGAAGTCCCCACAGTTGAGGGGCACTAGGGTTATTAGACTATCCTAGTGAAGTCATCCCTAGTAATTAATTGTCAATTCAAAAACTAGTATAAATAGAGAGTGAGCCTCTCTATTTGCAACACACACTCACTCAACTATATCGCATGAGTGAGAGAATAGAACCTCGCACAAGTTAAAGAGAACAACTATTGGAGATCATCTTTCTATCTTTGGGTTTTACTTTTGCCATTGGTGCTCATTCTATATCTGAGGAAGTTGCGGGGTTTTCTCCTTTATGTTTTCCCTGAGGAAAAATATTTGTGTCTCTTGTCTCTTGTGATTATTGTTGTGCATGTTATTCTCTCAGACAAGATCCTAAAATCATATTGCTTAAATGATAAAAATCTAACATGGTATCAGAGCTGACCTAAGAAGAAGACATTGTGTAGCTGCAAAAGCTAGGGCTTCTAAAATTTTGGGTCTCTCTCCACATATCATCAGCAAAAGGAGTCTATGCTAACTCTACATTGAAGGGTGCATCTTTCTGTTGAAGAAGAATTTGATTCTGGGCATTTTCGGTTTTTGACCTGTCACTACTGCGGGAAATTAGGGCTTTTCACAGAAGAGGAATTTTTGAGTGAGCCCATCATAGGATTTATCTCCTCCTCAAAATCAAAATTGAGAGACCAAGATCAAAAAATTTGGATGGGTAAAACGCTGGGAAATTCAAACCCTAATTTGACCTCAGACCTAAAAACCATAAAATACTAAAACTAGTTCTTTTGGTACATTAGTTATATTTTGAGATTGGAGAAGTCTAAGGAGCCAAAACCTTTATAGGATGAATATAAATTCCTTATGTACCATGTGTAAACCTTTCAGCCTTAGATTCGCTATATTCTGGGAGATATGATTCCTCAAAATTAGAGTTCCAACCTCTCCCAAGATTCATCCCTAAATAGGACACCTAGGTAAAATTTCTATATCTCGTTCTACGGAGGTCCAAATACAATTTCGCAAGATGTTCCAAATAGGGCATGGACTTTAATTTCTGTAGTAAAAGTATCAGAACCTAAAGGTGAAACAGTGACACGTGGCAGTCTGTACAAGTTTGCTATGTTGAACAGTCCTGAAATAAGTCACCTTGGGAAAATTCTCATAAGTCCCAATTGGTGAAACCAATGCTGCTCAAACCTACGATGTTGGAAAGAGGACAGATGAGGATACCTCAATGAAAAGTTTCAAACATAGAGGAGTATTACTTTCAAATATATTGCAGAAACAATATCAGTCAATTCTACAAAAGAAATTGAAGAAAACTAGGGCATCAGATATTTTGCAGTTCTTATCACAGTTTTGAGAAAATGAGTATGCTGCTCAGCTCGCCTTCAGGAGGCATATCTTTCTATCCAATTAGATCTGAAATATTCCAGGTTTTGAAAATTAGGGTTTCTCTGACAAACCCTAGATCATCCAAATCCGGAACCAGGTTGAACACCTCTAATCTTTTGCTATTTACTTTTGAGGTTCTCATTTCAAAATGACCTATCACACCAGCTTTATGATAAGCTTAGTGAAGCTGAAAACTTTCGAGCATGGAAGCATAGGATTTCACTGGTTCTTGAAGAAAATGAATTGGACACCTACATAAGTGGAGAGGTTCTAGTTCCAGAGGGAGATGAGGCTAAATCCTTACACAATAAGAACTTGGTCAAGGCCAAGAAGATCATTAATGATTCAATCAAGGATCACCTTATACAACAAGTGTCTTCTCTAAAGACACCTAAAGAGATGTTTTATTCCTTGACCAAGTTATTTTAAGGGTCGAAGAACATAAATGAGATGATGAATTTGAGAAACAAGTTTAAGAATGTATAGATCCATAATGCAGATACCATACAGTCATACTTTACAAGGGTCTCTCAAATCAAAGAACAACTTGAAGTAGTGGATGAAGAAGTACAGAATACAGAAATTGTGATAACCACCTTGAATGGCCTTCAGGATCATGGGATTCATTCATTCGAGGAATGTGTGCCAAAAGGAAGTGATTAATTTCAGCAGACTCTGGGAAGAGTGCACATAAGAAGAAGCTTGACTCATAATAAGAGAAAATAAGATGGGAGCAACTGAAGATCTAGCTCTCACATTTCAAAGAAGATCCCTCAAGCGATGAGGAATATGAAGGACTCAATTCTTGAAGAACCTCTTATCCATCTTAGCATTTAGATAATAAATGATGTTGTCATGAATGAAGAAGATGATGAAGCTGAAGGCTCAAGAAGGAGTCTACCCACAAAATGAATAAAGATAAGTATTTAATTGTCATTTCATGATATTATTTTGTTATGCATTTGTTTATATTCAATTGATGTGCTATGCATGATAGAATGTTTGCATTAATGACAGTATACTACTAATATTCATGTGATGGGTAAGTAGCCCATGGTGCTATACAACTCTCCATTGTTACTTATCTAGAATGAAACCTCTTTGATGACATATTGGATTAGTGCACAATATCAATGATGTCATGGTAGAGATGGAAGGAATCTAGAAAGTTTCTGTGAGATATGGATGAATGTTGTATTGGCTGAAATAGTTGCATGATTATATCTTTATGCATAAGAATTTTCCATTATGAATATGCCTTATGAAAATTTTCTAACCATACAACTAATGCATTTGAATTGTAGGAAAGATTGCCTACAATCGCCTACAAGAAAACAACGATGAGACTTGTTCCGAAGAACAAGTGACGACAGTTCGAGAAATAATCCAAGATGAAGAATTACATGACGATACTTTCAAAGAAAGAAAGAAGTCTCAGACATAGTGAGCGACATCATTGATCCGGAACCTTCCAACTATAGCCAAGAAGAAAGGGAAGGAGTGCACCAGTTCAAGAAGAATGATGTCTAGGATGCGGTATCGAGACCTAAAGGGAAGTCTGTAGTATATTCCATATGGATCTACAAGAACTAGCATACAATAGATGACAACATCATGGGATACAAGGCAAGATTTGTAGCATGAGGGTTCTCACCAAAAATAAGGCACAGACTATGAAGATACATTTGCAGCCAATGGGAGTTGAGACACATGACAGGCAGACTCGTGTGCAAATTAAATAAGGCCTTGTATGAGCTCAGAAGACACCCATGGGATAACACATACATGAGGATCTTGAAGATCACCTAGAGTGATGAAGATCTTAACCTTTGCTACAAGGTTGAAGATGAAAGCCTATAGAGGATGACAAGCTCACAGATGGGTGCAAGAAGAACTTTTAAAATGGTTCAAGATATAGGATATTGGTATCTAGTGACCCTAGATTGATACATAGAATATTAGTAGCAGAGGAAGCTACTTTTCACTCTAGTACATAATGTTTTAATACATAGAGTACGAAAGGTAGAGGGAGAATGATGCTCCACTTCAGAGGGAGTGACTGCAGAAGATCTTGAGGTTCGACATGATACGACGGGATGGACAGTTTACTAATGGCTCTAGGATTTACAAAGAGTAAAGCAGATTCCAACCTTTAATTCAAGGTTGAAGGCGGAAGAACAGTGATGCTCCTGTTATATTTCGATGACTTGTTCCTGACAAAAAAGAGGAACTCATTAAAGTTGCAAGAAGGAGAATTGTTGTCGAGTTCGAGATGAAGGACTTGGATATGATGCACTACTTTATAGGCATGGAGGTGTGGCAGAATGCAGATGGAATCTCCCTGGGACAAGGGAAGTATGCAGTAGAGATCCTAAAGAGGTTTAGGTGATGGACTGCAAGGCCATGACCACACCTATGGCATTGAACATGAAGCTATTGAGTGATGCTTCGTCAGAGTCAGTTGATGCCATGATGTATCGTCAAATGATTGGGTCCTTGATGTACCTAATGAATACGAGACTAGATATTTTATTTGTTGTGAACACATTGAGCCAGTTCCTA